>VXBB01001741.1:228116-286780 GCA_013399915.1 Illadopsis cleaveri
GGTGGTATTTTGTAACTGGATAGAAAAATCCGCATTGCAGACCACGAGTGTTTGGTTATTGGGTTAAAAGTAAAAATAATTTATGTGTCATTTCATAATTGGACAGTTTATCCTTGAAAGGCCTCGTAGAGAAAGAGACAGGGGCCATTTTTTACTTTGTTTGCTAGAAGTCATGGTCTGTGGGACTGAGCACAGGTTAGCTCAGACCTGTTGTTACCCAGTGGTGCTTCTTCAGAGGACACAGTCTTAAGCTGTCCCAGGGGAAGTTTAGGTTAGCTGTCAGAAAAAAATTCTTCACTGAAAGAGTGGTTGGGCACTGAGATCTGCCCAGGGAGGTGCTGGAGTCACCATCCCTGGACATGTTTAACAGAAAGACTGGACGTGGCACTGAGTGCTATAGTTTAGTTGATGAGGAGGTGTTAGGTTAGGTCATAGCTTGGACTTGATGATCTCAAAGATCTGTTCCAACCTAGTTCATCCTGTGAATTCTGTGATTCAGGGGCTTGGCATCTGCCATGCACTAATTAGATGTGCCCTCTTTACCCCACCCCTAGTCATCAGGCTTCCCCGTCCCACTCTCTCTATTCCCTTCCTGGCCTCCACATTTACCCAGGAGCCCTCCTCTCCCCCTTGGGAGCTGTCAGAGGCACCTACAGAAGTATTGTGGGAGGGTTCAGGCACTACTGAGGGTGGGAAAACCTCAGCTTTGAGGTTCCCCTTCACAGTCTGAGCTTGTGTCCCAGCTCAGAGGAATCCACACAGACACGGAAGGGAAAAGTGAAGCTCAGACTCTCGTGTGTGTGCTGCCAAGGGATGCTCCTGTCTGTGTGTAAATATTTGTGTTCCAATGCACTCAGGAGCACAGGCAGAGGTGTGGGTGTGTGTTTTGCTGCGGGGGACACCCACATGGCTGTGCTGAGTGAGCTCTGAGCAGCTGCACATCAGGTATGTTCTCACTGAGGGCTCTGTACCTTCAAGGGTTTCTCTGCATGGATGTTCCCAGAAAAAGGGCCTCACACTCATTTAAAACACACTTTTATCTGAATGGGCATCCCAGCGAATGCAGCTCCAGAGCCATGATGAAGAATGTCTGAGAGAAGATGGAGCATCATCACACACTGTGTCACTCTGGGGTTTTTTCCCCTTCCAGCCTGGTTTCCACATCCCCTGCACTGAACAATGCAGTGGAGAGGGAGGTGATGAGCACCCCCTGCCATCAGGTCAGCTGTGCTTTCCTGCTCCCTGTCCCTTTGCTCCAATGGGTTTTGCTTCTTTCTGACTGCTAAGATCAACAAAACCTGCCAGGGCACCTCAGCACTGCTGCTCCCCAAGAGCAGACACGACATACTTGGAGCATGCAGTCAGCTTTTCCAGCCCGTCCACACAGCTGGCGTAAACTGCCTAAGCACCATCAAAAACCACTTTATAAACTGAGGACGGGAAGGGGGTGATTGATGCCTCCACACTGGACATGACACAGCTTCTACACTTCCCTATATTTATAATATTTGTGTATTGCCCCTACCTCAAAGCCTGACTGGGCTGGTCCAATTCACTTAGAGATGGGAATTTGGCACAGCCTGACATAAACTCCATCACTTTGGGCCACCAAGGGAGAGCCATTGTTATAAACTTTCTCCCCCACACCCTGCTTGGCCCCCTTTTTAACCCCATTCCAGTTGCATTATTTCTTTACAAGCCAGCAAGAACAGAAACAAACGTTTCACATCTGTTCTCTCAGCCCGGGCATTTGCATGAGAATCATGGCCAGTGTTTCAATGAGCACAGCTCGCTGGCCAGCAATGGGGACAGAGCTGGCCACCACTGGCCCCTCAGGCTTCTGCCAGATGTCTGAGCTCTGCACTAAACAGACAGGCCCACAGCATCAGGAAATCACCTTCTTTTTGGGATCTAGAGGTATGCCAGGTAATTTTTCTTTCTGGATGGTGCTGTGCAGCTGATCCTCACCCTTGGGTCAAGCCTTTGGAACCTCCCATTTAAGGGTTTGGTGGTGTTTTGCTTTTCCAGCACCAGCATCATGGAGGGAAGGTTGGTGCACCAGCCTGACTTGAGGCAAGGCTGTGTTTTGTTTAGTAGATCAATAATGGGTCATTTTGATGGTAGAACATCCCCAGTGATATTGGCACCACTGGGAAAGATCCTTGAGGGGTATGGCCATGTTTCACAGGGAGTTCCCATTTGAAAAAAACCCAAAAACTCAAATAACCACGGAAAAATTTCCATTATTCTGCTCTTTTTCTCCTTGCCAAAAGCATCTTCCTCCCCACCTGCTCTTTCCCTGTATCCCACACCCTGCCCTTTCTCTGAGTCTCTTCAGCCCCTGCCTTTGCCCTGAGCTGGCAGTGGGACTCAGAGCTGCAATTTTTGGAAGTTGCTTCTTCTCTTTCCACTCAGGCTGGGCATTATGAGCTGCAGGTTGACTGACACAGGAATGGCTGAAAGACTTAAGCTGTCAACATAAGCTGACCAAAATGCCTTGGAAATTCCAGCAGGAAGCACTGAAACCCATCTGTGCCATTCACCTCCCTGTTTAGTGGATGCTCTTATAAACTTTCCAAGCCACAGGGTACTCCTAGGAAAATTAACCTGCAAAGAAACATTTTAAAAGCATCATGGAGCACAGACCCTCTCAGATTAGAGGCTGTGGTCCTGATCTCCCAGCAGCCCTGGCATGGAGGGTATTGGATGCCTTGGTTCTTTTATCTCTCCTGGGTGCATCTGGAAGGCCTGAGGTTGGGATTACACTGCAAAATGAAGGTTATTCCAGGTGGTAGCTCCTGGGTCTGTACACAGGGCTGTCTTGCCTCAGGAGGGAAAGCTGATATCCCTGTGCTGGCATCCCAGCCCCTCCTGTGCCCTTCAATCCTTCCACGAGCTGGGAATCACCCCGTGGGGTTATTTGGGAAAGGCAGGGTGGCCTCACAGGAGCAGGCATCTGCCAGGGTCACGAACCCCAGCTGCAACGTCCTCCTTTGGGCCTGTCCAAGCATTTAACTGATTTTTTGAAGGATTCCTAGCCACAAAGGCGAGACAGATTGTGTATTGATCCAGCCCCTTCAGTCGATGACCACAAACCAGCCAGCCATGGCGAGAGCCTTGCAGGCAGAGGGATGGATCAGTGGCATGGAGAGGGGCTGGAGTGGGCTGCAGCTGCCTTAGAGGGGCAGCAAAGCCCCAGGAGACAGCATGTGCCACAAGCTGTGTGGTAATTCACTCCTTCAGGATGGCCTGAGTGCAGCTGGCCTGACTGAGCCCACTCTGTGCCCACCTCAGCCTTGTTTGTCCTCTCTGCATGCCAGGGATAGAACAAACAGCAGCTGAAGGGCTGGCCCTGTCCTGCTCCCCCAGCTCTGGCCTCACCTGCAGCCCAGCCCCAGCAGCCCTGGGTGATGCCCTGGGGCAAGGCAGTGAACAGAACACAGCTCCAGTCCCTGCCAGCTCAGGGGTGCTGGCAGCAGAGAGGGGTGCCCTCAGCAGCCCTGAAGTGTCTCCACCAGCAGAGCTGTGGCTGGGCAGAGGAGATGGAGAACAGGCTCAGCTTTCCTGCCATCAGGCAGAGCTACCCAGCCCAGCACTGCACAGACCCACCAAGGATGTGCTGCAGGGCACGGGTGGTGCAGATTTCCTGCTTGGATATCACCTCCATGGGGCACAGTGCAGAAAGTGGGTCAGAGCAAATCCCTGGGGAGTGAGAGCACACCCCTGTGAGCACTCCCACACTTTAACACCCCATGTCTGAGGGACAGCGTGGGGAAAGCCAAGCAATCCTCATGTGTGCTCAACTGCAGGATGTAGGACAGACAATTGGCAATTGGCACTGACTGCACAAGGCTTGATGTAGGGAACGATAAAATTCCAGGAGAGAGGGTGTGCTGCTGGCTATGCAAGTGAGAGGGGACAGCTCAGGGTCACCTCCTTGTCACAGCAAGGGCTCATCGAGTGCAGACAGTCCTTGGCTGTGGTCCACCCCTCAAGGTCCAGAACAGCAGGTCCATGGCACCCAGATACCCACCACAAAGGCAGTGGCATCTCCCCCAGGGTCACCCTGTGCCTCACAGGGACCAAGGTCCCACTGCCACCAGCACTCCCTCACTCTGCCCCACAGGCTGGGTGTCACTGGCAGGTGTGGGTGTGCAGCAGGGACAAGCACAAGGCTTTCTGTCCCTGCTCAAGCACAACCTCAGGGTCACACCTCAGAGGTGACCTTATCACTCTCTACAACCCCCTGAAAGGTGGCTGTGCTCAGGTGGGGGTGGGTCTCTTTCTCCAGGCAGCACTGACAGAACAAGAGGACACAGCCTCAAGCTGCACCAAGGGAAATATAGGTTGGATATTAGGAAAAAGTTTTTCACAAAAAGAATAATAAAGTACTGGAATGATCTGCCTGGGGAGGTGGTGGAGTCACCATCCCTGGATGTGTTTAAACAAAGACTGGATGTGGCACTGGGTGCCATGGTTTAGTTGAGGTGTTGGGGCTGTGTTGGACTTGATGATCTTGGAGGTCTCTTCCAACTTGGTGATTCTGTGAATTCTGTGAAAGGGGAGTGAAAACAGAGGACACTGAGGCAGCAGAGGTGTTTTGGGAGACTGCTGCTTTGTGGCATCTGTGGCTACTGCCACATCCCTCAGCTGTGCCCTTCACTCCCCAGCTGGGCCACTGCTGTGACACGTGCTGACCTTTTAGGGACCAAGTATTTTTTCAGGCTGCTGTCTGATGGGCTAAAGGTCTGGAACGTGCCAGGGGAATCCCTTTGAAGCTGCCTTTCTCATTGAGCTGCATTTTCTGCCTTTCACTGGAGAGGTGTGCTCAGAAAGGCTCGTGGGCAACACCAGTGCCTTGAACACGCACAGAATCACAGAATCACAGAAAATGCTGAGCTGGAATCAAATCCAACCCCTGGCCCTATGCAGGACACACCACGTGCCTGAGATTGCTGTCCAAATGTTTCTGGACTCTGTCAGGCATGGTGTTGTGACTACTGCCCTGAGGAACCTGTTCCAGTGCCTCACCACCCTCTGTGTGAAAAATTCTGATATCTAATCTTGTTAATAACAGTCCCTGGCTCATGTGCAAAGTGTTACCAGCTCCAAAGATTTGTGAGCACAGTCCTCAATGACAGCATCAAGCTCAGGGCATGGAAGTGTCAGCATCTGCATCTTTGTGCCTGCCACAGGATTTTGTGATGCCACAGGACATGGGCAGGTGTGTGGTAGCAGAGAAGCAAAGCCCTGAGACATCCAGAAGACTGCAAGGAAGAAGAGAGCAGCACAGGCATTTCCAGTGGTGCCTCTGAGCTCAAGGCAAGTACTTTTGTTGTTTGGGCTGTGTGGTCCCACCTGACAATTCAGAGTTTATCCAATCACAGAATAGTCTGAGTTGAAAGAGAACTTTTAAAGATCATCCAGTGCCACCCCCTGCCATGGGCAAGGACACCTTTCTTCAGACCAGGTTGCTGCAAGTCCACCCCAGCCTTGGACACTTCCAGCAATGGGGCAGCCACAGCTTCTCCAGGCAGCCAGTGCCAGTGTTTTACCACTCTG
The DNA here is from genome assembly GCA_013399915.1 of Illadopsis cleaveri. Lineage (NCBI taxonomy): Eukaryota > Metazoa > Chordata > Aves > Passeriformes > Timaliidae > Illadopsis > Illadopsis cleaveri. The sequence goes on from VXBB01001741.1 coordinate 233,679, forward strand.
GGTTTGTCATGATGCACTTTGGGCATTTGGAGAGAGGAGGCTGAGAGTGATGAGTCTGCAGCTGCCACGGGTCCTTACCTGTCTCTGCACAACTGCTGGAAACACCCTGTGCACTGCATGTCTGAAAACAGCTCCATCCCCCGCCCTCACCTGCCCCAGTTCTTTCCCTTTTGGATGACCAGCATTTCAGAAATCCTCCCTGTTCAAAAATAAAGCAGCTACAAGAGTCACCTACTCCATATTCATGCTGATGGTGATGCTTTAAATGGTCTTCTGGTACCCAAACTCTCCTCTCTCAAGCATCCAGTGAAAATAGATAGGTCAGACTGGGAGGCTGCTGAATATCCTGGTAAGGTCTGAATTCATATGAAACAAATAAATAAGGTGGGCTCATTGTAAGAGCTGCTGGCTGGAAGCAGCAGAGAGGATGTGCAGTGGGTAATTGGGAGCACAAGAGGGAGAGCAAGGAAGGAGGAGAGAGGAAGGACAGGAGCGAAGGAAACAGACTTGATACCTGTTTGTAAACTAGGTCAAGATTAATAATGGTTTGGGTAGTCTTGGCTCCAGGCCCAGTTTTATAGGTTTTGCAAAGAAGAAATGACAATTCCTGCCTGGAAGAATGAGCTGTGATTTACACAGTCTTCACTTCACCCCAGTTTCTACTCTCACAAACCCAACAGGATTCACAGGCTCTGGGCATGGCAGGTTAAGTCAACGCTCTGGTTTAATCCTCCTTATGTCAGTCACGAAAAGTCTTACCCAAGGAATGAAAACCAAACCAAACCCTGCTTGTGAAGTGACTACTTTTATTTTTATTTCACTGCTTTGTAGTTTATCTGCTTAGCTCTGCCATTCCCTCTCACTGCTGTACCCGAGCAGACATGGGAAATGACTTAAGGGAAGTGATATGAAAAAAAAAAGAGGAAAAATTGAATGCTGAGGTTGGTATTTTGCAAGACCTACTCGGTGTTTGCTCCCTGGACACAAGGTTGAGAAACTAAGCAGAAAATCCTGCAGAAGTCCTCTAGAAAAGAGGGAGTGATGGTGCAAACAGGACCAGTGGCCTGGCATGGGGTAGAAACCCAGTCCCAAGGCAGCATTCCTGAGTGCTGGAGAGCCTGATGAGAGGGCTTGAGAGCTATTTAGCAACACTGAATTGGGACTTGAAGCAGAATTAATTGAGCTCAAATTGCATCCTCCCAGCAACCCGCTAATCTGCTGCAGCAGGAGGATAATGACATCTTGAGAAACTGGCTTCAAAAAGCAAACTTGCCAAGCTTTAATAAACGGGCTGCTCGAAGAGGGGATTAATGCTCACATAGAAAATATTGCCATTTCAAGATTTATGTTCATGTGGGAGTCTTTTGCTTCCAAAAGGAGGGGGTTCTCAAGAGAATTTGTGAGCTACAGGCACTCGTACACACACATACACATGGTTATGCACCCAAGAGCACACAGGACCAAGCTCCTGTTGTGTCCCCAAATCGCTTTCCTTAAACCCTGTTTATTAGTTCCAGGCAGTTCTTAGCATGCAGGAAGTTTAATAAAAGCTCCTTTCAAACAAAGACCTCAAAATGCTCTGGAAACAGCAACAAATCAAGTGGCACATCATCCCTGGTGACATGGGGACAGCGCTGCAGCCTCTGAGAAACGAGTGGTGTGTGGCAAATACATGGCAGCCCAGTGACAGAAGCCTCTTTGAATCCTGCACCCTCTCCTCTTTCATTCCATATCTCCTATTCGCTGACATCTCTGTCACTGGGAAAGAGTTGAGAAAATGGGATTTTTGCTCTGATTGCAGCAGGATCCTTTTTCGGAAAACGGCCCCTTTGCAGCCTCCACGTGCAGCATGGTGGTTCCAGGGTGTTCAATCTGACAGCAAATGGGTTAGATTCCTGGACAAGATCCCTCTCCTCACTCCATGGCTCCTGCTTGGGTTCAGCTGGCTGAAAACACCAAATGCAAAGTGACTCTGTCACCGCCTGTGTCCTCCCAGCAGCTTCCCCACATCCCCTCACCTCTCCCTCTTCCCTTAGGTCTCTGTGTTAATTCAATAAGACAGAACAGAAGCTCTCCACCAAGTCTTATGCATCACCCTCAATTTCCATTTTATTACCACGGGTATCCACAGCAAAGCAAACAAACACCAGCAGGCTGTTCTCTCCGTTGCTGTCAATAACAATGTCGCTGCCACCGACCCAATTAGAAGCATTTGTCGGCATTCAGTAATTAGCTTGGAGCAGGGCTGAGGTCTCTTTCACCAAAGGGCTCACAGGCTGCTATAAAATATTTATGAATGATCTTGGATGACATCTGTTTGCTGTTTTGCTGGTGATGTTCCCGGTGAGAGGCTGACCTGGGGAGCACATGCTGGTCGTGGCAGCATCAGAGGAGCACTCACTGGGTGGGTCAGCAGGAAAATAAAACAACCCAGGGCTCAGCTGCCCCATCCTCGAGCAGGTCCCAGCTGTTGCCTGGCAGTGTGGCCCTGGGCTGGTCCAGACACGTAAGAAGCATCACCCAGAATGAGGGGTTTGAGGCTAAGGAGACAGCACTGGGTTTGCCAAGGTTTCAGCTGAACCTGGGGCTGGTTTCCCTCACAGAAACCTGCTTTGTACTGGCTCTGTTCATCAGGTGGTCACAGGAAGAGGGGGAACTGTACCCAAGAGGCAAATATTGGAAGGATGAGCTACATCAGGCTCGGACAAACCAGTGAAATATTACGGCCAAGCACTAAAGTTTTTTGTGCCAGGAGAGAGTTACACTGCTGACACAAACACAGGCCCCATGCTCCCATGGATGGTGCCCTGGGAAAGGACAGGGGGTATTTGGACCCTGTGACTGTAGGAGCTGGACCCATTGCTGGGTCTGGAACAGCACAGGCTGAGCAAAGAGGGCTGTGGGGAGGACAGGACCCCTCTACTGAGCTCAGCCACATCACTGTACTGGCCACAGAATGAAAGCCTCCACAGCAAATCACAAAATGCCTTGAAATCCTCCAATGTCCCAAAAATGTCATCGTGGTGATCTGAGAACTATCACTCACAGAGGATTCAGCTCACCTTGTTTTAAGCACTCAACTGAGGTCCCTAAATAGGCATTCACTGTCCTGGCCTTCCTCTGCTGCCTGCACTGAGCAATTTGCAATTTGCTCATTTGCTAACAGTGTGCCCGAGACAGGGTGTACATTTTAGAAATGCCTGTTCCTCTTTGGGGAGATGTGCTTCCCAAAACTTCCCCAGGGTACTACAAACCCCAGCAACGCTGAGCAGGATCTGTTGGAATTCTGGAAACTTAGATTTGGGGGTTTTTGTATATGGTAATACATGTAAATCAAGATAGAGGGCTCTGGGCATTGTCTGGTCCTTCTTCTTCCTTCTTCTTCATAGGTTTAGGTAGTTTTTTTGTAATTTGGTGATAAAGGTCCCATTGCAGGCCTTGAGTGGTCATTATTGGGTCAGAAATATAAATAATATAGGTGTCACCTCATTATTGGGTGATTATCACTTAAATAACCTTGGAAAGAGCTAGAAGCTCTCCATTTTACCTCATTTCTCTAGCTTGCTAGTTAGAGCTCACAGCTCTAACTAGCAAGTAAATAGATAAGAGTAAATAAGTTTGAGTCTGTAAACAGATAAGAAATAATAAACAACCCAGTCCCAACTCAATATCTACGTTTCCCGTGTCTTAATCCTGACCTTGGCAGAGAAAAAAGAAACCAAAACTGTAACAGGATCCAAATAATCTGTTGATGTTAGAGACCTGATGTCGGTTCAAAGGCTTCCCCCCAGACTTTGGTGGCCTGTCCAGCAGGAGATGTGTGGCTGCTGCCCAGTTTGGGCCAGAGCTGTGCTGGCAGGATCCCCCCACGGCCCTGCCCCGACCCTCAGCTGGGCCTCAGGGAGGGAAGGAGGGTGGTGGGGGAGGCTGGAGGGGCAGGATGAGTTCTCCAAGAGCTCACAGAACTAAAGGGCTGCCCAGCAGGGAGGATGGCTGGGCACATGGATGGGTAAAACCCTGGCAAATTCCCCAAATTCCACTCTTCCCACTGCGAGGAGGAAACAGAGGCTGGGCTGAAGCTGCAGTTGGCACAGGAACATCAGAGTCATGACATTTATATGGTATCATGGGTGTGAGGGCAGCTCACTCCCCAGAGCACCTCATCCTGACACCCCATCCACACCCCTCGAGCCTCCAGCCCACCCTCAAACCTCCTCTGAGGTCATGCTGGAGCTGCCAGTATAGAAATGACAGGGGTGATGTGCTGGTGAGGCTCTGGGGGAGGTGTTGGCTTGTCATCAGTTAACCCTGTCACCACCATGCCTTGGGGAGATGCTTTCCTGCAGGTCCCTGCAGACCCCAGGACGATGGAGGTGGGTGAGGTAGAGGTGGAGGTGGCACTGCAGGGACATGCCAAGGGCCACCAGGTGAGTTGGTGTCAGAGCCAGGACTGAGAACAGCCCTGGAGACTTTCAGTGAGGGCAGCCCTGCACACCCAGGGCACACAGAACCCTCCATGGCAATTTCCTCTGGCAATATAAAGCCCAGGATCTTCTTTCTGTTTATCTCAATCATCATTTGCATCTCAGGGGTAGGAGGTAATGGACAGTGGCAGAACTAGGATCAAGTGAAATGACCTCTGGAGAGGTCCCCATCTGGCTATTCCTAGGACTGAATCTTCTCTGGGAGCCAGAAAACCTCTTGGTTAAAAACCTCCCTGAAGAACTCTCACTTTTCTACCCAGGCCTATCACAGAATCACAGAATTCACCAGGCAGGAAAAGACCTTTGAGATCATCAAGTCCAACCTGTGACCCAACACCTCCTCATCAGCTAAACCATGGCCCTGAGTGCCACATCCAATCTTTTCTAAACACCTCCAGGGATGGTGACTCCAGCACCTCCCTGGGCAGAAAATTCCAGTCCCAATTGTTCTTTCAGTGAAGAATTTTTTCCGGTGTCCAACCTAAACTTCTTGTGAGCTTTAGACTTCAATGGGCTCAGAAAATTATGTAGATTCCACCTCTCTATGTTTGGAGGCTTCACCTGGGAAGTTTTTGGTGATGCTTCTGAGGCCTTTGTGTTTTGGGCACCCACCACTGCAAGCTCTTGGAGTGAAAAAGGAAAAGTCCAAAAATCAGGAACAGAGGAACAAAAAGAACAAGGAGTAAAGCCTTTCCAGCAGCACCACTGCAGGTGTTTTTCAGGCTTGGCAGGAAGCACCCACCACCTCTTCCTGCTCCCCCAGCCAGTCCATGAAGCTGTTTTAATTGAACCCAGCACAGACACCTCATCACATCTGTTTGCCAGCCAGGCACTTCCTCGTGGTGACTTTGCTGGTGCTGGAGGGTGCTGCTGTTAACACTCTGTTCCAGCTGAGGCACGTGAGGATGAAAGATAAGTGGAAATAATTTTCCACTGAAGGATATCAGTAAAATGTATGAAAACTGCCTGTGTCTGGACCATCTGGCTGCCAATAATACAATATTAACAACCACAGGCAATTAAGCTGAGCCTCCCTGAGGGAGCAGGGTTTCAGTTGGGCAATGTCACAGGGATCGATGCAATCCAAGGTCTGATGCCAGCAGCTGGCCTGGAAGCCAGGGTGCCCAGAGAGGTGTCCAGGCACAGCCTCAGCTCTCCCAGGAAAGCTGCTGCCACCAGCAGATGCTTTGCAAGGATCCTTGGAGGAAGAAGTGTTCCAAGTGAGCTGCAGGTGGTTTTTTGGGAGGCCAAGCCTGGCATCCAAAGCCTCATGTTGTAAGGAAAACCACTGGGAGGTGGGGCTGGACACTGTGAGGTGCTGGGGGGGAGCTTGGATAAACCCACAGGCAAAAGGGAAGAGTTTTGCACTTTGCATCAGTTGTGATCCCTCACGGTGAGTGTGAACAAGCCCAGTGATGGAGTCACAGCTGCTTCAAAGGAGGCAAAACTTCCCCTCCTACCTTCCCATCACTTGTAAAAACCTTCTCTTCCCTCCAAGCCGAGGATTTTTCTTGTTCCCCTTTTTTGTTTTTTAAAAGGGTTTGAGGCTTGTGACTTGACAGGGCTTTGCAAACAGGCAAGAGGAAGCTCAGGAAGGTAATGGTAAGGACATTTGTCACCTTCTGTCACCAGCCAGCATTGTCCCTGGTGTGGGTGAGCTTCAGCCTGTCCCTTTGCAGGGCTCCTGCTTTCCATCCAAACTTCTCCAGGACTCCATTTTCCATGGGGCAGCCAAGGGGGACCCTGTTTTGGGAAGAGCCAGCTGCCTTCAGAGGAGGTGTCCAGCCCTGCTGAGGCATCTGGCCCCATTCAGTTCATCCTTTCCCCTCTTGCCCAATGAGGCTGTAATTGCACCCTCCCAAACAAAGGTGCCTTCGTGCCAGTGTGTGCAGCAGCCACGGCAAGGACACAGCTGGAGCTGTGTAATCAAAGGCATTTCAGTAATCCACAGGAGGAAACAAAAGAGTACAAGCAGTTCAGGTGAGTCTTCACACACACCAGCTCCTCAGCAGCACCTTCCAAGGGAGCTGAACCTCCCACTGAAGTCAAGCCAAAGAGCTGTTAAGGAGGAAAAAAGAAAATTGCTTACATTGGAAATGTATTGTGTGGCTCATTTCACAATGGTTAAAGCAATTTAGAGCCATCAGCAGGATCAGAGTGAGGGATTTGCTCTGTTTGATCAGACAAATCAGCCATGGCAGGAGATGTCTGTGCCTGCAGAGGTTCAAACACTGGGGTTTCCTCTGTGAATGTCTCCCTGCTCTGCTGAGAGCCTGGCCACATCCCATGCTGGGACAAGCCTTTCTTTCCCAGCCACCCCAGGCAATCTGCTGCCACGATGCTGTTACTCCAAAGCATAAGATTGGATTAGGCTTTTCTTAGCTTGCCACACTCTGAATGTAGTGTTGCCAATTTGTACAATTTTATGCCAAGCTTTGTGCTGTTTGGGATTTTTCTTAGAGTGCCAGTTCCTGGAATAAAGCGATTACAGAAGAACCTCCTTGACTATAAAAGTACATTCCTGCCCCATGTTGTGACCAGAAGGGCTGAAATGGGGAAGGAAGATCTTATTTGGGGGAGGTGAAGAGGGCTCTTCTACCCCCCAGCTTTGGGTGATTAAAGATCCTGCATGTTTTAAGGAATGTTCTCTGATCCCCAAGAATCAGAAACAGTCCTGCTTAAATTTACCTTGGAACTGCAGTCAAAATTTTCTACTTCTCCAGCTCGTTCAGAGGGGAACATCATTTCTGGAGCAGCAACTGAAGATCACCAGAACAACCCTCTGGTTCTGAGCCATCCCCATGCCCTGTGTCTGGGGAAAATGCTCTTCCCCAGGATGCTCCCACAGCCTCAGTCATTGTGGGAAATGGATTTGTAGAGAATTTTTAAAGTTTGACAGGAGGTTTACATAATATGTATTTGCATGTAAACTTTGAGATAAGTGAATTATAACATCTCTATTGTCTCACCCTTCACATGAGACTGAAAACAGAATAAAACTTTTTAAAACACCTCTCAGTTGCCCCATCCCTGGGTCAGAAAAGAGTATAATCCAACAGGTGATCCCTGACTCAGAGACAACCTGATGGACAATGCCAGCAGTGGAATCTCATTGCAAGAAGAGATGTTATTTTTACACCAATTACGAGGCCGTGGATGGGGATGAAGGGGGTTTAATATGTTGTAATGTTCAGGCACACTTGGCCCGGGTGTTTATTGGGGCTGTTTGCAGCAACATGCAGGATGTGCTCACTGTGGAAATATGTGGCAGGCACACAAAGGCAGCACAGATGTGCTGGGGAGCACCAGGGAAGCTGGGCTGGCCCATGGCATGGGGAGCTGCCTGCAGCAAGGGTGGAGGGAGGGGAAAGAGATAAAGCCCTCACCTGCTGGGCTGGCTCAGCTCAGCTGCATCTCGCTTTAACTGCAGTGTTTTCTTTTGAGGTTTGGAAATCCCATTGCACAATATTGTAAAAATGTCATAAAATATTTTATTGCATCGTAGCGCTGAAATGCTGCCAAGAGCCTTAACCCCTGCAATGCCTCCTTCCCGTGGATGCCCAGCATGTCAGGGGGAGGAACTGGCTCCTTTTGTTTTGGGGTTGAATTTTGAGGATGGAGACAGTTTTGGGGGCTTAGATGTGAGAGCTGCCAGATCACTGCTCCACTGAGTCTCCCAGACTGATTTCCACTAATTTTGGGCCTTCCCATGCCTCTCTCTGGGGGTTTCACCTTGATCACAACTGGAGGTGAGGTCAGTCCTGATCCTTTTGTTCCTCACCTTCACCCCCTGTGCCAGTCCTGTGAATATCAGTGGAAATACAGCCAGTGCTCTGCAGGTTCCCTGGGTGCATCCCAACTGTCTCTTGTCATGCTGATGCAACTCATCAGCTGTAAAACGACTTTTGGAAGCATTTGGAGTCAAATCCTAAGGGCAGGGAGGTGAAGGACCAGCCCTTAAGAAGGCAATGGATGAGCTGGAGAAGCCACTTAGAACTGGACCTTGTCTTCCCCAGGTGTGGGGATAAAGCTTTGTGCTTCCCCAGCTTTATTGACCTGCTGCACAAAGCTCTTGGGAATTTGCTGCTGACAAGACCATGGTATCAGTGTTCCTGGACTGATTAAGTTGGGGACATGGGATTGACATCAGACCCTTCCCTTACACTGGTCCCACAAATCAGGGAGCAAACTGGACAAGGCCAGTGTGAGATTAGGAGGCTCCTGCTCCTTAAAGCAGACCCAGAAAGCAAACCTGGCTCCTTGGAGCATGATTGTGGAGTCCACCTCTGCAGGAGGTTGGATTTTCCCTCAATCACTTGCCCTGTGATACCCAGCTACGCATCCCAAAAATGGATCTGGTCACCCCATCCCTACCTTGACAGACAGTATCATGAACTGGGGAAACACCTCCCATTAGCTGGAAAATTCCAGCAAGCTAGAGGGGCCAGAGGCCTCTCCTCCTGCAGATGTTGGGCCTTTGCTTGCCAGAAATCAGATGTTGACCTGAGTTGTTATAAATAAAGAGTAAAAATTAGCCAGCTGTTCTCAGTGGAGATTTTCATCCCTTCTTCTACCCCTTTAAATGAAAGAAATAATAACTCCACAAAAGGCTTAGGCAGAACTTGTTCAGGCCCAGGGGAAATTCACCCTGCTCAGAGATACAGATACCAATTAATTCTCACTTAAAGCCTATTTTGAGTGGTACAACATGGGTGTAAATCCTTTTTTCTGGTGTTCATGTAGAGGTGAATTTTCAACCTGCCCTGAAGGGCACAGTTGGGAACTCTTTCTTATTTCATAGTTCTTGAGGACACAGTGCAAGCAATATCAGCTTTTCCAACCTTCCTGGGCTGTAGGCAGGCTGTGGGTTTGAGTCACAGGCAAGAAGAGTCCTTGAAAGAGGCATTTTCTGCTGTAATGCATCCCAGGGTAACTCTTGGTTTGCAGGCTGCATCACCAGAGGTGTTTCCCACCCTCTTCCAGCACCTAAACCAGGCTGTGGTGCCTCTGCCCCACAGACACACAGCCAGGGGGTTAATAAGGGACTAATAATGCAAATTTCCCTCGAGTTTTTGCTAAATCTCCATCCCAGAGGCTGGAGAGCTGGCTGAGATGTACCAGAGAGGAATGTGGGGATTTGCTTATTTGCTTTTCTATCTAAACAAAATGCTTTCCCATAAACATGAGGAAGGAAACCCCACTTGGCTGAGCCCCTTGGAAGAAGTGTCTTCACTGGGAATGTTTATATGTTGCCTTTGAAACCTAAACTAAATCAAATTGAGCCTTTGAGCAGCAGCTGCCCCAGCTGTGAGCAGCACCGGGGCTCTGTTGCAGGCCTGAGATGTGGTTTTCATAAATTAATTTAGTAAATTAAATACCCCGATGGCACAGACCTTCCTGGAGTGTCCTCATAGCAAACCCAGGGCAGCCAAGAGCTCATCATCTTCTCCATGGGAACATGGGGAGATGACCATTTGGGAATGGACCTTTTGGGAACTTCTGAGTTTGCCTGGGATGCCCCTGAGTCCTGACAAAGAGTGCAGCTTCAGGTTATGAAGTCCCATCCTTCTTGTTTTCTCTCTTCAGCCACCCTTGTTTGTGCTTTTGGGCCTGAAAACTTGTACCAGTTGTCCTTGGTGTGCAGCAGGAAAAGGATTCGTTTTGTGTCCCTGCTCTGTGCAGAGCTGAGTGACACTGAATGTGAGGCTGAGAACACCTAAGCAGCACAGAATCTGAAATACATGAAAGCTCAAACTTAAGGCATCGTGGGGTTTTTTTTGTAAGGTTTATTTCTGAAACCTGGGAGTGAAAGCGGAGTCCAAGATGGGATGCACAGCACAGCTCACAGAGGTGAAAGCAGATGGTGGCAGTTAACAGGGGACAAGCAAACAAGAACGAGTGGCACAGAAATATAAATAAACCCACGGCTTTTAGGAATTCATCAGAGATCCACGTAGGCACGAGAAGATGGATCTTCAAGGGGAGGCTAAAGCAAAAAAAGCAACGTAGCTTTTATGGCCTCTTGCTGTTAACTGCTATGAAATTGCAGTGCTTTACACCACTCAGGTCTTTATGTCCTCTCTGGAGATGCTGCCACAGGGAAGCAAAGCTGATCAGCCAGCTCGCCTGAGCCCAGGAATCCAAAGCTGCTCTCTGATAAAACACTGCTGCTCTTTGCTCTCCCTCTGTCTCAGTGTCTGCTCACATTGATGCTGCAGCAAGACAAAACCTGAACTCGCCTTCCATAAAGAATTACCTCTCCCCTTGGGCCCAGCACTGTGTTACTGGTGAGCAGTTCCCACCTTCCATCATGTGAAGGGAAATGATCAAAAGAGAATTAAACCTGGAATTCCCTGCATCTCCATCAGATATCAGACTTGGTCATTTGCAAAATTAGCAGTGAACATCATTTGTTAATATCACCGTGACATTAAGTGATAGAGGTTTTTTTTATGTTTAACATGCCAGGCCTGTTTTCTCTTCATTTCCACGTTTGTTCTTGAACTTGCTAATTTAATTAAATCTCTCCTGTTGAGCAGCTATTAAAGGTGACCAACCGTGCAAGATACCTGCTGTGGTGCACCAGATAATTAAGGGGAATGGGAGGCAGCTTGGGGGAGAGAAGGAGCTCCCTGTGTTGTACCAGGGGAACACCTGGGTTTATGAGATCCTGCCCTGCAGGAGGAGTTATAGGATATTTTTATCACATTGCACAGGATATTCCAATTCCCTTCTGGTCCTTGGGCAAAACTCTGAAAATCCCCCATGGATGGTTTTGGACTTAAATAGTCAGCATTTTGTTTAAAATATAAGATCATTTGTGTCTCGCTGTATGAAAAGGCTTTTTCTCTTTCCATCCAAAGAAAAAAATACCTGGAATTAAGCAAATATAAATGTATATCTTTTGCTTTGAGGATCCCCTCCATGCAAAGGCAGGGAAAAGAGAAGGGAAAGAAGGGGAAGCATCAAATATAACCCCAGAGTGCCCTTTTCCTCTTCCCCTGACCTCCTCAATTACCTGCAGCTTCAAGGCATGTTGTTAGCACAAATCAGAAAGTTCTGAGATTCCAAAACCAGCCTCAGCAGTGTCACCTATTTTATATTTTGTGATGAGTAAAATGTTAACCTTGTAGACAGCATTCATGCCTCCTTGTAACCCAAACCCAAGGGCTTCAGGTTGGTCTGTCAGAAGGAATTTAATCCTTGACATGACACAGCACTGTGGGTCAGAACTCGGGAAAATTTCCCATCAAATCCCCCTGGGAGCTGGCAGCTGTCTGTCTGTCTGTCTGTCCCTCAGCACTGTGTCCCTGCTCCAGCAAGGGCTGTGCCCTCAGGATATGCCTGGGGGATGCTGCTGCTCTGGGGTGATGCTCTGGGAGCTCTTTGGTCAGCAGGACCCTGACTGACCCATCCAACAGCCCTTTTCCAGAGATGGGGCACTGCCATGCTGCCTTCCCATGAAAAACACCCATCCTGATATTTTACAACGTTCATACACGGCTCACCTGATGCCAGGAGGAGTGAGGTGGCTGCAGAAACCTCTCCTGGCAATGTCCCACCTGGGAGAGCAGGGACACTCATCCTGGTGGTGTGCAGTCTTCCCAAGGGGAGTGTGTTCCTAGGAGGACACACACGACTGCCTGTCCTTTTGCTCTCCTGGCAGAATTGCTTCTCTGGGCAATAAGAGAAGCATTCTCATCTGTAGGGAATGAGATGGGAATTGTGCTGCTCCAAGACATCATTAAGGAGGGAAAGACTGAAATTATCACATGCTGTCTGATAAAAATACAGCTTCCCAGAGCCCAGCATGGGCTGGATGGCACTTTCTCTCCTCTCAAGCTTTGGTAGCTTCATTACTTCCCCCAGAAGGAGCTGGTGAGAACCATGGCTCCTGCTGAGCAGAAAGCCAGGCTGTTTCCTGCAGCCCTTTGGGATGGCTTGATGCTCCTTGCTGAAGCCAACACAACTTATCCACCTCTAAAAGACTCTGAATTGCCTGTGGGTGGCTGTGCTACAGTTTGAAAGCAAGGAGTTGTTGTGTTGCAGGTGGAACTGGGATGCCCAGGGTGCTTTCCCATGGCTCTCAGCCTTGAGCTGCCCCACTTCCATGATGTGCAATATTCCCTCAGCACCATCCCTGCCTGCTGGGGCAAGAGGTGGGGAGGTCCCAGGGACCTCAGGAGGTGCCAGGAGTGGCCTCAAGGTACCAGCCCAGCACAGACCACAGCCTGGACACTTCAGCAAGGCTGCCAAGTGCCAGTGCTTTTTTTCATAAGGACAAGTGATGCCTTTTCTGCTGGTCCTAGAAATACGACCCAGACACAGTAAGGGTGATAAAAGGGGTCACCTTTATATAAGGATCCTTAGATGCATAATTTGTCAGGTGGAAAACACCAAAGATGCTCACCCTGCACAACATGTATATAATTTTTATAGATTCTGCAAATTAGCATATCTGACAATAATCCCCAATTAGAAGCACACTCGGTGAAGTCATCCCCCACTTCTAGTACCTTCTAAATCTTCCTCCCTCAGATGAGGACTGAATGCTGTTTATAAAAAACGTGTCTGGAAGAGCTGGTCTCAACCTTGGCTCCTAAGGAGAACCAAGATAGGATAGGGGTCTTGGAATGTGCCTTGTCTTTCTGCCTAGGAAAATACTCAAGCTAAGCTACAACAATAGACTACAAGGCTACAAATATATGTGCAAAGAATAGAGAGAATATACCAAAGGAAAGGCAAAAATCAACACAGTGTCACAAGCAAAGCAGGAGGTCCACGTGTGAATCATGGAAAAGACCCCAGGTCACCCCTCTGCCTGGCAGAGAGGAGTGTGGCTGTGCCCCTCTCAGGGCAATGCACCCTCTTTGCACCAGCACTGGGGTTGGCCAAGTCTCCTCAGGAAGTGAAGAGGTATCCAAAATTGTAAATGTAAATAGATGCTTTAAACAGCCCTGGAATATACACAAGCTGCAGCAGGAATGCGGGGAGCAGCTGCCGCTCCTCTCTTTGGCTCCCTGCTGGGTGTACACAGGCACATTTTGTTGGTTGTAAATGTTTAGAGAAAACAGTTACTATTGGGTTGTTTGAGGACCACTTTGGATCAGCTGGGCACTTGCAGGAGGACCGTGGTGGTGATGAGCTGCACATGTACAGCTCAGGCTACCAAAGCTTTCATCCAAAGCAGGCTCAGCCCAGCTCCTTTTCTGTCACACTGGTATTTCAACACCAGTTACAACGAGCAAACACAAAGCAAGCTAAAATGATTTTAACAAGCTAAAGCATGTTAAAATGATTGCTCTTACCCCTAACAGGATGTCCCTAAGCTCTGTCTGAATTCAGTGATCATCCCACAGAGCTTGTCCAGCATCAGGGCAGAAGTCTGCTGGCCCAGTGGGCAGCTTATTCTGCTTACCCTTATCCTGCCTATAGCCCTTATACTGCTCACCCAGAAAGCACAGATAGATGGGCTGAAAACAAAGTCTCTCGGTCCAAGCAGCCTTATTTACTGCTGGAAAAAAAACCTCTTCTCTTTCCATCCCTTAAATCTTTCTGACCCATTCAAGAATTACCAGGCAATTCAGGATAATGCAGCACCTTAAGGCAGTGAGTTGTGGAGAAAGAAAGATGATGGGTTGATGTCCATAAGGGTAATGGAGAGAGGCAGGAACACCCTTAACCCTGTCTTAGACTCCTGTGTTTCCACATTGACTATTGTGCCTTCCTTAGACACCTAACACGCCTGGAGATAGAGGAGATAATGCCACCCAATGAACTGAAAAGTGACTGAAGATGGGAATTTGGGCCAAGGGGAAAGGAGAATGCAAGAGGAAAGAGAAAAATAAAAAAAGCTCCAGGAAGTGTTGCAGAGCCCAGATGAAAACCTGTGCAGCCTTCCCTGTGCCCCCTTCCTGTGCTGAGAAGCACAAGGTACTTCATCCCCTTGAGCTCTCTGCAAAGCATTCACAGCTCACCCTGGCCCAGGCTGGAGCTCTCCTCCAGCTGGGAAAAAGTCAGGCAAAGCAGAAAAAAAACCCATCCTAATTGCAAGTGGCACCTCCTGCTGCGGGTGGTCTCTGGGCAGAGAAGTGTGACATTGTCTGGGAGCCACCACACGGGGTGGAGGCCGGCGTGTCCCGGGCCCTGGGCTTCATCCTGCTGCTGGATAATAAGGGTTTAATGCTGGAAAGGATGCACTGGAGTGTGCAGCAATCAGCCAGGAGCTGGCTGCAATGCTCATCATTAGAGGTGCACAACTGTCTCCTGGAGAACAAAACCCCGTCTCTCCCTGTCCCAGCCCTCCCAGTACAGCTTTGGTGTTGGGCCAGGGCAGTGCAATTGTTGTTTTGATGGACATTGATTCAAAACAAGCCCTCAGGCAGTAATGAGGCTTCTTCGAATTGACTGGAACTCCATTTGTTCTCCTCTCAATTAACGCTTTCAGAGGAATAATGCAAATTCTTTCCTGATCTGAGGGACAAAGAGGGGGTGAGATGGAGATAGTGTTGAGAGAAGGTGGCTGGTTCATCAGAGGGAAGCACAAACCTCTAGCTCTTTGTGTCCAACCCAGCTTTGCCTCCTGGACAGTAAAACAGCTGAATGTCGACAAGCGAGTTCATAATTAATAACCTTTGAATGTAATTAATGAGAAAAGTTATGACAAATTCCAAACCCACCCCCGTGCTGCACTGTCACAGCATTCACCAGCCACCAGCCATGTGAGTGCTGCAGCTCTCAGCCTCTGCATGGGCAACGGGGCAGGCACAAAGCTCTGTGAGGACAATTGTGACATCTCGTGACACTGCCATGCCTTGGGTATGTCAGCAGAGAGGTCAGCTAGTCCTGACACAGAAGTGGATCACAGGAGAAATTCTTTTGTGCTGAGACAAAGTCTGAAATAAGCCAAGGTTGAGTTTTCCCTGATAGTGCCCAGTCCAGAGTGAACTGATAAAAATCTGTGTGTTCCCACCAAGGAATGTTCAGATGGGTGCCCAAGAGCCACCTGCTCCCACTCACTGGTGTCCCCTTGATGCTGTGAGTTTTATCTTTNCAACTGGGCCATCACTCCCTCCCTCTTCCTGGGGTGGAAATTTCTGGTTTTTGCCCATGAGTTTTATGTGTGCCAAGGCAGACCACATTGTGCTCCAGCCAAACTGATTTGTCATATGAGAAATTGACCTAGAATTGGTGTTTTACCTGTTTCAGGGTGGCTTCACTGTGATGTAACACGTCCCCATTCTCTCAGCCCCTCTCCCCCTCCCTTCTGCCTGAGCCAAGAGATCTGGAGCTCCCCAGAGGACTTGTTGCTCTGACAGAGGTTTCTGAGCTTTCACATTACACAAAAATAGTATTTTGGGGGCTGCACGGTCTGAACAGACAGTCCTGGGATTACAGGGATTAAATTTGGGCCCTCAAATTCTTACTTGCCCTGGGCTGAGCATGCGCAGGGCAGAGAAATGCTGCGGTGGGATGAAGGCACATGGGGAGCCAGGAGGGGCTTGGTCCAGGGCTCAGAGAAGGAAGTGGGATTGAAAGGAAAGAATAAAAAGAACTGCTTTGCTTTTTGGGTGAAATATAAAGGATTCTAAATTAACTGCAGTCGGCTCAGTTCTTAAAACTGATCCTCTTTGAAGGAAAAACAAACAGTTCTGTTTTTTTTTAAAAAAAAATCTGTGCTCGGTTCCTTCTGTACTCAGTTCTCTCCATCCAAAATGTTCTTTGCACTCTGTGCTTGATGGTCATTTTCTAATTAGGCAAATGCCTTTTGGGACTTTTATTTTCCCCCAAAATGAAAACTCAGTTCTCTTGGATAATTTAACTTCTTATAAAATACTGAGAATTAGGACCTAATGGAAAAAAAACCCACCAAAAACAACCAAACCCTAAAATAAATACTTCATGGCTCTGAAAAGTTCCCAGACTTCGGCATGGAAAGCTCTTAGATACTGCTGTTTCTTTTTTCTTTTCTTTTCTTTTCTTTTCTTTTCTTTTCTTTTCTTTTCTTTTCTTTTCTTTTCTTTTCTTTTCTTTTCTTTTCTTTTCTTTTCTTTTCTTTTCTTTTCTTCAAAGAAGAAAGTTTACTGCTTGGAAAATCTCATAACTAATTTATTTATACCCCTGGTGGTCAGAGGCAGCAGACTGTGATGAGGGGAAGCAATGGGCATTGGGTGGATTTTAAGAAAAAACCAAAAAGAATTTTGCTCCCTTAAAACTATTAAATGTCGACCTGTCTCGATTGACACTTCTGTCACACAGAGCACTTTTAAAAACCCTGATCCTGAAAAAGCCCAAGCCTTGTCTATGATATGTTTGAAGGGTGTTGGTCATGGGCCAGGAGGGCTGCTGCTGGCACAAGGCTGGGAATCACTGGGAAATCACTGAATTCCCTGCTGGGGACATGTGCCTGTCCCTGCTGGGGACAGGGAGTGAAGGTCACACTCATGGGCTTGGGTTGTCCTTGCCTACACCTGGGTGGTGTGAATCCCTCCAGCTGAATTTGAATGTAAAGATTTAGGAGTGTTCTCCTGCATGGACTGGTCAGTGTTTATACTGTTTTCGCACTGGGTTCTGAAAAATGCAGATTTTGTGGAAAACCTCCTTTTCTGTACAATTTCTTGGCCAAGGGCAGCCCTGCCTTTCCCTGATCCTTGTCACAGACTGGGCAAGGGAATGGATCCAAGAGGTGACAGCATCAGGGAGAGGTCAAGAAAAGTTTAAGAAGTGCTGTAATTAGTATTAGCCCATTTTTCCTTCTACCTAATCAATGAGGTTGTCTGTGTGGATGGACACAAACCTGTTTTCTAGGCAGGAGGCTGTATCTGTGTGAGTAATGTGGGTCTGGATAGAGCATCCTGAAGGAGGATGGCCCCTAACAGCATCCCCAGGAATGGCAGCTGACAGAAGGGCAGCTAGGAAAAACCCCAGGAGAGGGAAAGTGAAGGATATTCCCATTATCTGCAAGCATGTTCTGCAGACAGGATTCTTTTTTATTTTAAATTATTGTTTTAAATCTCTATCCAGAGAGAGTTGGGTATAAAGAGGAAAACTGTTCAGTTCATTATGCTTTAATTATTGAAGTGAATGATTTGGGTAAAATGGAGGAAACTGAAAACATGGAGATGATATTACAGTCCATTAGGCAACCTTGGCTTTCTACATCAGTATCTTTAGACTGGCAGAAATATTTTTAATTTATTCTGTCATCTGCAAACAGAGAGAACTGTGTCATTACAGAAAGCACTTTTCAAAAGCTACACATTTTATCCTCCTGTTCTTCTCTTCTTAACAATAATCTTCCTGTGGCTTCCACCCCTGAACTGCTGGTTTCTGTTTTAGTTGGGGGTTTAATTTAAAGAAAAAAAGATTAGTTGTGCATTTTAAAGGATTGCCTGACTGCCTGCTCTGCTAATCATTGTACCTCACCCTCTGCAGAAGTGGGAAACACTGAAAACCCAGCAGTATAAAAGGAAAGAAAAATTTTCATTGTAGTTAGAAAATATTCCATAAAAAACAGCATTATGACAAAGACACAAACATTTGCTAAAAATGAAAATGCTCCAGATGAAGAATCCTAGAACCCCAAAATCATTACATGGTGACACTTGCTGGGACCTCCTGGTCAGAGCCAGGACCAGCATCCCCACACCTCCTCCTCCCTTGCTGCCCACCCAGACAATGGCACTGGTGGTAAGCTTCATCATGAGCTTTTCAAGGAGTCTTCCAGAGAAAGGGAGGAGATTCAGCCACTCAACCCCTCCAGCAGGCTGCAGAACCCCCAGCAATGCTGATGAGTTCTTCTTCCTGCAGCGTGAAGGTCCCAGCCAGTCACTGACTGGTTTGGTTTGGAAGGACAGGTGTCTGCCAGGGAAAGCTGGAGCTCCCCTTGGAATGGAGAATGTAAAATACACCCCCTCCCTCTGAATTATTATAATTTTGCAATTAGGGGTTTTCAGGCAAAGATATGGGAATAGGAATAACAGTCCATTACTAGGAGTACTAAAAAATACAAATGTAGTAGTACAAAAAACCCAAGCAAACAAACAAGCAAAAATCCTAGAAACCCTGACAGAGTCAGANATTGGGAATAGAATACATGCTTTTGGTTATATATTGCAGCCCAAGACACTGACCTTCCACAGCACCTCAGAGTCACCTCCTGCCCCTCTCCTCTGAACCAAGCACCTGGACCTTCCTCAGCTGCTCTCTGCAGCTGCTCCCTCCTGCACTTCACAACACTCTCCTGACCTCCAGCCTGTAACTCCTCTCTCTTTCAACTGTACCGGATTCAAAGTGGGATGTGGTGTTTTGGACGAGACTTCAAACACACTAAGGAAGCAAAGAAGTTTTCTTCATACATCCCTGAATGAGATTTGAGTGAGGATTTGCATTATATTGCAATTTTGGCCCATGTTTAACTTGTGATCCATTTTTACGCCAGGCCATTTTTCAGTCAATTAGTTTTGATGTGGTGCTTGTGCATTCATGTTCTTCTAAAATGTCCCCTTTTACAGTTCTCACTGAATGTTACATTGCTGGGTTCCTAATCAGCTACACGGCTTGTTAAGATAATTTTTGTTCTCATGAGGTGTTTTTTTTCAACCAAGTGTATATTGAAATTACATCTTTCACGTGGTGTGCCCTAAGTTAGGAGAGCATCAATCCAAACACTGTCAAAAGCCTCCTGATTCAAAAGCCATCACTTGGCTCTCATTCCCAAGGAGGAAATGAAATTAATTTGACATGTCAGCATACACTTAGGTAAAACTGAGGGCTATTTTTAGCATGGGAGAGTTGTTGAGTAGTTTAGGAGGTCTGTAGCACAGACCACAACTCCTTAAGTAGATTTACTTGACAAGACTCCAATAGTTGTGCTAACAGACTGTTGATATACCAATGATTTTGTCTGATGAAGATAAGATCTAAATATGTCTTAAATAAAGATATTAGGTCTTGATAAAACTCATCCGGCTTCAGAGTCCATTAGACTCAAATACCAGAAAATTTTTAAACCTCTTCAGCTGCTCTCTCTCTGTAGTTTACCTTGGTCCTTTCTATTCTTCTCTTAAAACACAAACAGCTTGATAATTATCTCATGCAAAAGCCAACACAGAGCCTACATTTTCTCCTGATAGAGACTAAAGTTCATCAATCCTGCTGCTCTTTTTCAGACACTCGCTTTCTTAAGTGGCTTTAGAAACAGAGATGAGCTTTGGACATAATCTCACAGTGTTTGTGGTTGCCTCAAAGTGTATATTGCTGATGTTTGGCCCTATTTTCCTTTCTTTTCTCTTCCTCTGCAATAAACACCACGTCCTTCTAATTTCTGTTCATGGCATCTTACATGATTACCCTCAACTCCCACAGGCATTTCTGAAGGTGGTTTTTTTCCACGTCTAGTCTGAGTCAAATCCAGTCTGAAGCAAGTTTTGTTACGTCTTTGGAAGCCCATGAAAGATTTCTGAAAGCCAGACTTGTGCCTTATTAACTGTACAACTGATGGCTCAAACACATTGACACCAAAAAAAAAAATAAAAAAATCTGGTTTTAAATGAGTGGTTGAAGATTGAAAGCATGAAAGTGTTGCCTCTCAACATCTACTTTTTATGGATGTTTTTGCCTTTTGCTGCAGACCACTGGGGTGCAAACGGCTCCTGGAGCTGCTTCTACCATCATGCCTGAAAAATTTCAGTTTAAAAAAAAAAAAAAAGGCTATTTCTCTGCAAAGACACAATGCAGTGTCCCCGGGATTTTGTTTCTATCAACAGTCAATCATGTGTTTCAACCTTAAGAAGTATTTTTTACAAAGTAAATTCTTAAAAAAAAAAAAAAAAGGAAAAAAAGAAAAAAAAGATGGACCGGCTCCAAAAGTTGTGAAAGGACCCTTAGTTTGCCTTGTGCTTGTAAACCACCGTAAAATATATATACAGAGTTGAGACAAAGTTGACAGTTTTTCCTAACAAGTAAAGAAAACACGCTGCCCTCAAACCCAGCAATAAGAAATGCGTGAGTTGCATAAAGGTTTTGGGTCTGATCCACAGCTGACAAATTAAAATAAAATATTTTAAACCCACTCCTTCCCATAAGAAGGTACAGACTTTTAAGATCTATTTTTGCATAGCTAAATTAGGATGATAATAGTTTGATAACCGCTTCCCATGAAGGGTAACTGACAGTGAGTCCCCCAAAATACCAGTTCAAGTGCTGCAAGCTCCAAATTTAGGTGCAAATGACCTTCTTCTCAAAAAAAAACCCAACAAAAAGTGGGGGAGGTTTCTAGTACATCATTCAAAAAATGTCAGCCTGCCAGTTTTCAGGCTCTAATTTTTTCCAGCTGCAAATCAATCATTTTATTAACTCTTCTCTAAAGTCTCCCACCGAGTTATCTGGGACTGGCAGCTCGACGAGCCGTTCTTGTGGAGCTGTGAGAATAAAGTTCCTCTTGTGCACTGCCCGTGATGTCATGAGCACTCACTCCTGGCTCTCACTGATCCTCCCTCACAAAAGCCTCTTTCTTTGCTCACAGCAATTATTCAGCTATTAAAGCACATTACATTAGGTTTCTTATTTTAAGAGTGATATCACTCCTTGCTTTCATGTCCAGTCGATGGAGCAATTTGTACTAACTTCCCCTGACACTGTGTCGGTGCTCCAGTCCCCAGGTTCTATTCCTGCCTGTATAAAGCTGCTATTGATGGGATCTACACGTGGGGAAGGCGTAGAGGTTGTGACTGATTTGAACATGTAAATATGCAATATGATGTGCTCACTCCACTGAAGCAGCATTACCAGAGCCACTGTTGAGCTCTCCTTGACAAAGCTTTAAACTTCTCCTCCATGCCTCTTCATCCTGGATTCCTTAGAGGATGAAGCTCATGAGCTTTTCTCTGTATGGATGTCTCCTCCCCACTTCTGGGCCATCATCTGTTCCAGACTGGGCCAGGATATTGCTGCTACAGGTCTGCAGCTCCCACCAGTGCTGCAAAACCAGGTGGCTGAGTTGGAGAGGGAAACATGCAAAGAGAAGTTCAGCCCTCCTAGCAGGTAGCTGCTGTGAAAGAGGTGATCCAGAGGAAGTTTCACCTGGAGCCTGCACCTCCTTATGAACCAAAACCTCCGTACATGATGCTGTGATGATCTGTCACTTGCCTCTCTCCATCCCATCACCATCCAAACTGCATCCAATGATTTTCTTTCCAGATGGAGGCACAAGATGATAAAGTACTGGAATGATCTGCCTGGGGAGGTGGTGGACTCACCATCCCTGGATGTGTTTAAAACAAGACTGGATGTGGCACTGGCTGCCATGGTTTAGTTGAGGTGTCAGGGCTGGGTTGGACTCAATGATCTTGAAGGTCTTTTCCAACCTGGTGATTCTGTAAATCTGTGAATTCTCCTCCTGACTGGGAGATGCTGCCAGCAGCTGCAGCCCCACAGGCAGTACCCAGCTCCTCCCTGCCCACAGAGGGCACACTCAGCTCTTTCCCTTCACAGTGAGAGAAGGAGGGTTGACTGCTTTTCCCTGCTCACAGCCAGAGGGGGGCTGGAGGTGTTCAGCTCCAGCTCTGGTTTCCTTGCAGGTGGTCCAGTGCTCAGCAGGCTCAGGTGTATATACAAGACCTGCTATTTATAGGTCTCCTTAATTTCCCAGTTCCACTGTGTATTAACCACAAACCAAGCAAAACATGCAGCAATCTGTTATTTCTGCTACGTCTTACTCACAAGGTGTGGAGCTCAGAGGCCACTGAAGGACTTCCCACTGAAAAATGCCTATCAAGAGCAGCACGGTTTAAAGAGCCAGCAAGGGTTTAAAAACTGTTTGCATGACCAGCTGCAAGTGCCAAATGAAGATTGATATGCTGATGGTTTTGACACTGAAGTTTGCATGGCATAACCAGGGAAGAAATGCCTACCAGGTAACACAACTTTCCAGTCCCTCTCAAAAGCCTGGGCTTGTGATCTGATCAGACTGAATTTATACGATCAGCTGATCAGATCAGCTTGTGATCAGCCTAAATGCAGCATTGCTATCTTGTCTAGTCTTAATTAAGAGTTGGCAAGATCTTATCACTACTAACATCACTGTTCAAAGTGCAGCTCATAATGTCCAGGAATACCTGAATAGAGGTGCCAATGTTTGAACATTACACTGAATTTTTAAGTCCCAGCAGGCTGGAAAGAGCAGAAGCTGAAGAGAAATAAGCACTTTTTAAAAAATGTTTCATCCAGACCTAAACTATTTGCAGTGAATTGCTCTCTGGAAAACCCTTTTCACAACTGAATGAAGGAAAATAAATGAGCAATTGAGTCCATTAGCCTCTGCTAAGCTGCACAGGCCGGTTTGGGTTCCAATAATGCAAAGAGTCAATTTCACACAACCATTTTTTTTCAGAATATCTTGGCATACAACAGGACAGTGAAGAGAGAGACTGAAATTTAAGGGTTTCCTTCAAGTATGCAGCTGAGAAGTAGGTGCTATTAAATACTTGGACAATATACTTAGTAAGAAAACCAGCTGAAACTTCCCAGGAAATAGAGCAGAAGCAGCAGAATGGATGACGGAGCCTCGGGAAAGATTTGGTTGTGGTTTCATGTAAAAGCAGCTCAGAGAGCTCAGAAATCACAAAAAGGGAAAAGGTGTTGTAGGAGAAAGTGGCAAAAAAAAGCTTGACAAGCTGCAAAAACGTGAGTTGGAAAGAGACTTGTGGGACAAGATGTTCTGAAGCAGCTCTGGGATAACAGGATTATAAAGCATAACCTGGAGATTGGATCAATCACACAGCAGTGGAAATCCAAGCAGAAGACTCTAGCGCATTTTAGCTCCCCACAAAAACACTTCAGACAGGGATCTGAAGTCTGAAGATCCGTGTCCCTCATTCCCTGTGGGGTATGAGACAAGGCAGGCACTCAGCAGCACAGGACAGTGGTGCAGAAAGGACATGAACAGGCTGTAAAGTCACTAAGTGCTCAGCTATAACGAGATGGAACACGTGGGCTGGTGGCTCGTAACTGCTGCCCTGCCCCGGCCGCTCTGGGGGGACCACACAAGGTCAGGGATTTGCAGCCAGTTCCCAGAAATGAAATTAAATGGAATGAAGGGCTGCATCGACATTAGTGACTTAATCTTTGGCAAATAAAACCCTGAAGGACTTCAGGTTGCAGAGTCTTCTCTGAGGTTTCCACATCTGCATGATCTCCCGTGGGGTCGTTTCTGCATGGCAGCCACAGGACTCTCTGGCTTCTGTCACCTCTGGGATAAATAGACCCCTGCAATGCACACCCTTCCACACCTAACCATGGGACTCACCTAATGAAGGCCCTGCAAATTCACATAAATTTTCATGTGAGAAGAGTCCTGTCAAGGAAGAGAAGCCTCCTGCCAGACTGGTTTGAATGATACCTGGCTCTGGGCAACAGCCAGACCTACCAGCTCAAAGAAAAAGAAGAGGAGGAGGAGAAAAACTTGCAAGTAAAGAGGCTTCAGTGGCAAAAAATGTGCTCCAGACAAAATATTATTGGATCCCTCTGCTAAAATTTGATAATCACTCCCCTGGAGAGGTAGAGAGTCACCTGGGATGAATAGATGGATGGATGGATGGATGGATGGATGGATGGATGGATGGATGGATGGATGGAGCAGAGTTACAAAGGACTCCCTATAAAATGGCAAACTGACATGACATCTACACCTAAACATTTAAAGCACCTTGGGTTTGATGTGGTTTGCTGGGTTCCCACCTGAGTGAACTTCACTCTGGGTACTGCTGTTGTCCCAGGGTTATTTCTGGATTCGAGAACTGGCAGCCATTTGTAGCTGTTCCATGGATTTTTCTTTTAATAGCTGACATTTTCTTCATCGAGCACGGTGACAACCTCCAGCGCACGAGAAATGTGAACATCACATCCTGATTTGCAAAATTAAAGCTAAAAGAGTCCCATGCAAAGGAAATCCTGTTTCTTGACCTGCTGCAACAGCAGCAGAGCTGAGCCCTCAGTGGGGCACAGGCAGCCACTCCCATTTCCAAGTTCATATTTCCAAAGTGGTTGCATTTGGATGGACAATGGAAGCCAAACACAATTTAAATCTCTTGCACAGAGAATCCCTGAGCCAGACACAGTGGTGGGCCCTTCTGCCATGGTAATCTGTGAATAACAGTCCAATATTTCTTAAGCATCACTATCCAGGCCCACATCAACTTCCTAATTATTAGTCTGACAACGTATTTGCAATCAACACCTACAGCATATCCACTGCAAAGAGCAGAGTTTCTCTGTGTAGGTGTAAGGGGAATTTCCCCCATCATTTCTGAGGTCTTGGACTTCTGGGTATCCACAAGTCAGACACACCACAGCCCACATTAGCACAGTAAAAAATCATCACCAAAATTGGTAGTTCACTGACCAAGTTGTTAAAGTCAGCAAGTCTGGGTGTTAAGCATGTTGATGACCAGAGGACACCACGGTTTTCATTGAGGCCTCAACACCTTTTGCCTGCTATGAAGTCCAGCTGATCTGAAAATCTGGACATCAGTCCCAAAGGTTTTTTAACCTGCTCTTTTACTTTTTTAACACCAAGCAGAGTGGATCACAATAAGGCAAGTGACTATCACTGGATGCTGCGTGTGGTAAGATTTTCCATCAGGTAAAACTAAATTAAGACATGCATTTAAATGAAATAAAATAGTAACTGTTGAAGTTCTGAGAAACCCAGGTAGTAATTTTCAGGGTGAATGCACCCCGAAAACAGCATTTTCAGAGTAATGTTTGTCTTGGAGAAGAAGTGCTCATAAATCTATGGCCTATAGCATTGCAAAAAATTAGCTGTTTTCAGGCCCAAACTAATTAATCAGCACTTGTTGCCATATTAATTAGCCAAAAGTGACCTCAGATGTATTTGGCCTTTTCCAGCCACTTACACCTAATGGGAGAGTATGCACCTGAGGCAAAACCTAGGCATGAATGGATGTGAAGCCTGCTTCCAGCTGGGTAAATACAACCCAGACTTCCCTGTTCTGTGAAATAAACTGTGCCCCAACCTTGCCTCTCTTTGCTTTCTGGCCTTGAGGAACATCCACGACTCTCTGGGCTTTAAATTGAGCTTTTGCAACCCTTTATTTATGCACCAGTGGCCTTGGTCAAACTTTACAGCTGGGTTTTTGCGGGAGAAATCAAGAATGGGACATCACTCCATGATCAATATGATCAAAGTGAGTCATTTATTGCCAAACTACAGTTTATTTTATACAGTTTTTAGCCTCAATCACACGTTTTATGCTACTTCACAACTGGTTGCTCCTTAAAAGCACGCGTTAGTTCTCTAGCTCTTATTGTTTGAATGTTCTCGCATACACAGCAGATTACACAGTTCTTTTTTCTGGTTTTCATCCAGTTGCTCACATCCTGGAGTTGAAAGCCATCTTTTGTTCTACTTCATACGTGACTTCTAAACCTTGTTCTGCTTCGTACGTGCCTTCTCCATCTTTTGTTCTTCCTTGTACGTGACTTTTGCTGCCCTTGAAATCGTCACAGGTTTAATCTTTCAAATAAACTGGATTGCTCACAAGCCCCCATTTTTGGAGGAACTCATCCTCCACAGGTTTTGGCCACTCACAAGGTTCTTGCTGCAGTATTTCCTCCTGGGAAGGCTTTTTCCATCAGCAGAAAACCGTGTGCCAGGCGTGCAGAGTCACCTCCACACGGGGAATGCTGAGGGCTGAGCAGCTCCTTCAGGAGCAAGGCCCCTCCTCCACACAGCCCTCTCGCTCTTGATGCCTTTTCCTCTGGTCCTAGAATTATGAGCCAGACACAGTTAGGGTGTTAAAAATCCTTCTATGAGGACCCTTTAGGTGCACGTTTCGTCTGGTGAGAAATGCTGAAGATGCACATCCCGTGTAACATGTATGCAATTTTTACACATCCTGCAAATTAGCATATCTAATAATCCCCAATTAGAAGCATGCCCAATGAAGTAATCCCTCCATCTCTAGCACCTTCTAAATCCTCCCTCCTCAGATGAGGACTAAGCTCTGTTTATAAAAAACGTGTCTGGAAGAGCTGGTCTCAACCTTGGTTTCTAAGGAGAACCAAGATAGGAGTCCTGGAATTTGTTTTGTCTTTCTGCCTAGGAAAATACCGAAGCTAAGCTACAATATTAGACTACAAAGCTACAAATATTTGTCCAAAGAATACAGACAATATATCAAAGAAAAAAAGGCAGAAATCAAGACGGCATCACTCTGACATGCCAGAGTCTCCTCTTGATTGTCAGCTTGTTCTCAGGACTAGAGCTGCAAGTCCAACCTTAATAGACTGAAAATTTACCACAATAAAGATAGTTAAAGTTCCTTTCTTTCCAGCTACATTTCAGTGGTAGTGAGGAAGGGAAAGCCAATGCCACATCACCATTTGAAAGGTCATTTACAATTATACAGCCAGTTCCTGTTGGTTTTCCTGAATCAGATAATCCTTTTCAGGATGAAATTAAGGAATCTGGCTTTCCCATTCAAAACCTTTCCTCTGGGTTAGGACATGGAGATGTGTTTTGTGAGCTAGCTTGAGTTAAGCTGCTGGTTAAGGCAAAGCACTTGAGAACACACAAAGCTAACCAGGGCCAGGAATACTATTCCTACTGATCTATTATTCCATATAGGTCACTATTCTGTATAGGTCTGGTTTTATAGATCCCTCTACTCAGTTTCATGGTCTAAGTGTGCCTAACTGTGCAATTCTCTGACAAGAAACATGATTATCCCCATTGCAGAGATGAAATGACTTGCCCAAGGTCCTGAGTGAGAATCCTCCCCAGCAGAAGGAATTCAGCCTTTCCAGCCGGTGCCTGTGCAGGAACCTGGACTCCAGTGCAACCCAGGATCAGCACAAGCAGGGTAACAAAACACAAATACAGACCCTCTGTTCTATCAAGAGCCCATGATGGGACTCCTGAAGGCAGCACAACCACCATGGAATCCTTCCCTCTATCAAAGAGGTGAAGCTGGAGCACCTCCAGCCGCTGCTCCCACCCTGCCTGTGTACCAGCAGGTAACTTGGGAAAGTTTCTGGTCTCAACAAAGTCTCTTGATTTTTAAAGTGGTTTTTAATGTACTGGAATATTTTCCCTTCTAAAAAAGCAGCAATTCTCAGTCTGAACTGTTTAAACAAAAGACCAGTTTTCCGATTTTCTCTGAGTCTCTCTGACTCCTACAAACTTGCTTCAAGAACCTCCTCAACTGAACCATCCCCAGCTGAAACTGCTCGGCTGCTCTTTAACAGCCATTAACATTTCAAAAAAAGCTGTTTGAAAAACACCAAATCTCCCTTGAGCCACTTCCAAGAAACTTTTATGAATCATGGGTTGTATCATATCACACCATTCAGCAAGACACGGGCTGGAACAAAGGTATTAATGGGCATGACCAATCCTTAAAATATCCATGTGAGGAATAACAGTTGGACATTGTGAGGGTTACAACTGGGGATGCAGGAAGCCAGAGGTGAGCGTGGGGCTGCTGCTTAAAGACTGTTTCATTTTCTCCACATCTTTTGAGCCTGCAAAGACTGAAATATTCAGTGTAGGAAAAGGGAATTATGTTCTGAAATTGCAGTCATGCCTCTTAGAGTGATCTTACTTCTGGAATGTGACCTTGTTATGCATAGTAACTCAAAATAAGAACAAATGATGTTGGTCTCTCTTGGGATCATGTCAGAGCAGGTTATGGAGCTGCAGATAGCTTGAAATCAGTCACCCAGGCATCTGTAGGAATTCTTTAAGGACTTCTTCAAATGTGGTGAATTTAAAAGCAAGATTATTATTAACCACTTCCCTCTTCTAACCCAGTTCACCTCATTATTTTGGCACCACAAGTTGCAAAGGGAAGGCTCCTTGCATTTCACACATTCTTTCTAAATAAATGGAGGTGCCCTGTTGCTTTTGGAAAGGCTAATTATTTCATTTATAAATTAAAAAAAAGATGATCAGTTAACTGCCCCTGACACCCCACTTCTCTAATATTAATGGCAGAAATGAGGAGTGAGGCATTTTCTCCAAATCATCTCCTTGGGCTTCCCTGTAACCCTGCAGGCTCTGATACCTTTTCATCATCTTCACTGAAGATTTTTATGCTTTTATTGAGAAGTGTCACTGAACCTTTCCAAGCAATGGGTTAAGGCTGAAATTTAAATTCTAGATCAACAGGGACCTGTTTGTTTAACGGCAAGTTGTTGATTCAGTATTGATATACAGAGAGAAAGCAGGAAAAAATAACCTGACAAAAATGCTCCAATGAGGTTGCTGGGAGCAAATCTGGTCAGGCTCTGCTGCAAACTAAAGGTGAGCAATCATTTCAGTCTGGAATAGTGGTAAAAGACACTTCAACGTTATTCCTTTTAAAGTTGGTGAGTTAAAGTCAGCACCAGTGTAAAAGGGAGGTATGAATATCCCCTTTGGAGGCAAGGATTTTGGGGAGGAAATGGTTCTTTTTCCCTGGAGCTTAAAGTGCCTTCATTAGAAGGTTGTTTCCTCTGCTGAGGGGTACAAAGGAGCTGATAAAATAAAACAAGGAGGAAAAACTCCCTCCAAGGGGGTTACTGTGAAGGGAGGGGGAAGGGTTTATGCACACAGCTTTTCCTAGCCCTGGTCACGGTCACAAGCTTGAAAACCTGTCTCTCAAAAGCTACAAACCAAAAGGGAAATAAAAACTAGCCAAGGATTTAGCTGTATTTTCCCCTACCTCAACATTTCGAAAGACTGGCACATGATTTCCGAGCTCTTTGAGGTGGCAGTATTAATAAAGCTGCTTCCATTGTCAGCATTTCAATGTCAGCTTCATTGGAGCAAGGACTGGAACTGAGCGATTCTGGTTCCCAAAAGCACACCCTGACCACCAGGCTGGAGAATCCGCCTTATGCTCACTTTCTAGCTGAGTGGATTCTGAAATAGCCCATGCAAGAGACTTCACAGAAGGAAGGACCAAAAGGTCTCTCTCGTATGTTGATGGAGAAACTCTGCTACAGACCAGAGCTCAAACCTGCTAACATTCCAGCAACAGAGCATTAATTACTGATTTAATGTGGGGGAAAAGGCTGTAGCAGCAATAATGTAAACCTTCAATTACTAAGGCATGGAAACAAAAAGGTTGCATTTCAGGCTGCAGCAAAAACAAAATTTTTTCATTCTGGGGAAGGGAAAATAAAAAGCGAACAGGCAAACAAACAAATTGCTGCAGACTAATCACAGGCATTAGAAAATATCACTTCCTCTCTCCAGATGGAAAAGAGCATATTTGTACAGCCCATGTTCAGTGTGTTTCTTCCCTTTGAAAGGCCATCAGAGAGCCAATGAAAAACACAAAGGCAAAAGCAGTGTCTGGTACTACCTTGAAGATCTACTGCAATCCTCAGAGAGTCTGGGACAGCAAAAACATTGTTCCTGTAGACTGCCAGACTTTTCCACCTGCATGTCCTCCATGATTTCTGCAATACAGGAAGAATGGGCCAAGAAGAAGCAAAAAAGGTCCTTTCCAGGTCTGGGTATTCTTAAATATCTAGATGTGATTTTCAAAGACCCAAATCAGTGACTTGGGCACATTACCCATCAATACTAGTGAAAATATTCTGCATGTTATATGAAGTCTATATTACCTCCTGTCCTGAGAATTGGTTTGAAGTTAAATCAAAATCAGGTGTAAAGTCCATTCATCACAATAGGAATCCTAACTTTAGTTTCTGGACTTGGTCTTTAGAATTGTAGAAACTGAGCCAAAACCAAACCCCTACAATCTTCTCACCCCATGCCTTTCCCTGCAGGACTCCTGTCCCCTCAGCTTCTGTGAAGGGGAAGGTGATCCCACTGGAAGGGGTGGGAAGCCACTTGCTCAGCATTCATCACTGTGCTTGTGTTTGAGCTTTTAGGGTTTAACATGAGCATGACCCAAAGGAGACCGCGAGCAAGGGGTTTGACCCCTTCCCTGCCAGCTTCTGCCTGCAATTCTGCCACATTCTGGCCATGCCATGAAGGAAAAATCTGAAGGTGAACAACACAGATGACATGTGGTAATACCCACTTTAATGAACTCCCCATTTCTCTCAGGGTCTGGAGAACCAACAACCCACACAGAAGGTGACACATGGTAATACCCACTTTAATGAATCTCCCCATTTCTTTCAGGGTCTGGAGAACCAACAACCCAGCCCCTGAGCTCTGCAATGGTCTCACCCCTGTGCAGCACACACCAAGCTTCACTCTCCTGTTCCCTGCTCTGAAATACATAAACCATATGTTCCCCCTCAGCACAAAGGTGACCTCAACCCACGGCACACAAAGCAGCTCAGTGTGCTTGTGCACTATCTGCAGGGAGGTGTGCATGTGCCAAACACATCAATCCTCCAAAAAGCCAGAGCACAAACCTGGGGGACACGGGCAGTTTAACCCTTCAGTGCACAGCACTGTAAGTGGCCCTGGGACTGAAGGGCTCAAATCCCTTTGTTTGGTGTTGTTCCACATCCCTCTGGCTGCCCTTGATGCAGGTGCACTGCTCAGAATTCACCCTGATGCCCTAAAGAACCCAAAAATGAAACAACACAGACTTGGGAGACAATATCTGTATAGAAGGTGATATAAAGCCTGGTCTTTATTGGAAGCCTCCAGGGACAGATATAGAAAATATCCACAAAATGTCCACAAAATTGTCCACTCCCATGGGGGTGAATACAGTTTTATAACTTTAAATTAGCATAATTGACAAAAAGCACCAATTAGGAACGCAATTGGTGATGCAATTCCCCTCCAGTTCAAGCCCTTTCTAAATCCTCCCCCCCAACTTGGGACTGTACTTTGTTGATGAAAATGTGTCCCAAAGAGCTGCTTTTTGGCCTTGGTTCCCAGGGAGAACCAAGATAGGATAGAGGTTTTAGAATATGTTTTGTCTTTCTGCCTATCAGGGCAGGGAAAAGTAGCTACAAACGCAGTAATAGGCTACAGAGCTCCAAATATATGTGCCTGCATATTTCCACCTTCACCTCCTCCATGATTTCTGCAATATGGGCCAAGAGGAAGCAAAAAAGCACCTTTCCCGGTCTGGGTTTTCTTAAATATCTAGATGTGATTTTGAAAGACCCAAATCAGTGAATTGGGCACGTTACCCATCAATACTAGTGAAAATACCCTGCAAGTTACATGAAGTCCATATTACCTCCTGTCCTGAGAACTGGTTTGAAGTTAAATCAAAATCAGGTGTAAAGTCTCTGTGGATACAGAGATATATATAAAAGAAGTAAACCAAAAACCTTTAGGCATCAATTTCAGTAGAGGATGGGCAGCATCCTCCTTAATAAGGCATTAAAGCTTGCATTGCCTCGTGCTTTTGCTTTTCAAAACCATCTTTTTGCCAATCATCTCAGCCAGGCAGCTACTGAACGTCCCCACTTGCAGCCCCACAGGCACCAGCTGATGCTCAGCCCAGTGCTGGCTTTGTCCATGGGTCTGCAGCCCGGACAGTGCAGCCAAAGGGTCATTCTGCATCCCAGGGTTTGACCCATCCAAGCTCATGCAGCCCAGCCTGAACCACCTGGTCTAGTGCAAGGTGTCCCTGCCCACGACAAGAGGCTGGAACAAAATGGTCTTTAGGGTCCTTTCCAACCCAAACCACTCCATGATTCTGGAATGGCTGTCCTTGGGCTGTTTTAAAGCAATGCAGGTGCTGCCACCTCATGTGATGCTGCCCAGTGAGTGTGAATGATGCAGCTGAGTGTGTCAAGCTGTGCAGGGGAGAGAGCAGCCTCAGCTGCACCCCTTCCTGCCTCTCTGCAAGATGGAACACCCCTTTTCATCCCTCTTAATTACAGGGGGTAGCACCCTTACAAAGGGAAGCAAGAGCAAACAATGGCCCACTCAATTAAAAGCAAATGCTCCTAGGAAACACGGAGCAGGGGAGTCAAGTGTTTCCATTTGTCCTCTGCTGCCTTTTCTCCAGACTTGATTCTGCTGCCACACCACAGCTCACTTCCTCTGTCTCTCCTCTTTCTCACATCCACCCACCACGGAGATCAAACCTTGATGCTGTAAGCCAAAACTTCCCAAAATTGTCCCAGCAAGGCAGAGGCCTACAGCCAACAAGTCCAACAGGACAGGAGGCTGACCATGGCTCAATGAGGCTTCTGTGCACAAGGAAGGAATTGCTGAAATGACAACTTTTAATGGTGAAAGCACTCCTATTCATGAGTCACTTTAGAAGGGAGAGCTATGGATGGCTTTCCCTCTTACCTGTAATAACAGCTTGGGGCCATTAGATGAGGAGGATTTTTCAACTTTAGCTGCTCTTTGCCAGTGTTGCAATTCTCTTTTGCAAGCTGGCAATTTTGTTTTGCAATGGCTTCCTCAGCCAGGTATCAGGATCATCTTTCATTTAAACAAAATAATAGGTTTCTAGTCAGGTTGAACAAAAAATCCAAAGCAGAACAAGGATCAAAAGACAAGAGCCAAATGGAAATCTTGTGTTATAAGTTTCCCAAAAATAGCATAAGTTTTAAATTTTTTTTCCCCTCTGCTTCACAGTTCTCAGCCACTTTGATAGCCAACTCTGCTCTGTTATTTAGTCCATTGATTTACTTTCTGCCCTCATTAAAAGCAGAAAAACCCAAGCTGCTGGTTTCACAAGTCATGTCCCCACCACCCACACCACAGCTGCTGGGAGCTGCTGGGGCAGCAAGGCCAAAGCTGATGGGCCCACCCTGACCTCCTGCCTCCATCCCAGCCTGAGCCACACCAAGGGATCAGCTCTTGGTGTAAAGCACCAAAACCTGCAGGGATCTGCTGTGAACTGAGGGTCTGGCCTAAAAAACCTGACACCCAGCTCCCACAGGGTCTTTGGGAGCAATTCCCGTGGCCTGTGTGATTTATTGTGACCATCAGGATGATCAGAATGATTTATTTGTCCTTCCAAGCACATTTTCTACGTGCCAGGTGCTGAGCACAAAGAGAACAAACCAGAAAACAATGGACACTTGAAAGGCCATTAAACCTCGAGTTTGAAGCCTGAGAGGAGGTTCTGTGACATCCTTTTGCATGTGCCTGGAGAAGGAAGGAGCCACATCCCCAAGTTCCCACCCAGGGCACGGAAGGTGCCACAAGACTTTGGAGAAGTTGTTTGTCGTTCTGGGAGGCAGCAGAAACCACAAAGTTTGGCAGCATCCAAAACTCCCCCCACAGCCTGTGTGGCAGCAGCTCCTTTCCTTGGAGACAAGGTCACCCCAGCATCAGTCGGAGAAAAGATACCCCCCAAAAAAAGTATTAAAAAAACTGCAAGAGTGTAGCAAGTGAACACAGAGCACTGCAAAGTAGAAAACAGATCCACAATTCATCCAATTTGGCTCCATTTCACACAACAGACTGTTCAATGGCAGATGTCAAGTGTATTTATGGTGTGGGAACATTTCCAGCTACTTCCTGGGGTCTTGGTAAGATCTCTGTGATTTGCCTGAGAGAAACTGTTGCCTGGTTAGAGATGAAAAGTTGGTTGGTTTTTTTCATATTTACAACTCCAGTTTCCACCTTCCATAAACTGTTCTGTGCTGTCAGAAGGCAATACTCAAAATCCTGCTCTGCCACAAGCATCATTTACTCCCCCTTCCTCTTTTTTCAAGGGAAAGCATTTCTTTAAAAAAAAAATGAATTACAATTGACTGGAACAATAGCAAACTCACATTAAATTAATTGGGTTATTTGGAAACAAAATCAGGAAGAAACATGGGATATACCAAATGGAAATCTTGGTACATTCTTCTGGAATATGCCAAAATGGAAAATACCAAAACACATTTTCCTTGGTATTCTCAAGGAAATCTTTCTGACATTTCATTTGGAAACCAAGCTCTGTTTCAAAAGATACTCCTGTTTAAAAATTAAAAAGGGGGAAACAGAGAGAATCAAATACAGCATGCTGAGACAAACAAAATGCTTTCCTGACCCACCCCCCAAACAAACAAACAAACCCCAAACCAATAAAAAACCAAAAAAAATATAAACTCCTAAAAATATGTATTTAAGTTTTCTTGTAGGACATTAATTAAGATAAATCCAGAATGAATCTTCTCCTGGGCAGAGGGTGGTCCCATGAAATAAAAAGTCAGCAGTTTGCACAGATCCTGTCGCCAGTATTGGCTATAAGGGGATTTGCTTTTGCTGGTGAGGTTTTGATAAGCTACAAATTGGTAGGAAAAAACCAAACAAGGCAGAGATGGACTCCACAGGAGAAGTCAACCATAACCTCATCAGGCACCAGAGAGGAAGGAGAGATGGTGCCAGGACAGTGGCCCAAATCAAATCATTCACAGGAGGTAGAGAAGACTTTCAACGCCAACATTCATCAGCTCAAAGCTGCTGTTCTGGCTGATGGTGGCTCCAGAGTCTAAATCCAGGGGAAAACCTTTCCCTGCTGTCTCAGAGCTGCTGGCAGAGCCTGTGGCACACCAGGGATGGGCTCAGGTTGCTCAGGAGTGATGGATTTCACTCCCTTCGAGCCCAGACTTCCAGGCCACCTCACCCACCTCGGGGCTGGCAGTTCATTGTCATGCAACAGCACGGAAGCCCCAAATCTCTCTCTTTCAAGCTGCAATTCTTTATTACTCACTGTCAAAACCACCCTGAGCCAGTGACAATTCCTCCCACCTGCTCCTCATCTCCAGTTCTGCCTGGAAAACTCAGCCCTGGGGACAAGTCCTATCTTTTTGTCTGTGCTGGAGCAAACTGGGAGGTGTCAGCATCAGGTGGGCTCTGCAGGTTCGGGAGGTGCTTGCTGGTCCCCAAACCTGTGCTATTTGAATGTGAATACAAAGTGCTGCCCCACGCACTCCATCCAGGGATCCTGCCCCCCCCGCCCCCCCCATCAGGCTCAGAAAACTGATGAGGGTGCAGCAAATGGGGGGCCCCCGGGGCCAATTAGCAAAGATTTGGGCAGCATCCAGACCCTGCTGGGGGTCACTGAAAAGCCTTGCATTTCCAGCTGTCCCCCCATCCCGCACCATTCATTTCCCAACGCACGCGGCGGGCACAGGTGGAGCCGCGGATCCAAAATAAGAGTTTTGTTTATCCAGCCGTGGCACAACCTGCATTGTGCGTTTGCATCCCAATAAACTCCGGGCAGCGCGGATCGCCCCGGCATCGCGGCTGGAATGCAAAGCGACGCCCATCCTCGGGGACAAAGGCGGGGAGCTGCAATAACCTTGTCACCTGGGAAAGCGGTGCCAGGGGTGGCACCGAGGCGTTGTCGCCTGCCTGGGATGTGCTTTGCATTTCTTTGCCTATGCAAACCACAGGAGGTGATGAAGGTGAACTGGCTCTTCCTGCCAGCAGGGAGAGTCTGGTTTTTCTGGAGCTCTGGATCCAGCAGGATGTTGGATTAGAATATTGGATAATATTTAGGTATAGTCCTTAATGGTCATTTCAGTCCTAGAATTGCTGCTGAAAGCTTGGTTTGTTACTGTTTAGGGAGAAGCAGGCACCCCTGATCCTACAAAAGATGCCAGTACTAAATCACCTTTTAGAAGGTGCACAGTACTTGGTTACTGCCCTATTCTCTGGAATGGGAGGAATACACTCACATAAAATATGAACAATTGTAAAGAACAACCAAGATGTGCCTCTGGTAAGTGTGATGATGCCCCACGTGCTGCCCAAAACCTCCCTGGAAAGCCAGACATTATTTTTATTTCTGTTTTTTCCACTTGCAGGGATGCTCAAGTGCTCCTTGTAACTCCAGAGCAGCAATTTTTTCTACAGGAGCACGATGTTTTAAAGGTGATGGTATGTTTTTATGAGGCCAGGAGGAAAACATTTCGGCCACGACTACGAATTTGCTGTCTAGACACATATTTGACAAAAAAAGGGACACTTTAACATAACCCTTACAGAGTGTTAAGCACAACTACTCAAAGACCCTTTTAAGCCCCAAAAGCCTTTCTGCCCACAAGCAAGCTTCAGCCAAAATATACAAATTTCAGGGACACCCCAAGTCCTGCCCTCATGCCAGGCACTCCCCCCATGCATCCTGCCAGCCCAGCATGAATTAGGGGCTGGGTATGAAGCCTGCAGTTAATAGAAACACTCCCAACTTCAGACAGCTTCAAACCCTGTTAGACAGAAGGAATATCTGAGTTTCCATAACCACAGAAAACACTCTGTGTGTCGGAGGGAAGCACTTCTCACGGAGCAGGAAAATGTGACTGCTTGCAGAAGTCACATCAGCCTGAAGTGCAACTTGTTGTGCAAGGAATTTGCTGGAAACATCCATTTTTGGCTGTTCAAGGGCATCCCTGCTGCCCCTTTGATTTCTGCTTGCATGCCGGCCACACAAGGTAGCAACACTGTCAGCTGGAGGGCTCTGCACAGGTAAAGAGCTCAACCTGGCAGAAGCAAACATGCCAGGCAGTGACAAACACTTCTTTCATTAAGGATGTGGCTCCAGTTGTCCTGCTGTGGGTGCAGGAGGATAATCCCATGATGAGTCATCTGCAAGAAAATGAGTCACCAGTCTGAGCCTGGGCACTGGAGCTGTCACGGGGCAGACAGGCACATCAGCAGCAGAAGTTTAAAGCTGCCTGACAGGTCTGAGGGTTCTTGTCTCACTGATCTAACCTGATCAAAGACACGGGGCTTGTGGCAGAGGTCCCGAAGCACAGCTCTGCAGTTGTCTTTGCACTGACCCCAGGTTTCAACAACAGAAGCCATCCCTCTGAGAACAGGAGAGCTTCTCTGAAAAGCAGTAGAAATTTGGAGTTAAACCCCATCTCTAAAGAAATGCCAATGCCGGTTAAGTTTGATAGCAGACCCCTACAAACTTCAGCTCCAAAAAACTTCTGCAGCTCTGTGTACAGAGTGCTTGTGAAGACACTGAAGTGTGCTCTGTGCCTTTCCTCATCTTTTTCCAATGTGGCAGGGCCACATCAAGCCAGAGACTACTAGGCCATCTCCAGCTCTCTGGGAGCAAGGCATGACAATCAGAACAGCAGGAAATGCGATTTCCGATGACTTAAAAATCACTGGAACAGTACAAAACATTAAATTTTAGAACAACAGAAGTGTGTGTTCCATTTATTTCCTCAGAATGGTTTATGTCGTCGTCAGATTCTGTTTGTGTCCTTGCAAACCCTTCTCACAGCTGTGGGGTTTCCTTCCTTCTGAAGGTGATGCCTTGGGAAGGCTGAGCTGGAACAGAGACTGGACAGAGCTAAGAGAATAAAGTAGATATTTATTAAAAGGCCTTTAAGGACACACCTTGGGCAGGACAAGAGCCTGGCCAGGGCTACACTCAAGGTGGACCCAAAATGGTCACAAAATGGACAAACGGTCACCAGGTCTCACACTTTGATAAGTTTTGGTCCATTTGCATATTGGGGTTGAATTGGCCAATTCCAGCTGCAGGTTGTGAGGTCCCATCCTTCTTGTTCCTCCTTTCAGCCACCCTTGTTTGTGCTGTTGGGCCTGAAAGTTGTCCTTGGTGTCCATTTGGGAAAGGATTTGTTTTGTGTCCCTGCTCTGTGCAGAGCTGAGTGACACTGACTGTGAGCTCCGAGCTGCACCCCTGGGCAGTACAGAATCTGAAATACATGGAAGCTGAAACTTAAGGCATCAAAGGTTCCATGGAAAGGGTGACTGTGCTGTGCCTTTGAATCCCTGTTGTTGGTTATGCCAGGTCAGGAATGATGACACTGCAGTAATAGTTATCCCTCACAAGCTCCTGACCCACTTCCACAAATACAACTCCACCTTCCCGGGTTTTCTTGTCTGGGAATTGCTCTGCAGTTGGGTTTAACACCTTGACAGGCAATCTCCACAGCAGAATCGTCCTGGTGTTAGTGTCACTTCTACCAAACTCCACAAATACGCCATCAGGAAGGCAGAGAATAAAGTGAGTGTTGCTGCGAGGTGGGAAAGTGCCAAGCCTTTCCCCCTTCCTAGACAGCAGCAGCTCCATGGCTCAAAAAGAAGAGCCCAAAAAGAAGGGAATGGGGACTCTTGGGTGGCTCTCAGAGCAGAGCACACAGAGCTGGGGCAGAGTAACAAGCAGGTGTCTCTGCTAATGCAGGACCAGCTTAAGAAATGAGGTGATGCCATCACAAGGCTTTAGTTTAATTCCATTTCAGGAATCCACCCAGTGTGGGTCTTTGGCATGTGCACTCAAAGGGAATGGTGAATCCTGGACAGGGGTGGGGTAGAGCAGCCCAGCAAGAGGAATAGGATTTGGGATCAAAAGAACACATGAAAGCACATCCAGGATGGCTGAAAGTGCTTGTTTGTCTGTTGCTGCTGCCTGTAAGACAGCTCCTGCTGTCTCAAGCAGGCTGGAAGTTGTTCACCTTGGCTCCTTTAGCATGGAGCTAAAGCTCCAGCCCATGGGATACATGGGATTTGAGCTTCTACAACTGATTAAATAGACATCATTAACATTTGTCATCGGGACACTTCAGATCACAGCATTAGGGACCACACGTGGAGCAGACAGCAGGCCAAACACCAAGCTAATGGAGAACTGAAGAGAACTATGGGTTACTCCAATAAATAGCAGAAAATTGAGGGGGAAAAAAACGTTAGAAACTGGACTTCTATCCAAAAATATAGTGGCTGCTAACTCCAGAAGCCTGTAAAATGTCTCAGCTGCAATATTTTCACTCAAGGAAAAAACAAACAAAAAACCAAAAACAAAACAAAAACCAAACAAACAGACAAACAAACAAACAAAAAAACAAAAAAAAACCCCACCCAGAAGGAATTATTTTGCTTTTCATCAAAATGTCAAAATTAGTGGTGAGACTGAAGCAAGTCGCTCTCTTCCCACCCAGGGCAGCAGTAAAATTGCCACTGCCTGAAGGGCTGCAGCCTCCTGAAGGACCTCCCTGGCCCCACACACCCATTACAGCCGCTCTACTGGGAAGCAGCAAACGCCTGTGCTAACACCAACCACCCCCTCGGAAGCTGCCAGCTTGGGGAAGGAGTGACACTGTCACTTTAGGACAAAGCCAAGCAGAGAGACGTGTCCCGGGAAGGCTCACGGAGCAAAGTGTAGGTCCCAGGAGCTCCCGGCAGGTGGCTGAGGCTCCCGGTGCCCCCAGCGGGGTCTGCTTTGCCAGAAGGAGCACGAAAGCCCCACTAAGGCTCCAGCAGCCCCAGCCCCCGGGGCTGGCACTAATGAAGCTGGCTGGCCCTCCTTCCCTTTCTTTTTTCTTTTCCCAGGTTGGAGCACCCCGTCCCATCAGAGTGTACTTGAAAGAACAGGATACTTCCTTTGTATGGGGAAACAAATGAAGATTAATGTGTTAGTTGTAATTAATCTGCGGTGACAGATTAGCAGAGCAGTGGCAGTGCCTTTCGCTGCTGCAGGAGCCAGTGCTGATAGGACAGCTGGTGAGAGGGGACACCAAATTCAATTTGCTCCTCATTTGCATACATATGACAACCATCTGTGCTAATAGCACTGCAATGTCTCTATTAGGCTCCCTTCTAGTGTGCCAGCTCACCTAGACTCCAATTAGGCCTTTAAGCGAGGAAGCTTGAAGCATAAATATTTGCTGAGGGGAAGGCAAGAGGCTGCACAGCGCCTGTTCTTCATGCTGCAGCCTGAGCCCTGCTCACTCCCTGCCCCAGGATGTTCTGCTGCCGTTTAGCACTTGCCCCTGAGATGCTGAACTCCATCAGCCCCAGCCCCACGTTATCCAAAAGTGCTTTAGGCCATGTGAGAAAACCCAAAAGAGTTGCAGAGGTTGGTTAAAGTTCAGTCCTGCAATGAGGAAGACGCCCTGGCCAGCATGGGTGCAGGTCCACCCCATATTTTCACCCAAATTTGGGAGCTCTGACTCAAGTGCAATCCCCAAGGGGGGGAGAGGCTAACCATAACCCTAACTTAGAATGTAAAAAACACATTAATCCCAACACTAACCATAACACTAAGCCTTACATAACACAAAAATTAACCATTAATTATCCATAAACCTAATCACTATATCATCAATATCTGATTAAAACCTCAAACCAAACCTAGCCCTAACCCTTGTATAAACCTAACCCTAACCCTAAGCCTTACATAACCAAAAGCCTAACCCTAAACCTAACCCTATCCCTAAACACAACACCAACTCTTCTATAAACCTAATCCTAACCCTCATTTAACCCTAACCATAACCCTAATCCTTGCACAGATGTAACCCTAACCCACTAAACCTAACCTCCCATGGGTTGGAAGCCATGGAGAGGTCCTGTGTGGGAGGTCACCCCTGCAAAGGTTGTCCCCTGCCCAGGTTTCAGCTGACACCCCACTCACCAGCTGCTGCTGGAGCAGCTGCTCCTGTGTGGCACCAGCTCCAGCTCCAACCACCAGTGTGCCAGGGGCATTTGCTCCAAGCAGCCCTTTATTTCTGTGTGCACATTGCAAATGGCAGTCCCAGATCCCCCTGAAGCTAATGAGGGAAACAGTTAATTAATGAGCCAGCTCACGCACCCAGCTCCTCCTATTCTTCCCACCCAAGGTGATGGCTACAATTTTGAGTTTACTTTTTATTTTCCAGCCATAATACCTAAATATTCCAGAATTAAGAGCATTAAACTAACACTAACACCAGACCTAATACTGAACTTTATCCTAAACATTAATCTAACTCTAACCATAATCATAACACCCATGCCAACCCAAAGGCTAAGCCTAAATTTGCCCTAAACCTAACCACAATGGTAAACCTCACATTATCCTAGCCCAAAACCTTCCATAATCCCAAAATGAACCCTAATCCTAATCCAAAAATCACTCTAAACCTAACACTAAAATTAAAACTATCCTCATTCAGCACAAAAGACTAACCCTATACCCAGATATAAACCAATCACAAAATCCTAAAACTAACCATAACCCTAATTTGGAATGTAAAAAACCATTAATCCCAACAGAAACCAGAACACCAAGCCTTACATAATACAAAAAAATAACCATTAATTATCCATAAATCTAATCACTATATCATCAATATCTGAACCCCAAAAGCAAACCAAGCCCTAACCCTTGTATAAACCTAACCCTAAGCCTTACATAACCAAAATCCTAACCCTAAACCTAACCCTATCCCAAAACACAGCACCAACCCTTCTATAAACCTAATCCTACCTCTCATTTAACCCTAACCATAACCCTAATCCTTGCACAGATGTAACCCTAACCCACTAAACCTAACCTCCCATGGGTTTCCTCTCCTCTGTGTTCTTTTCGTCCTATGGAGAGGAACTCTCATTCTCATCCAGGAGCCCATGGCCAAAATTTTTATTTCACCTCCAAAATTCAATACCTCCAAGAACTGCTCCCAGACAAAATCAACCAGGACAGATAGGTTTAGTTGGCCTTGACCTCCCCTGAGATGTCTCCTATCTACACCTGGAACACCAGGGCCATGTGATTTCTTTCCTATGGCAAAGAACTGCCATTCCTGTCCAGAAGCTCTTGGCTGACATTGGGATTCCAGCTCCAAAATCCAGTACATGCAAGGATTGCTCACACATGAAAGCTGCTATGACAGATGGAGTCTGGCTGGCCTTGTCCTCTTGGGGGTCTCAGATGAGAATCTGCTCCTTGAACACTGGGGCTTCGTGCTTTTCCCATGGAGAGAACCGCCCTCCTCATCCAGAAGCCCATGGCCAAAATTTGCATTGTACCTCCAAATCTCAATACATCCAAGGATTTCTCCCAGAAAAAAAGCAGCTAGCAGAGACAGCCCTGCCAGGGTTTGACCTCCCCNGTCTCAGATGAGAATCTGCTCCTTGAACACTGGGGCTTCGTGCTTTTCCCATGGAGAGAACCGCCCTCCTCATCCAGAAGCCCATGGCCAAAATTTGCATTGTACCTCCAAATCCCAATACATCCAGGATTTCTCCCAGAAAAAAGCAGCTAGCAGAGACAGCCCTGCCAGGGTTTGACCTCCTCTGGGCCACCTCTCATCTGTACCTGGAACACCGGGGTTAAAGGATTTCTTTCTTGTGGTAAAGAAATCTCATTTTCATTTTTCAGAGGCCATGACCTGACATGACTTTCCTACCTCTTTATTCTCAGCCCTTGCCTTGCTTTTACTACCCTGCCACTGATTTGCCTTGGGAGATTTGCCTTGCCTACCCATCACTCTGTCCTGCTTTTCCTAAATCCTCCAGGCTTCCTCTTTCCTGTCAGTCTATTGCTTTACCTTGCCATTCCTACCAAACTTTGCTTTTCCTTGCATTCCTTTCCATCCACTATTTTGTCTTGCCTTGCCTACACGTCTGGCTTTGTATTGCCTTTTATACTCATTCCTCACCTTTACCTGTCCACTTCTTCCCTCCTTCATCTTGCCTTGCCCTGCCTGCTTCTCCTGACTCTCATTTCCTTACCCATCTCTCAATTGCTTCGCCTTGCACAGCCACCCCTTGTCTTCCCTGCCCTGCCTACCCATTCCCTGGCCTTTCTTTCCCTGCCTACCCCTTCCTGTCCCTGCCTGCCCCACCAGGGCAGGTAATGCCCAGTGACAGTGTCCTGGCACCTTTTTACAGGATCAATCCCCAGACGTTTTCTATTTTGGAGGAGAGAATCCCATTTCTTTTGAGATGGGCCAGTAGTTCCTCTCTTCTGCAAAGAAAATCAATTTTTATTCCACACATTGGGCGGTCCTTGGTGAATTTAATTGTGTTTCCTGGTAGGCAGCTCTATGGGCTAGACCTGTTGAACTGTTACGGTGGGAATACAAACTCCAGGCTGTTGAGCTTTTAGTCCTGGTACCTTTAGAGTGTGAGCAGTGCTTGGTGCTGTTCAGATTGAATCCTGACTCTGTGAGACAGAAGGGTTATGACAGGACACAGTGCTGAGAAGGAAAGTGAAGACACCAGCGTAGTTTGATGGGTGCAGCTGAAGCTGTAGGCAGCAAGAGCTTTCTCAAGCTGGCACTTTTGTGAGCTCTGTTTTTGCCAGATGCTTTCAAATTTGTAGGCAGACTCTGCGAGAGTGAAAAGACTTCTTGGTGCAAAGGAATTCACGCTGTGTCACACCCTTGGGGCGTGTCGCAAATAACAGTTTGTACTTAGAAGGAGAAGCTCAGCGAAAACTTTCTGTCCCGACAAAGGTTATTTGAGAGCAGGGACGCTCCAACTTGGCTCGGCCCTCGGGGTGGTTCGGAGCTGGGCTCGGTGCGTTTCCTTCTTTCGCGAGTCGGCAGCGCTATCGTGTGGTTGTTTTGATGAGCTCTGACAGTGCCCAGGAAAAAGCCAAACGCTTTTTTTCTGTCCCACCACAGTTCTGTGCACCTTGGTGCATTTTCTGTCCCGGCACAGTTCTGTGCACCTTCGTGCATTTCCTGTCCCGGCACAGTTCTGTGCACCTTCGTGCATTTTCTGTCCCGGCACAGCTCTGTGTGCCTCGGTGCGTTTTCAGTCTCACAGAGTCCAGTCACAAAACTAAGAA
Source organism: Illadopsis cleaveri (assembly GCA_013399915.1). Lineage (NCBI taxonomy): Eukaryota > Metazoa > Chordata > Aves > Passeriformes > Timaliidae > Illadopsis > Illadopsis cleaveri. Next base: position 277,609 of record VXBB01001741.1, read on the forward strand.
CCTTCAACAGCTGGTCCTACACGAAATGTTCTAGAAGAAAGAGGCAGCGCTGGAATTCACTTTTCTTTTGCAGCCCGTAAACTGCAGAACCAACAACGAGACGATTCATCTTCCTTCCCAGCCCTGTGCAGGATCACGTTCTTCCAAGCCTGCAAGAGCCACAACGGAGCTCTCACACAGACTGCTCCCACACGGATGGGGCTGGGACAGAGAAGCTGTGCCAGGCTTTTTCCTGGGCACCCTCAGAGCTCATCAAAACAACCCCATGATAGCGCTGCCGACTTGCAAAATAGGGAAACACTCCGAGCCCAGCTCGAAATTACCCCAAATGTCCCAGCTTTCAAATCAGCTGTGTCAGGACTGATAGTTTTCACAGAGCTTCCCCTTCTAAGTACAAACTCTTATTTGCACCATACCCGAAGGGCAACGTGAATTAATTTGTGCTACGAAATTTTTTCACTCTGGCAGAGCTCGTCTACAAATTTGAGGTGAAGCTACCTGTTCCTCTCTGGACTCAATGCTTTGATGCTGACTAGAGCACTTTAGGCATTCTAGTGGAAGATTTCAGCTGTAAAAGAGGGCTTTGGACCCTCTAAAAGGGACTTTGGGTCTTCAAACTGGGTCTGCAAGAACTTAAAATGGGCTTTTGGAAATGAAAATGAGGGCCTTGGAGTTAGGTTTTGTGCCCTCAAAGGATGCTTCACTGCCACAACTGAAAGGCTTTTCCTCCTAAAAAGGGATCTTTAGGGGCTTAAAAGCCTGGAGGAAGCTGGGGAGAGGAGAACAGAAGCCTCCAGCACTCCGATGCCAGTCAAAACTGTGACCAGGCTCATTTACAGCCCTCAGCAGCCTTTAACTCCTGTGGCTGCTGGAGCTCCTGGAAGAGGCAGGAGCTCTGCTGACAGACAAACAGCCCTTTGTCCACAGCACCTGGTCCAGTGACTTTCAGCTGTGAGAGGTGCCCGGGCTGTGACAGCCATGGGGTTCTGTGGCCTCAAAGGGACATGACCCCAGGTGGCCTCATGTCACAAAGGGGCAGAGATATGGCCCTGGTCCAGCAATTGTGATCTCACCTGCCCAGCGTTTGACTTCCTGAGGAGTGAGCCACTGAAGGCTAGCTGGGCTGAGCCGGCCTTCAGGGTATTTAGGCTCCTTCCACTGTGGGCCTGCCTTTTTCCAAGAATTCTTCCTCCTTGACAACAGCTACAAGCACCACCAAAACCTTTTTGATAGCTGAAGGTGGTTTGTGAATAATTTTTTGGGTTTCTAAATGATTTTGTTGAGCTACAATTATTTCCTTTCCCTTCAAGTAATGGGATTGGTGCTGACCTGATCTTTTTGGAGGAGATCTTTCTGGAGCTTTGTCATCCAAAGATTTCCTCTCTATTCCTGAGAGGAGTCATGTCTGCAAGGTGGAACAGCTCCTGTGAGTCCTGGAAATACAAGACTCTAGAGGGAAAGGAAGGTGGCTTGAGGGCCAGAAATCAGAGTTGGTTTGTTGGACTTTTGGCAGAGTAGACAGGGGAACAGACAGCTTTCCAAAACTGCTTCCCTACCAGCAGATGTCAGCAGGGTGTCGGGCTTTCCTCGATGTTTCCGAGTTGGTGACTACAGCTGTTCTCCTTGGTGCTCCTGGACAAAACTCAACATTTGAATACGCTTTAAGTAACCACATTGTCTCATCTCTTTTCAAACGTCATTTCCCTGCAGGCATTGCCGAGGGAATGGCTCTGCCACAAAGGATTTTTCCCCGAGAGAAGATTTGCATGGACTGGAAGCAAAGACAGAGACCTGGAGCAGGACTCTTCAACCTGGGCAATACTTGCTACATCAACGTTATCCTGCAGTGCCTGACATACACACCCCCTCTGGCCAACTACCTGCTCTCTCACCAGCACAGCCAGTCGTGTGAGTACTCGCAGGAACATCTCCTTGTAAATCTCTTGGGCACATCCCAAGGATTCCCTTGGGAATCAGGTTTAGGAGAACAACAGCCCTACTTTGTTGGCCCCATGAGCTTATGTTCTTTGAGCATCAGCTAAAAGATGCTTGTCCTATCAAAGCGCACTCACCTTCAGCAGAACACCTCTTTCTAGCCCCAAGTTTCTACCCCTGCAAGTTGAACTATCTTGGCTTATTGCACAGAACACTTCTGCCAGTTTAGCCACCCTCTGGATTGTGTTTTCTGCACAATTGTGCACTAAAATGTCCTGAGCTTGTTGGGACATTGACAGTTTGAGAGAAAAGACATGGAGACTATTCTTAGAACTTCAAGGTCTCCATTAGGTTTCCCAAGAAACCGAAATGTTTTGTTACCCTGAGAAGCTTCTGTCCCTCCCTTCCTTGCTCCCTCCCTCCTTCCATCTTCAGGTCAGCAGCAAGGCTTCTGCATGATGTGCACCATGGAAGCACACGTCAGGAAGGTCCTGTGTTCCTCAGCCAGCACCGTCCTGCCTGGAGCTGTCCTTAGGGACCTCAAATGTAAGTGGTTTCAGGTGCTCCAACAGGTCTTTGTCTTCCCTTCTTCTAAGGGAGAGCTACTAAACTCTTTCTTAGTCATAGGAGAAGAGTTTGAATATGGCAGGCAGGAAAACGCCCATGAGTTCTTACGCTGTACTCTCAGTGCCATGCACAGAGCTTGTCTGAGCGGACGCCGCGAGTAAGCACAAGCAAATCACAAGTTTCAATCTTCCCAAACCCTTTGGACTCCTTGATGTGCTCCCATCAAGGAAAATTGACATTCAGACATTTCAATGCTAAACCCTCGGAGGAGGTAACTCTCTGCCTTGCCATTTATTTCCAGCTTGGACGTCTCTTCACCAGAAACTACCATTGTCCATCGAATATTTCGGGGCTTCATGAAAATTAGAGGTGCGTTTCCACAACTACTGCTTTACTTGGCTTGTCTGTGCCCTTCTGTCTGCCTGGGACAAGCAGCTGGTCCTGTGATGGCTGGCCCTGTGATGACTGTGATGACAAGGTCCTGTGATGAATGGCATAGGGGAACCCATGAGCATAAACCAGCACAGTCAATTAACTTCACTCAGCATCTTGATTTTCCTTCCAGTTACGTGCTTGAGCTGCCAAGCAGTTGTTGATTCCTACAAGGCCTTCCTGGATGTCTCTCTGGATATCAGAGTAAGAGGTTTGCAAGGGAGTTTCAAGACATCCCAAGGCCCCTGTAGCTTTCCAGCACCAAAGCACTTGTCTTAAAAACCTATACTGCGAGCACAAGGGAGCTTGGTGGTGAGTGGGAAGGGGAAAACACAGTGTCCTCAGTGTCCTCCTGCAGAGGCCATGGCACTGGTCTCCCTGTGGTGCTGACTTTGGGCTGGACTAGCAATCATTACACCCTCTGCACCTTTGACATACTCTCCTACTCCTTCCCTTTGCCCTTCCTCAAATCCCATCTGGCTCCCAGGCTCATAGGTAGGATCAGTTTCCACTGCAGATGCCCCTGCATGCCATTGGTAGCTCAACTGAGTGGTGGCAACACAGAGGGAGCTCTTGATGACTCTGGGAGCCCCTGAGACACGAGGGAAATGTTCAGCATCACACCTTCCTTCTGCCTCCTTCTGGGGTAATGCTGGGTCTGCTCAACATCAGCTGCCTGGGTCTTCTTGTCAGCTCCTGGGAAGTGTTTGGGTGAGAGCATTTCCTGCAGCTCCTTTCTCACTCCTCCAGGCAGCCTCATCCCTCATCACAGTTCTGGAGGACTATGTGGCACCCAAGCAGCTGGATCAGAAAGAGTGCTTCAGATGTAGAAAGTAAGATGATTCCACACGTCATAATAACAGCAGATCCTGCGTGAGGGGCTGCACGGCACTGAACACAAGTCATCTTCTCAAGGAGGTTTAATGCACAATAACAAGACACAACTTATTTTAATATGCCTCTGAATAACCTTAAAATAGCCTAAGGATTTGTGAGACAGGGGAAAGGTTGCCTGGCCTCCTTGGGGGAAGATCAGGTGCATTTCAGCACTTGGCCGTGTGCTTGGTTTCAAGGTGTAAGAAGAAAGCTGGTGCTTCCAGGAAGGTTACAGTCCATCACGCACCCAGAGTCCTCACGCTGTGTCTGCAAAGGGCTGACCAGTGGACTGGCACAAAGATCAGCAAGGTGTGTATGCAAGTGGAGTGTGACTTTCTAAAGGAGAAGATTCCCCAAAGCTCTGTCACAAGACCCTCACGTTGGGACGTTTGTGTTCTCTTCTGGGGAGAGGAGAATTCCCATGGAAAGACAAGCCTGGACTATGCTCTGACAGAGCTGCTTTGGCTGAGAACACTTTTCTGCCACCCAAGCCATTAGAGGCTGAAGGCTATTTAATGTGGTAGCTGAGGATCATTTCTGAGCCCTCTTGGTCTCTCTGTAGTTTGTGGAGTATCCTGAGTACTTGGATCTTCGGCCATACATGTCTGACACAGCTGGAGAACCCCTCCTCTGCTCCTTATATGCCATCGTGGTTCACAGTGGGGACACCTGTCTTGAAGGACACTTTTTCTGCTACACAAAGGTAAAGAGCAACTTCCCTCCTGACAGGGGAAATGTATGTTGGGAAGGACAAACTTTCCCAGCAGTGTTACTGGCAGCCAAGGTTTTGGGGGAGAAGGTCTCCTTCGGAGCTCGACTGGATTTATTTTTGTGTACTCCTGGTTTGGCAGTTTTCTGCCTTTGGTGTTGTGGAGAAACCCTGCAGTTCCTCTCCAGAACTGGACACCTTTCTTTGCAGGCCAGCAATGGGCTGTGGTACAAGATGGACGATGAGTCTGTGGATAATTGTGACATCCACACAGTTCTAGGGCAGCAAGCCTACTTGCTGTTTTATGCCAGGTAATAACCAGGATCATGTGGTCAGAAAACATTTCCTTATCCTATCTTAGCTGTTTGTCTTCTCATCCTCCTGAGTGTTTCTGCCACAGGAGAAACACCTGCATCCTTCAGTGCTGTTACTTCTGAACTACCCCACTCCACTCCTCTTTCCCTGCTGGGCTTTAGGATGCTGCCCAGTGGAAACTGCCCCTTGTCTGCTCGCTGAATCTGGCTCGTGTAGAGGAATTAAAGGGAACCCCTAGGAAAGGTGGGGAGGGACTCCTTGTGAGGGAATGTAGTGATGGTGCAAGGGGAAATGATTTTAAAGGGAAAGAGGGAATATTTAGATTAAATATTAAGCAGAAATTCTTCCCTGCGAGGGTGGGCAGGCCCTGGCACAGGGTGCCCAGAGCAGCTGTGGCTGCCCCTGGATCCCTGGAAGTGTCCAAGGCCAGGCTGGACAGGGCTTGGAGCAACCTGGGATAGTGGAAGGTGTCCCTGCCCAAGGCATGGGAGTTGGAATGGGATTTCTTTCATCCAGATTCTAGGATTTTGTGAAGTGGAGGCCACAGGGGGTAAAAAGATGAGGACTCACTCTGACAGTGGCAGACCTGGTGGGAAGACCCTAGTTAAACTTACCACTGGTGACCTTGGTGAAGTCCTCTATCTGTTGCTCCAAGAAAATGATTGAAACCCAGAGAAGTCTACAAGGAATGCCTGAAGCAGAGATAACTCTTTTTTTCCTCCAGGTGCTCGGATTTGAAAATGAGAGAAATGACAGCTTCCTCATCAGCACCACCATATGCCCATTCCACCCTTGGCCAGGGAGGGGCCAGCCACCAGCAGACAGGTTCTCCAGGACCACAAAGTCTGCCTGGCAGGATTAAGGTGATGCACAGTCAGAGGAGCTGTGCCAGGGAGAGGGCCCAGAGCAGATCCCCACAGTGGGGCAATGATCTCTGCAGCTGGATCGTGAACAGCACCAACTACAGCAATTTAACAGCAAGGAAGAGGAAGAGAACCAGTCCTTTAGGCATTGACTGTGCTCCCAGGAATGCCACAGCTCCAGGGCCCTCCAACAGGATCTGCCAGAAGGCAGCTGTACCAAGCCTTGCTTGGGTGCAAACCTTGCCACTCCAGAGAGAGCTGGGCAGATCCTCATGGCAGGACTATGGTCTCTGGAGCCAGGTTGTAGAGATCACAAACTCTTACGAGTCAGTGAAGAGGTCTGAGCATCCCAGAGATGCATGTCAGACAAACACAGCCTGGATGGTGCAGCAGCACAGCATCTGAAACAAACAGAACCCCACCTGTTTGGAATCAGCAGGTGGAGAAGCCAAAGGCAGAATTAAACCCCCTTGTTGGCTCGTGGAGGACCACAGATCTAAGTATGTTTTGTCACAAACATTCTGATCATTACAATAGGAAAGGTCATTGGAGGAGACAGTCCTGCAGAGATGGGACAGCACTGTGCTGAGCCAAATTCCTGCCCTGCTTTGACACTCATGCTCACTTCCCAGAAGAGGCCCAAAAGAGCTGGCTGTGCATGCATGAAGAAAACAGCTCAAAAAATTTAGCCTCTGTCAGAGGTAGCACCAAGTTAACTATAAAAGGAAGCCAATTGCGCCCCCGGCTCCTTTTCCTCTTTCTCTCTGACTTTTTTTTTTTTGTCTTGCAATCCCAGCTCCAGACCATCCACACTAGAACCCACATGGGATTTATGGACTGGTGACAAACTTTGTTCTCACTCCCTCTTCTGTCTTTATTACTCTCGTCCCTTGCTTTGTTTGGGCAAAGCATGGCTGTGATATTCTACCCTGTGCTCCATACTGAAGTTTGTTGTGGGAGTGGGGCACTTGTGGCTTGTTAGCCAGCATTTTTGAGGAGCTTGTGGTGGGAGCTGAGAAATTATTGAAGTGTATGTACTATACGAAATTAAGGACTTGTGAGCCACCACTTGTGGAAGCCTAATGTAGAATTTAAGCTAACATCTTTTGAGCCTTAATATTGGGCAGATTGCCAGAGTTTTGGCAACAATAAAACATAAAGAATTCCCTGACAAATCATCCAGTGTCTTTGTTGAGCCTGATGACAATTTACAGTGAACATCGTGCCTCTGCCTGGTGGGTTGTGACATGGTCTTGTAAGAGTAATTTACAGGATGGTTCCTTCTTCATCAGTTTTGAGGCAGCTGGTGAAAACACCCACTGTGTGATGTCTGTGTGATGGGATTTTGAAAGCTGTGTGCTTGCATGTGCCCATCTTTTAAATATGGAGTTCAAGTCACTCAAAGGGATGTGGGCTGGATGTGCCAATAGTGACTGAAAAGGGCTCAGGGCCAGGCCCTGAGTATGGAGCCAGGAACAAATAGCATCTCCCAAGGGTCAGGGGCTGATCCTGCTTGATGTCTTTCTTCACTGGATGCTGGGGCAGAGAGAAAGCTCAGCAAGCTGGCAGAAGACATCAGGAGGAGGGGTGGATGGGTCAGGGGACTTGTGCCACTACAGCGATGACAAGGGCAGATTGTCAGCCTGGGTGAGGGAGGAGCAGATGATCTTGTTGTAATAAGTCAACCAAGACTCCATTTTCTTCATGCAGGAAAAGGCCCATTCTTTAGTCACACAACTTGTTTCACACTGTTTTTACAGACCTCATGTGCAACTTTGATTAGTTAGCAGCTTTCTTGCCAATTACTCTGTTGGTTAGTAAAAGGTATTCTACTTGTCCACCAAATCTCTCTATTCTTGGATTGTTTACATATTTTTTTTTACTGATTCTCATGGGACAAATCCCTTGTTATTGCAGGTGCATTTGTTCTCCAATCCAAGAATAGGTTGTTATGCTAACAAGTTCTCATACCAAGATTGTTTTTGCATGTGAACTTGAAAATTGCTTAACTACACTTAGAGGAGATCACAGGCCAGCTATTAATTTAATAGAGCAGGCCTGATTTTATGAGGCCTTTCTTTTATAATTCTACCTGTCTGTGACAGATCTGAATTCTGCAATGCCAGAGAGGAAGGAGTGGAGGAAGTACCAAAAGTGCCCCTAGTAGGGAGCAGCTTGCACAAAGAGCACCAGCAAACTACCCTGACTCTCCTCTGAGTGCTGCCTCTAATAAGGAAGCACTCAGAGAGACATTGCAGAAACCTGCACAGCTCTGCCAGCTGGTCCCTCGTCCACAATGAGGCTTGGGCACGAAGAACAGAGGTCCCTTCAGAAGTTCCCTGCTCATCCAGGCGGGTTGTCATCCCCGACAGCTCGTCTTTCAGCACACAGGGACAGCCTGCTGCTGTGCCTTCAGGATTACTTTCTTCAAGTACATCCATCCTTCCTGGACCCCTTTGTTTTTAAGGGCTGTTTCCCAAGGAACTTTTCAAATCAGTTCCTTGAAAAGGCCAAAGTCTGCCCTCCAGAAGCTCACTGTGGAAGTTTTGCTGGTGCCCCTCCTGGTTTCAGCAATTATTGAGAATTCTGTTATTTAATGATCATCAACCTGGAGGTTATGATTCAAACTGTAAACTTGCCTTCAGAACCAAACCCTGTCTGAGGTGGCACTTTAATTTCTGTAGAGCGTGACCAAGCAAGAAAGAACAGGGGTCTGGTTGTTTTGTTTTGTTTTTTAACTGGGAAAAGAGCCAAATTGCCTGAAAAGAAGGCTTTGGAGAGGAAAAACCCTGTTTGGAACTCACAAAAAGAGAAGTTGTGAGCTGAAACATTCTTTGGACACTAAAAATGAGACTTTGTAGCCTAAAATGGGCTGATAAGGAAGTCAGAACTAAGACCTTGGGAAGGAAACATGAAGTTTAGGACCATCCCAATGTAGATTTGTACCCCAGGCAGGATTTCTGTCCAATAAATAAGGGTTTGGACCCAAAAGATGAAACTCTGTGCCCTAAAAAAAGCTAATAGAAGAGAGGTTGGGAGCCCAAAAATTAAGATTTTGGCCACAAAATGGAGGCTTTAGGCATGAAAAAAATTAATAGATGGGATACTACAAATGACCTTGTGATACCTGCAGTGGAGGTGAACCTTGGGTCCTAAGAAGTGAAGCTTTGGCGTTGACTAGAGGGCTTTAGGCACTCCAGTGGAAACTTTAAGTGGTAATAGAGGGCTTTGGACCCTCTAAAAGGAGGTTTGGAGCCCTAAAAATTGAGCTTTGAAAAGAGAGAGTTTGAACCCTGAAGTTGGGTTTTGTGCCTTCAAAGGATGCTTTGTTGCCATAATTTAAAGCCTTGCCCCTAAAAAGAGATGCTCTTTGGGGCCCCTGGAGCCTCTCTTTTCCCTCTGCCTCCCCCACTCAGGGGGAGCCTGGAGTCCCTCTCGCTGTGGGGTCAGCAGCCCTGTACCCCACATCCCCAGG
>VXBB01001742.1:7222-20544 GCA_013399915.1 Illadopsis cleaveri
TTTTTATTTTTTTTTTTTTTTTTTTTTTTTCCCTTGACTTGCTCTTATTCCTGCTGAGAGGGCTGGTTGTGGGTATCACAGCAGGGCATCCCAGGCACTGTTAACTGTACAGGTACCTGTGGCAGAGAGTTTTGGGTCAGGAAAGGGGAGATTATTCTGGGACAACTTTGTGATGGGGACATCATTTGTGTTGTGTAGATTTCTAAGTGTATTTTGAATGGTGGGACTTGCTGGGTCTGGATGATCCTCACTTGGATTCAGTTTGACACCTCAGAGTTGACTTAATGGTTTGTATTTTGCATTTATGCAGAGCCCAAATCATCCTCCTGGCTGTAGCTGATTTAAATAATGGCTGTTTCAGGGGGAAACTGTCTCTCCTGCTCTTCCCTCCCTGAGAAGACAGCAGAAAGTGGCTGAGCAAGTGGCACATATGGTTGAAATAGTCTTGGAGCAGCAGCTTCAGAGTTATTCATAACAGCTGAGCACGTAATTGTGCATAATGCAGCAGAAACATTTCTCTTCTTGTGATTGAAAGGCATTTGCTTTTGATTGGTGTGCAACTGTTGTACCTGGGAATATCAAGGGGCTGTGAATCTGCATCATTTCAGGCACGAGTGCTTATCAGTCACATCTGAGAACAGCGGAGCAAAAATGGGCTCGTGACAAACGCAGGCAGGGCCAGCAACGACCTTTACAAGACAGTTTTATGGAGCAGGATAAACAAGAGGGGCTGGATCCTCAGCTGCAGTGAGGCACCCTGTCTGTGCTGCTGCTGCTGCCAGGGAGGAGCTGATGTGCCGAGATCCAGGGAAATGTCAGGCAGCAGCAGCTGCCTCTGCTCGGAGGCTGTGGTGGAACTGTGCTGAGCAGACCCAGAGCTGGTGTGGTTGGAAAGGATTTTCTGTCTTAGTTTGAAAAGACAGGTGTCTGCCAGGGAAAGCTGGAGCCTCCCTTGGAATGGAGAATGTGAACCTCCTCCCTCTAAATTATTATAATTTTGAAATTAAGGGGTTTTCAGGCAAAAGTATGGGGATAGGAATAACAGTTCTTTACTAGTATGTGTAACAAGGCAAACAAAACAACTACTACAGCATCAAAAACAAAACAGAACCAGGAACCTCATGACAGCCTTCTTGCTGAGACAGGAATGGGTGGAGGAGAGGCTTTGCTTCACAAAACCCTAGGGCAGTCTGAGCCCAGTGCCCCTGCAGGACCCTGAGGAGCACCAAACTGGAATGGCAGGGATGAGCAGAGATGCTGGGGTGGTGGATGAGACGTATCAAAAGCTCCCTGAGGGTAGTTAGAACTGTGGGGATGTCCCAGCAGGGCAGGAGGTGCAGGGAGGACAGCATAGCAAAGAGCCAGAGCAGAGCTGGAGAAGTGGTGGGGCTGTACAGGGGCAGCCCAGCTCCAGCAGGGCAGGAGAAGGTGAGCTCAGAATTCCTGGAGACAGGAGCAGATGGTGGCAGATCCCTGTCGCAACAGAACACGGAATAAAGATGTTTGACTCCAGTCAGGAGGCAGTAGAAATCAGAAGGTTTTATTTACAATTCATTCAGCCCTTTTATAACGTGGTGCACTAAAAGGCAAGTTATTGGTCCATAGCACTGACACCTCTCCCACTGGCTGAGGAACAGAAATAGCAAACAGCACCTGTTGTCATGGGAAAGGAACATTGTTTACACAAGGTTGTTTTGGGAAAAAGAAAACTGCTGAAAAGTTTCCCTCGATAAAAGCTAGCTCTTCTCAAGCTCAGGAAACATCGAGTCCAGAGGTCCCTAGGACTGGACTCCAGTGGTGACAGTGAACTCTCCCCACAGTAGGCAACGGCTCCTTCTGATGCCGAGAGCCAGCCCAGCTGCCCCCAGCTCTGTCCTTTACCTGTCCCCAAAACTCACAGTGTCTTTCCCCTTGGAGAGAATCTCCCAGAGACCAAAGTGTAGGCAGCTGCTACACTCCTCTCCTCTGGCCACTTTTGGGTTTTTTTGCTTAAGCACCCATAAGTACCAGTAGTTAGTTTCCTAGCAACTTATGGGACAAAATTCTATAAGTAAAGAAAAGAAACAAATCCAACCCCCGACAGCTTCCTACCAACACACCTTTATCTGGAATCTGTGGGGCAGGTGAGCTTGGGCCCTGAGCCAGCCACGCCGTGTCAGTGGCAGTTTGCCATCATCTCAAATCCAGGCACTGCTCACTTCCTTTCATATTCCTCCTTGGACAAAATATTGACCCAGCAGGCTGGGAGTGCCTGTTTTGGACAAAAGCATCTGGAAGGGCTGTGGAGGGCACTTGGACATGGTCCTGGTGGAGAGGAGGCTGCAGATGCAGCGACTCATCACCTTGTACACCTTGTCCATCCTCCCAGGATAAAACCTGAGATCTGAGTTGGTGTAAGGGGCAGATTACCTTTGACTGGGCTGGGACCAGATTTTGATCACAGGGGAAACTGTAGCCCTGGTTCTGTGCCTGAGATTTTTGGTTTTCTGAAATTCTTTCCCAGGGAATTTTCTGTAAACAGGAGAAATGTTTTTGTAACTGTACCTTTGTTATTCATTCCTTTCCCTAGGAGGGACTTCTTGATGTCCCTCTGCTCTGACCAATGTGATTGAAGAGGTTTGTTTTTGTTTCACCAATCAGATTGGTCTGTGTAAAACAGTATAAAAGGGAGACACATCCCAAAAATAAAGGAGTCATTTTCAGCCCTCTGAATCTCAGAGTCTGTGTCGTTGTGGTGTGAGAGAGTGTCAGGAAACTATGCTTGTACTCAGGAGAGGAGTGCAGTCCACAGAGCTGCTGATTTGAGACTTTCATCTGTGTGAAACTCACTTTGGAAGAGTAATATCACCAAAAAGGAAAGCTGGCTGGCTCTCCTAAATTAAGCAATTACTCTTAGACACAGTCCTGTCTGTGAAGTACTTGGAAGTTCATCCTGAGGCTGAGATGGAAGGTGGTTTAACAAGGTGTTTTACAAAGTGTAGGTGGATAAATTCCTGGAGCATATCTGTATAAACCCGCTGTAAAGGCTGCACAGAGGTTAAACAGATAGATAACTTCATGGAAGCTGAGTAATCGCACTATTACTCTGTATAATCTTGCTGGAAGGCACATTTTTCTACAGAGCAACGATACAGAAGATATTTGTGTGTAGTGATTACAGCAGCAGAAATCAATTGCACACAGCAAATAATTTGTTAGCGCAGGGATGCACATTATGTCATCAATAAAGGCATTAGTTTGTTGAACTATAATGAGCGCAGGAAGAAAGCAAACTTCATACTGGTGTAACTAGTCCAGTCATAATATTGGCAACAAATACATCTGGTATGCATACATCCTTCTGGAGACTGAATGTGTGAGCTTTCCTCAACACCCACTAGCTCTGTATGTTCTTTGCATCTTCGGTATGTACCATAAGTACTCATTTATTTCTTAAAAATAATATTTAACCTGTTTTTTAAGGAATATATACAAGCACACTGCTACATTTAGCATTGCAAATGGAAAAGGCATCACCCTAATGTCACTGCATCTATTCAGATACTTTCTGCCAAGGTACAGGCAGGGTAACCAGGTTTTTTTTCTGTTCATTAGGAGCCGTGGTGTGGTCTTGAATTGGATATTCCCAAAGGCAGGCACAGTCCCTTATCCATTGCTTGGATGGGGCCCCAGCAGTGCTAATCTCAGCTGAGCTCCTCTTACACAAACCCTACTCCCTCGTGGCACGTCCTCTGTGCTCTGACAGCCACAAATCACTGTGCAGGAGAAGCCTCCCCAACACCTGCCAGGTGGGTTGGTTTCATGATCCTCAGTGCAGAGTGGATTTTCCAGGAGTGCTGCTCATGGCACACGTTCAAGGTCACACGAAGAGAGTGGGACTGCTGGGCTGGGAAACAGATGTTGGGCTCTGCCTCTTCTCCCAGCCCCTCATCCCCACACTTGTTGTGAGCTGCAGAAAATCCCTCCTTGGGCCCCTCCCAAGGGTGTCTTTAATGCTTGTGTGCAGCTCCCTGGTGCAGAGGGGACTGTGCCTCCTTGGCAGGGTGTGATGTATTCTCCTGTACAATCACTCTGGTTTCTCAGCAAGCACCCAGGCCAGGGTCAGCTGCAGCATGACGCTCTGCAGGGAGTGACAGTGCTCAAGGCTGAGATTTGTCTTGCTACAAATCCCACACATCAGGTAGGAGTGAGTCTTTCTTTAACCCCAGGTCTGAAGATGAATTTAAAACTGACCACTTTGGAGAAGAGCCAGAAAATAAAGAGGAGGCTAAAAAAAAGGCAAATTGGGAATCAGCAGGGGAAAATAATCCCTCCTGATTCCTGCAGGTAGCCAAACGCTCCCTGCAAAAGTCCCAAAGCGGGGGATTAATGTGTATAAATAAGGTGTGAACAAATTCAGTGGCAGGAGAATGCCCAAATCCTTTGGCTCTCTTGCAAATCAAACCTGTTCTTGAAGGATTCAATTATTTCTGAGATCCCACCTTAGCTGGGGATTAACTGACACCAGAGATCAGGAAACCCATTATACTGGGGCCTCTGCACAGACTTCCTGGGCTTAGTTTTTGCTGCAAATGGTATAAGGAAGGGGCATGAGCTGCAGGGTTACCACGAGGCCCATCCAGTTTTTATAGCCAGCCAATGGTCCCTTTGGATTTCGATGGAGCAGCTTGAGGCAATATTTTCTTGGCCAAGAAAAAAAGGGAATATGACACATCCTGGCATATATTGGGAGTTGGGAAAGTAGTGAAAAATATCTGATGTTGCCTTGCACTGTGTAGAGAGGTTTTCTGCAAGCTGCTTAGTCATCCTCAGGATATTTCTCTACAAGAGAACTGGAGAGGGATTTTGACAAGATCTTGGAGTGAGAGGACAAGGGGGAACTGCTTCCCACTGCCAGAGAACAGGATTAGGTGGGATTTTGGGAAGAAATTCTTTCCTGTGAGGATGGAGAGGCACTGACATAGAAGCTGTGGCTGCCCCTGGATCCCTGGCAGTGCCCAAGGCCAGCTTGGACACTGGGGTTGGAGCAGCCTGGGACAGTGGGAGGTGTCCCTGCCCATGGCAAGGGTGGAACTAGAGGAGTATTGAGGTCCCTTCCAGCCCAAACCACTCTGTCACTCTGTGATCAGACAGAAGGTGATGCTTGGCCCATTTCTGTGCTGGCTGAAGTAAAAAGCCCATTTATCAAGGGTATTTTGGGAACTGTTTTCCTTCCCATGTCTTGCACCACGATCCCAATTGTCATGGGCATGTCAAAACCTGAGGACTATTTCCCCCAGCTGCAGAGTGTGTGCCATGGGGCAGTGATGTTGTTTTACACCACAACGATACAGACTTTGAGATTTAGGAGTTGGAAATGACTCTTTTATTTTTGGGATGTGTCTTTTTTATACTATTCTACACAGACCAATTGGATTGGTGAAACAAAGGCAAACTTCTTCAATTACATTGGTCAGACCAGAGGGACATCAAGAAGAAGTTTCTCTTAGGAAAAGGAATAAATAACAAAGCTACAGTTATAAAAACACTTTTCTTGTTTACAGAAAATTCTCTGGGAAAAGAATTTCAGAAAACCAAAACACCTCAGGCACAGAACCAGGGATACAGGGCAGCAAGGCAGGAGAGGCTACAGCAAAGTCTCCAACCCAAACAGAAGGAAAGGAAAGGAAAATCACATCGGAGTTATTACTGAAAACAGAATCACATGTAAATTGCAGCTCTGCTGGTGAGTTCTGGGGAGCTTCCAGCCATGTAATCGGTTAGGACAGATATACAGCAGCATCACTGTCTGCTAGGGACCCACAGAAATCAGCAGGGATGGTTTCTGCTGCCATCACATGTAGCCAGGCCACTGGTGGCCTGAGTGCTACAGAAAGGAAGCAAAATACAACTCATCCTGTCAAGAGCTGCTCTGTGTTGTAATTGCAGTATCTGTAAGGAATGCCAGGGCTGGATTATTGGAGATGTCAGAAACAAAATGGGAGAGACTGAATGGCCACAAAGAGCTGCAAAATGAGGAGGTAATTGCACTTCACCCGAGTGCAAAGATAACACAGGGAATGTAGATCCTGACCAGGGTTGTGTGGAGGTGAGAGTGCCTGTGGTGTGTCCCTGCTCTCCAAGGGCTCTCTGGGGAGCACCTGTGGTGAGCCTGGAGGAGCCTGGTGGGCACAGCCATGCTGGACTCACTGAGGCAAACACCCTGTCCCTCTTGCAGGAGATGGCACAGAACAAAGGTGAGCTCTGCTGCATCCTTAATGCACTTCAGCAGCAGCCTTTGGAATGAAGAAACCAGCTCCCTGCTGAATGCAAACACAAGGAACACACAGGAGTGAGTCTCCATGGAGGGTCTGGGCAGGCAGAGCATCTCCAAACTTAATGGCAGGTGTGGTGCCTGGTGTGCCCCCTGCACCTCACATGGGGCCAGCCCTGGGGCTGCACCTTCACCAGCCCTGGGGCTGCACCTTCATCAGCCCCGGGGCTCCACCTTCATCATCATCCCTGGGGCTGAACCTTCATCATCATCCCCGGGGCTGCACCTTCGTCATCATCCTTGGGGCTGCACCTTCATCATCATCCCTGGGGCTGCACCTTCATCATCATCCGCGGGGCTGCACCTTCATCATCAGCCCTGGGGCTGCAGCTTCATCATCATCCCTGGGGCTGCATCTTCATCATCATCCCCGGGGCTGCACCTTCATCATCAGCCCTGGGGCTGCACCTTCATCATCATCCCTGGGGCTGAATCTTCATCATCATCCCTGGGGCTGAACCTTCATCATCAGCCCTGGGGCTGAACCTTCATCATCCCTGGGGCTGAACCTTCATCATCATCCCTGGGGCTGCACCTTCATCATCATCCCTGGGGCTGCACCTTCATCATCATCCCTGGGGCTGTCTGCCACCCTCATCACCCTCTCCATGGCTGCTGTGGGTGAGTCAGCCTGAGCTAACCTGAGGCAAGTAGGAAGCCTTGAGGTCTTTGAGGAGAAAAGCCAAATATGAGCCCTTTGCTTTCCTGCAGATGCCAGCTCCATCCTGAGCCAGCCCTCAGGCAGTGGGAGAGCTCTGCTGGCTCTTGTTCATCTGTGGTCACTGCTCATTCCTGAAGGCCTCAGTCTGCAGAAAGGCTCACGAGTGCTGCTGTGCCATACCTGTTGGAACCCTGGAGGCTGAAAATTTCAGACTTTCTGACCCTTAAGCAAGCACCACATTTGACTTGAGGCCTTGGAACAGGCCTCTGAAATTGAGTGACAGAACTGGGGTTGTGGGTGTGTAGTTTGAATAGAAGTGTGTGATATCACAGGGCAAAAAACTTAGATTAAAGATTTTAGGATACAGTAATACATGTGATTTAAAATGGAGGACTTTGGGCATTGTCTGGGTCCTTCTTCTTCACCTTCTTCTTCCTTCTTCTTCATGGGTTTGGGTGGTTTTCTGTAACTGAGTGAAAAAGGTCCACATTGCAGACCTTGGGTGGTCATTATTGGGTCAGAAATATAAATAATACAGGTGTCACCTCGTTATTGGGAGATTAGAGCTTAAATAACCTTGGAAACAGTTAGAAGCTCTCCATTTTACCTTGTTTCTCTGACTTGCTAGTTAAAGCTCATGGCTTGTGAGTCTGTAAATTGATAAGAAATAATAAACATCTCAGTCTGAACATGAACGGTGACTACTGTGTTTTAATCCCAACCTTGGCAGAGAAAAAGCAGCCAGAACTGTCACACATAACAGTTGTGTTTGTTTCCTCCCTGCTCCTGTTTTCTCCAAGCACTTTGCTGCTGCCTGGCTGTGTCTGGTACATGCATCCTGCCAAGCAATAAGTGACCTTCAGGGTCCCACTGCTCACGGAGCACAGGTGGAGGAGCTGGAGTGGAGCTAATGGCCATTTCTACATCCCTGCATGTTCCTCTTCTCTCAAAATTTAAGGGACCTATTTTATTTCCCTGGAGCAAGGAGATCAGCATGGCTTTTTTTACACATAGAGGAGGATGTGCATTGCCTTTATGTGCCCTTATGAAATGTAGTTTGGGAATTTTTTTTTCCCAAGAAGCTTCATGCTTGGTAGAGGAATAATGTGTCACACCAGGTGAGATTGTTTACTGGCAGTTAATTGGAATCTGTCTGGGTCCAATAACCAACTTTTTATGGTGTCTGATCTCCTGCTAGCCCAAACTCAGGACATCTCCCCTGGCACAAGTGGAATGGGCTATTGGAGGGTCTAGTCCAATTAGTCTGAGTGGCATGGGCTCTCCTTTGCATCACTCTTCAAATCCTGGAGAGCTGAGCTTTGCAGGAGAGAGGGAATTTGGCTGCCTGCCTTTCCTGTGGTGCCAGTTTGGATGAACTGATGTTTTTTGTACGTAGGTAGCACCACCAAGTCAACTCAAGTGGGCAGAGGTTAAGTGTGCACTGCAGGCAATTACCCATTAGTATGAAAGCTCCTTGGGATAATATTTATACATTGAAATGCCAAAAAAACTGGACATGATGATAGCTTTTGCAGCACTGTNGTCTGAACATGAACGGTGACTACTGTGTTTTAATCCCAACCTTGGCAGAGAAAAAGCAGCCAGAACTGTCACACATACCAGTTGTGTTTGTTTCCTCCCTGCTCCTGTTTTCTCCAAGCACTTTGCTGCTGCCTGGCTGTGTCTTGTACATGCATCCTGCCAAGCCATAAGTGACCTTCAGGGTCCCACTGCTCACGGAGCACAGGTGGAGGAGCTGGAGTGGAGCTAATGGCCATTTCTACATCCCTGCATGTTCCTCTTCTCTCAAAATTTAAGGGACCTATTTTATTTCCCTGGAGCAAGGAGATCAGCATGGCTTTTTTTACACATAGAGGAGGATGTGCATTGCCTTTATGTGCCCTTATGAAATGTAGTTTGGGAATTTTTTTTTCCCAAGAAGCTTCATGCTTGGTAGAGGAATAATGTGTCACACCAGGTGAGATTGTTTACTGGCAGTTAATTGGAATCTGTCTGGGTCCAATAACCAACTTTTTATGGTGTCTGATCTCCTGCTAGCCCAAACTCAGGACATCTCCCCTGGCACAAGTGGAATGGGCTATTGGAGCGTCTAGTCCAATTAGTCTGAGTGGCATGGGCTCTCCTTTGCATCACTCTTCAAATCCTGGAGAGCTGAGCTTTGCAGGAGAGAGGGAATTTGGCCCCCTGCCTTTCCTGTGGTGCCAGTTTGGATGAATTGATGTTTTTTGTACATAGGTAGCACCACCAAGTCAACTCAAGTGGGCAGAGGTTAAGTGTGCACTGCAGGCAATTACCCATTAGTATGAAAGCTCCTTGGGATAATATTTATACATTGAAATGCCAAAAAAACTGGACATGATGATAGCTTTTGCAGCACTGCATAATTCATACATTAGTGCTCTTCTTTGCATGTTTGATATTTCAGAAATAGGAGAACCCATTTTTGCCAGGAAATGCAAGATGTGAAATGCCATGGGGGTAAGTGAAGCAGCAACATCCAGTGCTTGCTGTAGATCTTTCCCCGGCTTTATAAATGTCCTGGGATGTTTGATGGAAGAAAGTCTCTGAAATGGTAACCCTGAGATACCCAGCTGGTAGAAATCTCTGCAGCTCACATGGAGTTGTGGAATTGTGTCCCTGTAAGAGGCAGGGACAGAATTCCCCTGCACTGCTGTGAGAGCAGGATTTCTCCTGCAGCCTCTACTGTCAGGCTTCAGTGACTCCCCTGTCAATGATGTCTGTGGTACCTGGAAAATCCAATTTGCAGCTGAAGGGATTAATAACTGGCTATTATCAGGCATTACCTTAGAAAACAAGTCTGTCTGGTGTGTATTAAACAAGTGGTTCTCTGGCATCAGTGTGCTTGCAGAATTCTCCCTGAGGATTCTCTGGTGCCTGCAGTCAGTATGTTTTTTTCCATCAGAGGCAGTAATTTGGGACATACCCACCCACAGAGTTACATGTTCAGGTGTTTCACACCTTCAGAAACTTTGACTTTTGGGGACTTCAACTTCCACCTCCAATTTCCTTAAAACCAGAGGTTTTTTTACAATATCAGAGTGATACTGTGAAGGTTCATCCTGTGCCTTGATCTATGGACAGATTGGGAGAAATTCAATTTTTAAATGTATGCTTTCCCTGATCCACCTTAGAGCTGTGGTCTGGCTGATTCACCTTCATGTGATTGTGTTCCAGTTGTCTTAAAAAAACACTGTTAAAGGACTTGAATAATCACAACAGCCCAGGAGCTCCAGTTTTATGCATAAGGAAGCCAAAAAAGGCACTGTACCACCTGGGACCCGTGTGTGGATCCTGTCCCTGTGCTGTGGGGACTGTTGTCATCTCAGGTGGGATTCACCTCCTCTAATCTACCAGTCTGATCTTCTTATTTCTCATTAAAGCTCAGTTCCTGAAGTTGTCTGAGCACATCAGAATATCAAATTTCAGTTTTTCCTGTGAAAGTAGTAGTTTGCATTTAAAAACTTGCAAGCACTAAATCCTAAATGTTAGGAATCACTGGGAACATTCTGTAATTCTGGGAATGAGGTTTTAAATTGTGTCTGCTATTAAAACCAGTACCACAGTTTTCAGGAACTGTGGTGTTTGGTGAGGGTGTAGTGAGAAATTTTGGATACTGAGACAAATTTTCACTGCTCTGTGAGTGTAAAAAATGATGCAGTGTGAGAATTAGCTTTTCCAGACTCTAATAGCTGTCACAGTGTTTACTGGTCGATCTGTGATCCTTCCATCATCTTTGGAAAGTTAAGGACCCTGATAAAATATCCATTAGTCAGAGTTGTTTTGTACACCTCCCCAGGCACTGGATGAGATCCAGCCTAAATACCCAATCTACATTTTCATGAGTCATTGCAGGAGCAGGGAACACACTAGGACAGGTACAATTGCCAGTTTCAGGGGGAATTTTGCTGCCTCCACTCTGCCTCCAGCCTGGCCAATCTACATTTCCATTATGGAGAAGGCTGATCTTATATTCCTGTGGCACACTGCTCAAAATACATGGACACAGAGTAGTTATAAACTATTTTCCAATGGCTTGGGCCTTGGTATTAAAGCACGTATGGCTCATGCATCTGCCCTTTTGTAAATCTGCTGGTGCTTCCACACAGCCTGCATAAGGAGCAGCAAAGACACAGAAACATCTGTTTAGAGTTTTAAGCAGCTTGTTAGATGAATTCAGCACCTGGGTTTCCTGCAGTGAGTCAGCTCTCGTCTCCTCAGTACGGATGAGAAATGGAGAACTACAACACTCCTTGGGATCCCTGTTCCCCTGGCTTGTGGTGGATTGCTCGAGGTAATTCCTGCTGCTGCAAGTGGGAACTGCCTGTGCAAAACCCCCAGAAGTAAATATGGGAGTAGCATTCTGAGGGGGGAGAGTTTACTCTGCTAAATCTGCTGAATCCTACAAGGAATCTGCAGAGGCACTGTTTATGTGGCATGGAGTGACAGGATAAGGGGGAATGGCCTCAAACTGACAGAGGGTAGATTTAGATGATGTATTAGGAAGAAATTCTTCCCTGTGAGAGTGGAGAGGCCCTGGAAAAGGGTGCCCAGAGAAGCTGTGGCTGCCCCTGGATCCCTGGCAGTGCCCAAGGCCAGGCTGGACATTGGGGCTTGGAGCAGCCTGGGACAGTGGAAGGTGTCCCTGCCCATGGCAGGATGGTGGGAATGATCTTTCAGGTCCTTTCCAACCCAGACCATTCTGTGATTTTTATGATTTCCATTATTTCCATGATTTCTGTGATTTCTGTGACTGTGGTGCTGCTACACACAGGTTATGGTGTTTCCATCTTACTGCCATCCCAAGCAATTCCTTGGCAGTACCCACTACTGGGCAGTGGTTTCACTGTGTCTGGTTAGAAAGTCCCAGTCCTGAACCAGTTTTCTTTCTGTTCCTTTTTCCCCTCTTTCCCACAACAGGAAAGGATTTCTCTGGTTTTGGTGACCATGACACAGCCAAAGGGAAATCTCATTTTGCTGGGAGCTCCTGGCCAGGCTGTAAAAGGGACTCGGCTCTGGAAAGGAGGTACAGAGCAGCTGCATGATAAGTTACTTCTGTTTGGTAACCCTCTCTTTTCCTGCCTGTGTACAAGGTGTTAGACATGAGCTGAGAGTGAGAGCTAATTTGCCACAGCAAAGAGAATTTCTGTTTAAATAAACTCATTTTTAGCCTACTCAGGGAACCCAGGAGTGCATCTCCTCTGCCCACCCCAGTTCGTGAGCATTAAGGAATGAGCTCATGAGATGAACTGGTAGGTTGTAATATCATTTTGTTCCTTGCAACTCTAGAATCAGGCTGCCTAAACAGTGTGTTTGTGTCATGGCCACAGAAGCAGAATCATTTTGGCTGTGCCCAAAGCACGCTGTGCCTCCCTCTAAGTCCAGTGTACATCACACTGGCTCACGGCCCAGTGCAGGGCCCCTGGACTCATCAGGAGCCCCCAGTTTTAATCCTTTATGGCCTGAAGTCCTTGTATCCCTTTGGGCTCATCCATTCCAAAATCCAGGGAGGAAAAGAACTGTGATTGTGTGGTGCCTCCCCACCCTGCATGAACAGCACTGGCCTGTGGTAACCTGGACATAATATGTTTTGTCTGATGTAGTTACAATGATCACTGAGCTATTTCTCTCTCTTTTCTGAGTGATTTTGATTATTATGTATAACAGCACATAGTCTCCAGTGGATAAAAGCCTCTAATTCTATTTTATCCAACCCAGAGAGCAATCTCAGCAGCTGGCTGTTGCCTGTATTATTCAGCAGCAACTATGGCATGTATTATTGCACATGATATGAAGGACTTTGTAACAAATATTGCATGTTCCTTTAATCTGTCTGTTCTTATATCATGTTCTGCCGATAATCCCCTACTCCACCATGTACAATTTAATAATTCTTCTTCTGCCAATCTGCTCTTCTCCCTCATCCAGGCACTCGTGTCCACCTGCCCTGGGCTGCACTTTCCATCAGTCTCTCTTCTGAGCAGTCTTCAGAGTTCTGGGTTTTCATGACTGTGGCACTAAGAGGAAGAACATTTGTTGCTTGTGTGGGTTTGTGAGTATCACTAAGCTGTTTTGTGCTTAGATCCCAGATTTTTGGCACGCAATATTTTTTTTTTTCATGAGTGGAGGCCAAAGGCCTTTGGGAGACACCAAGGTCTGGCAGTGGCATGGGATTGGTGATATTTGTGTTTGCTGCTGGCTCTTTTATCTGATGCAAGTTACTTTGTGCCTATTCTTTCTTCTCACCCATTGCATTGGTGGGTTGGAGCCCTTCAAGGAAGGGGCTTTCCTAGGTGGGTGTTGCAGCAG
>VXBB01001746.1:0-50860 GCA_013399915.1 Illadopsis cleaveri
TTACTGTGACTAAAGGCAACTCTATAAACAACAGCAGTCCTAAGTAAGACACTCATGGAGTTCTCCTGAACCACAGTGGGCTTCAACCAGCACTTGCCCTTGGAGTGGGATGGCTCTCAGCTGGTGAACTCTCAAGCTTGCCAGAGCCTGGGCTGACACCCCCACGGTCTCAGCCCTTTGCCCATTGAGAAGATGCAATGGCATCTGATGTGAGAACTTCACTGAACTTCAGGGAAGTTTTTCACAGATGTATACCCTGGACATACTCCTTTAATTCTCTGCATGTGCAAGTGTGAATATGCTGAAGCAAACATATCTTGCTCTCTTGGATTCTGAAGTATGTTAAATTTGTGAGTTAGGCCTGAGTTACTGTAGTGCAATATAAATTCTACAGAATCTTTGGGAAATTGTTTAAATTATGTGCTTTTAAGTGCTGTTACTTTAGGCCTAAACTGTTGGTCAAATCTGGGGATAAGTTTGGCAAGGGGCTCCCCTCTGAACCTTGTGACTCAGTTGGAGGGTCTCCCTTATTTCTTTTATCCTTACCCTTTCCCATCCTTCGCCTTTTTCCATCACCAGCCTCCACACAGATCATTTTAGGTTGATTTTAGTCATTGATTGATTTTAGATTTTAGTCTGATTTTTGTCTGTGTGCTTTAACCATCTAATAAGTAGTAGTGTGAACGCTGCCAACAAACTTAGTTGTGCTTTCACTTTTACATTAAACCTGCTTTTGATGATGCCTTTGCCGGTGATTCTTTGAGCCAGCTAAAACATTCATTTGTGATACATTGCAATGATAGCGCAGCATGAACATTTTCAAGGTATCCAGAGTCACATCTAGACAGAAAATGGATGATGTGATCAGCTAGTACTGCAGTTGCATAATTTGTCTTCAAAAAAATCCCTTTTACCTTTTTTTCTGCCTGTTTTAAAATATTTGACCCTTCTTCTATTCCACAAAGAATAACCTCAGTGCTGAACCCATGCTGTTGGAGTTCTCGGCAGGACCTCACTGTTATCACAGAAGGACCCAGTATTTTCCTCTGCAGGATATGCTTTGGTTCTGCACAGTCTCAAAAAATTCACTATTTCAGTACTATCAGATTATCAGTACTAGCCATCAGTTCATTCTAACAAAACCACAGGCAATGTTCCTGCCACCAAAGATACTTAAAAGATTGATGGCTTGAACTTGCCTTGAAGCATTATGGAAAATGACTGACATACTAATGAACAAGGTGAATACAGAGAAAACTGCTCTAGCTCAAATTCTCAAAGATACTTGAGGAATTTTACTCCTAACTGCGAAAGACGCAGGATTTCAACCTCGGGTTTTTTCTCTCCTGACTCTTAGAAACAATTTAACCCCTTTCTAGCTAGTTTATGGAATAATCCCCATTAAATCATGAATTTATACTGACACAAAACTTTTTATGAAGGGATGGAGAGCCAGATAAACATTGTGGCTCTGAAATCCAAGCCCAAAGATTTCAGTGCTTTCCAAATTCATCAGACAGTAACACTCCCCGCAAATGTCTATTCACCCCTCAAAAATAGCTTTTTTGTATTACTTTCCCTTCATTGTACTTAAATTGATAGTCAAAACATGAAAGTTCTGTGTTCTCTAAACATTACTTTCATAGCATTTTTAAATGACTAACTCCTTAAGATATTATCTTTAAACATATTTATATTTTATAACAAAAAAATCTGAAACCACACCTATCAAACATACAAAGTTATTTTGATATGCAGTCTTTTCTGCATAATGAATGTTAGGTAGTTTCAAGACTCTGGTTTGCACATAAAGCACTCTCTGAAAGTACAATATAAATAGAATAGTTTATTACAAGTATTTTAAAAGAGCTCTACAATATGCTTTCAAAACATTTTATACAGCATTTTGTCTTTCAATATGAAACAATTCACATAGGGAGAAAAAATCTTAATATATCACTATAATCATCATTAATATATTGAATTTTTCTGTCATACAAAAAGCATTGGAACTACAGACTGTTTCCAAGTATTTCTCCTGGTTTTATTCTTGCTGAAAATGGAAAAGAATAACATGTATGAAAATAAAACTCCTTTTACCCTTCATATTCACCAAGTACCACAAAGTTCATGCCACTTCAAAAAAGAAAAACAAAACCCAAACCAACCCGTTTTACTTAAATAAATATGGTTCTATTTAAATACTAAAAACAAAGCCATGTATCTTAGAGATACGTTAATTTAGAAACAGGAATAAGAACTTCAGGATTCAACTATTCAAAAGTTGCATAACAAAGAAAGTATCCTAAGAGGTAATTTTTTTCAGAGGACAAAAAAGAAGAAACAAACTTTAATCTTGTTCATTATGTATGAAGCTCCACTGCACTTGCACTTCTTACCAGCCCCATTGGCACAATGGATAAAACCATCTACTTAGCAGAAAGTATAACTACAGATTCTATTAATACAAAATCAGAATTACTTAATTTCAGCCAAATGTAATTTTCAGTCTCTTATATTTAATGTAATGAGAACATGACTTCCTGACAAAACTGCTCATCTGAGTTATTATCACATCTTAGAGAACATTTCTTTTACTGGTTCACTATGTATGTTAGAAGGAAAGGAGACTGAACAGATAGTAAGCCCATTTGTAACCTTAATGATAATTTCTTGTCTTTTCTTACAGAGATATAGTTCAGTAAAGTATAAATTGGCCAAAAATGCTGGAGAAGGCAAGGGATTTACAAGGAAGTGGAGTTAATGAAGTGGTAAAATGGATAAATTGATTATAAATCCTAGTATTATGGCATTGTCTCCTAGTATTTTATATAAAAAGGGAAATGATCTAATTCCTCATGTATAGCTCTCCAAGCACATTAAGTGTAAATAACAAAGCAGTTATTTTTTTCTGTCCTATAGGAAACAATGTTCTATAACACCACATCAACATTCTTCTCATTGAACTTTGTCCCTTTTTTCTACTCTCTTCTCTTTTATCTAATTTTTTTTTTTTTTAAGTATGGGATAAATAGAGCAAGAATCCTTTGCTTGGAACAGATGGGGAGCCAGAAGAAACTAAAAAAGACCGTTCTGGTTTTTTTTTCATATTCTCAAAATTACCTTTTTGTCTTTACTTTTCTGATAGTTTAAAAGTGTTACATTTTCCCATATAGTATTTTATATTCAGTGATAATTATCTTATTCATGGAACATTGCAGATTGCTGCAACACTATTGATACAATATGAATGTGTATTTATAAATTAATTTAGCCAAAAGGAATGCAAAGAGTGTGTGTGGGGGTTTGTTGCATTTTAAAAAAAACATTTTAACACGAATATATCACAAATTGTATCAAATAGACAGTTCTGAAGACAGTAAATTAACTTCACCAGGTCATCTCTGTAATTGGAAATACACTCCTCCTCAGCTGTTTGGCCTAATATAAAACTTTTATGATTATGCAACCAAAAATTTAAGAATTATTTCATAGGACATTATCCCATTTTGATAAAACTAATACATTTTCTGCTTGTTCCTCAGAGAAACTAAGCTTTAAGCTCTCTTTGAAGTGAATAAGGTGGTGTCTTTTCAAATGTGGGGCCTGTCTGAATTTTTTTCCACAAACTAAACATTCAAATGGCTTCTGTCCAGCATGCATTAGGTGATGTCTTTCAAGCTTAGAAGGAGATTTAAAAGTTTTAAAGCAGATACTGCATTGATATATTTTGTTAACAGCTTCACTTTTTTCAGTACCTTCAGAAAAATCCTGCCTATAGCTGTAAGAGCTTTGCTCTGTTTCCAACAATTTACTGCACAAATAGGGCTGTGGGTTTCTACTGCTGGTGTCAAGAACAAAATCCCTTGACTCCATTTCAACTTTTATTTCAGCTGCTTGGTTTGACTGAATCAGCTCAAATTCTTGAAAGCCAGATGGCTGTGAAGGTGTTTGAGAATAACCTGAATAACCCACAGGCTGAGAAGACTTAAATTCAGTGTGATCTCCCTGATGATTGAAAAGTTTGTTCAGGTTTTCAAATGCTACCTGGCAAACGGGGCTTTTACAGGCTCTCTTTTCAATATGGGTGAGCTGATGTCTTTTTAAGTGGGCTGACTGTCTAAATGTCTTCCCACAAACATTACAGCCAAAGGGCTTTTGTCCCGTGTGTATAAGATAATGCCTTTGAAGTTTGGATGAAGATGGAAAAATTTTTTCACATCTGTCACATTTACACACTTTGTGTCTGTTATGTATATTTTTAGCAGAAGATGAAAAAGCACAGTGAAGTACTTCTGGATTATCAAAAAAACTCTCATTTGATGAATCATAAAAAGCATCATCTTTATTATCCAGTGACTCATCGACGTTTAACACGCTTTCACCAGGAGGCACACCTTGTAAATTATTGCCCAGGTTGGGAGGTTGTGGGTACTCTGGCCAAGGTAATGGCACAGCAAACCTCCTTTTCATCCGATTACAAACAGACTTGTGCAGGTCACGCCTGCTCCGGCGCTCCCTGGAAGGTTTAGTGGACACACGCTGAGCACAACGCCGATCTCTAGCTGCAGCCACGTCAGGACTTCCAACGTGACCTGATTTCCCTTTTTTTCTGTCGGTCAGAGAAAAATCTGTCGCCTTTCCTCCAGAATGCTTCAGTTTCATCAGGGTCTTATTTTTCCTGTTGACTGTGTGTCTGCATACTGTTGTACCATTATTTGAACTTCTGCTGTCTTTTGAATAACAACATTTGTGCAAATTTAGAACATGCTCTGTTTCAAAACACTGCTCACATGCTGGGCACTGAAAGGGTACAATATAAATTGAGTGCACATCCTGTGGGTCATTCTCCTGTGACTTGTGTGTATCAGCATTTTCAAAACTATCCCATTTTCCTTCCAACACGTTGTGTGGTCTGGGATATTTAAGAGTCTTTGCTTTGCATACAGTATTGGGGAAAGTCTTATTTCTGACATGGAGCTGTTTATGCTTCACGAGTTTGCTCTGTATTTTAAATCCCTTCTGACAAAAACAGCACTGAAAAGGCCTTTCTTCTGTGTGTGTGAGCTGATGAATTTTCAAGTGTGTTGACTGTCTGAAAGATTTGCCACATGAAGAACACTTAAAAGGTT
Source organism: Illadopsis cleaveri (assembly GCA_013399915.1). Taxonomy (NCBI): domain Eukaryota; kingdom Metazoa; phylum Chordata; class Aves; order Passeriformes; family Timaliidae; genus Illadopsis; species Illadopsis cleaveri. The sequence continues at coordinate 5,133 of VXBB01001746.1, forward strand.
TCTGGCCAGTGTGAATAAGGAAGTGTCTTTCTAGCTTGGATCTTGATGGAAATGTCTTGTTACATGATTCACAAGTGTGAGTTTTCTTCTTTCTCCTTCTGGCACCATGTAGATGATCTGACTTGAGACACTGATGCAGCATCCACCTCTCTTCAGTTGTAAAGGCTTTCCAGCACACAGAACAATGAAATACGCCACAAGTGACCCTGTCTTGTTCAGAATTCACATAGTTTTCTGCTTCCTTTGTATCACTCTCATAATTTTCATTATGAAGTTGCTGATGCTTTAAGAAAGTGATTACATTTTTGAAGTTTCTGTAACAAACAATACACTTAAAAGGCAGATTATGAGTTAACTGATGCCTCTCCAGGTGGACTAGCTGCCTAAATGTTTTATTGCATACATGACATTCAAATGGCTTTTGACCAGTATGTATGAGATAATGCCTAGCTAATTTTGATGGAGTTTCAAACTGTTTATAGCACATGTCACAAATATATGGCTTTTTCTTGGGTATCTTGACAGCTGTTACACAATGCTGAACTTTTAACATTTTTAAAAGGTAATTGCACCTCGCCTACTCTTAATTTCTTCAGATAGGTATTTCAAGTGAAATCATCAAGTGCACACTAAGATGGAAAGCGGTAGAAGCAGCGAATTTCCTTAGGAGAGAGATTCTTAAATCCCACTGGTCCCTAAAATAAGAAAGAGAGTTATTATTTAGCCTATTAATACATAATTGCCTAAGTTTGTCTCTTGTTATCTACATAAGATACCAAAAGTATCTAGATTAGCACACTCTTGATTTAATTTAGCTTGAAATACTTTCCTTATAACAGAGTAATCACTAGTTATGTTACATGATACAGGAAAACTAGATTACTTTTCAGAAGGAAAACAAGTGTAAGTCATCTGTGCTATAAATGCCTCTGTTCTTCCCAATAACACAGTTCAGCTACATTGTATTAATTTAAAAAATTCAAGAACTTATTGTAATAAATGTCTTCTCTACAGCAATAATTCTAACTCCCAAATATAATATTTATGAAGATGAAAAAAAAAAAAGAGAAGAACTAAGATTTCTTGCATTTCAGAAATACTTTAAATGAATGCAGTGTTAGAGAAAAGAAAAACATTTTGCTTCAATATATTGTTAAATTTACTATTCATGTTTCTGCATCAACTGTATCCAGCGGTATAATCAATTTTGATTTCTCTCAAAATGGCAAATGCTGGAGCTACTCAGCAAGAGCAACACACTATAACCATAAACTATAACCATAACAAAGCCAACTCCCAGAACATGGAAAAAAAACACAGGCTAGGTTTGCTATCTCACCATAAAGCTAGAATATCAGGGTTGTGTTCACCGAACCTGTGAAGTCAGCGTGAATACCAAGGTAGTTATCATAATTCATCATAATTATTGTTTAGTCTAAACCAAAATAATAAAATAGTTTTAATTTTCTTTGAATTTTCAACATGGAACACAGCTGGACAAGCTACTGTGTCTCAGTTCAATAGCTTACAAACAGGAAAAACATAATTTTCAAGCCCCTGAGTGCATGAAAAGTTATTAAAATATTCATAAGAACAGCTAGAAAGTACCTCAACCAAACACTTAGCCCAAGTCTTCCACTGTGAGGCCAAACCATGCCTAGACAGCCTCCAAAGTGGTCTTAAAAACTTCCAGTGAGAGGTTCCTTAACATCAGCATGGCTCCTGCTTCAAAGTTTCACCTTCTCATGAGGCTTTTCCTTGCACCCAGCTGAGCCTTTCTTTACTACAAAGTTATTGTCAGTGTTCTCTGTCACAACTTTATGTATTCAAAGTCTGCTTTCTCCCCTTTTGTTTTAAAACTAGGAAAATTCTGGGCGTTTCTAAGTATTGCTTTTAGGTCCACAAAAAGAAAAAAAATCAGTGTTTTTAATCATCTCTGGACCAATTTCAGTTGGTCACTTCATTCCTAAATTGCAGCATCTAAGACAGATTAAATATTCCAGAATATTCCAGTATTCCACAAACAACAAAATAAAAATACCTCTATGATATTACCGGTATAAAAGAAAAGGGATGAAGGGAGCAAACTTTAAAGCAAGAGCGTAACAGTTAGCACTTGTTAGTTGTAGTATCAAACCACCCTAAATTATAGTTAGTAGCAATATCTTGTGTATCTCAAAGTTACTGCAAGTTGCATATTCATGTAACATACCAGCAGAATAAAAAATTAATTTCTTCAGTGTCTCCAAAACCCCTGTCACTTCACCAAGAAATAATGTCCTTATTTTTTTAAAATTCACAAATATCCAAAATGTCTATTCAAAGTAACTGCAAAGAATAAAAGCCTACTGCATTTTAAAGCAAGTTACAATGAGATTCAAGAAACATGCACAAAGACTGAAAATATCTGGTGAATGATGATTTTTCTTAAGCTTAATGGAAAGAAAACCCGGTCATGAGGTAGAATTGTCCCACCCCTAACAGATATGTTCCTATGTAACTGTGGGTCTTAATAAGGAACATTTGGATGTCTGCCTTAGATGTGATTGTCACTACACTGAGGAGTTTCTTAATCTCACTGACACAGTTCAAGGTAGATAAAGCAGTTGAGAAAGTCAACTTTTCCTTTCCAATTCTCTTTTCCTGTTGAATTTTAACAGCTACTCAGTTTCACTCTTCTTTTGAAGATGCAAGAAAACACAACACTTTTAGGAGACTCCCTTGTCCTCCCAGTTGTCACATCATGTGAAAGCTGGGAGTTTAGAGAGAGTAAGTGTGTGACACCAAATGCTTTCTAGTTTGTGCTACCATGAAGCTAAAGACAACCAGGCTGAGGTAAGGAGAAAAGATTCTCTTCTATGCTGAGTTTCTGTGCAGCTCAAGGCAGCCTCCATTAGCAGGGAAAGAAAACCTCCTGAGGAAGAACTGTAAAGAGTGATGAATTTCAGTTAACATACTGTCATACAGATCTAATTTACACATCAGGAAAATGCTCAAACACTACAGTGACATGCAAAGAAGAAAAGTCCGAAGTAAGAGACAGCTGTGGCACATTACACAAGGGATTCTGTATTTAGCTTATAAATTTTTAAGATTCTATCTGGTGAATGAGGAAAATGCTCTGTAGTACAAGGTGTCAAAAGCAGAGCAGAGCTTCTTGCTGTGATCTTCCTGCCCTGTGAAAGACTGAAAGCTCAGATAAGCTGAACTAAGGGGATGCAAGGGAAGGAGAAAGGAGCCAAGATGGGCATTACTGTGTGGTCCAAATATATTTTCAAATCCTATTTACTAAGGACAGGCGTCTCCACATCTATTTCAGGGTGCTCTGTGCCTTGGACATCTAAGGAGTAAACATGCTGCTGCTGAAGATCAAAGAGGAAAAGACAAGCTTGGAATATTGCTTCCTGCTAGCCTTGAAAGTACACAGGCTTGTCCTAATTCGAGTTAGAAAACACACCTCACTATGTGATAAGGATTTAGTTTATGGCAAAGGTCCAATTTAATATTACACTGTCACTACTTTTCATCTTGGCTGGAAGGTCATGCAGAAAAATAGAATCAAGGAGTTCCATAGGCCACTGAAAGTTCAGAGAGGACCCTCCTAAGTAGTACTGTTTAATGATTAACTGTTTCCTTAATATTACAGATGGCAGCAAGCTGCAACAAAATGAAAACATGATGCAAGAAAATTCAGAATTCTAATCCAGTCTTTACTAACCAGAAGAGTTTGCATTGTGGTGTTTTGGGGTTAAACAAAAGGCAAAAAGCTCCAACAACAACAAAAAAAAGCAAACAACCAATCAGAAAGAGGGTACTTAAGAAGAACAGCAAGATCTTCAATTTAGGACAGAATAATCCCCCAGTGCAGAAAAGACCTAGAGTCTAAGTTGGAACAGAAGGTGAATATGCCAAAGGCTACCATCCATACCAGGATGAGTGAACAGATGTACAGCTTTGAGAGGACATAAATCTTCCTTCTTACTTACTACTGTTTAGAATTCAGCTGGAGTAGTCTATCGAGTTTTGAATACTGCCCTTCAAATTGAGTCAAGCATATGAACTGATTGGAATGAATGAATTCAGAGAAGAGGATAAAGAATGATGTGAGCTTAAATGCAAAATAGACAAGAAAAGATTAAAGTAACTGGAAACGTTTAGGTTAAAAAAGAGGAGACACAATTTAAAAAAAATCACACACTCCCAGCAAGACAAAGCAGAAGAATTACTTTTAAGGAAAGCAGAAATAAGCTGTTCCCCAAACCATTTATTGTTGTGAATAAAAATGGCTTCAAATTACAGTAGAAAGAATTCAAGTATATTACTGTCCTTACAGCTGCAAAGTGTTTCTTAATGAGCATACAAAAAAGTTATATGGGGAGATTGCTCTGCCTACATTGGAGGTCTCCAAAGAAGGCTGTACAAATACTTCTCAAATTCCCACACCCATATAGCTGACCCTATACAAGAGAATATATTCTTGCTTGTTTTTTGGTGACTCGTTATTGTAATTCAAAACGAGTTATTTAGGAATTGAAAATTCTGTATATTTCAAAATTTGCCAGGCAGGATTCTTCTGCATTATTATTAGTATATCCTCAAATCCTTGAGACATGCTAATGCTTATAATTCCTCCAAAACAATTATGTAAGAAAACAAATAATAATAATAGATGTGTGAAGAAACATTAAGTGCCTTCAGTAACACAAGTGACACAACAAGAAAGTGAAAATCTAGCTGCTGATTTATGAAACATAGGATGACAGAGAGAAGAACTTGAGCACCAAGACAAACAAACACGTTGCCCGCTGGATTTCCCCATCAACTCTGCTGAGAGAAAAATTTAGACTGCTACAACGGGAGAACAAATCACACCAGAAACGGAACCTTCACTCGCCAGTTACACAGAAATCAACATTATGGCTTCTCAAAGTTAACACCCTTCATTATCTCCTATTTTCCTTGTAACTTTTCGATACACTTCCTGAAGCCAACCAAAGTAAAAGATGTACGATGGTGAAGCAGGGCTGATTTAAGAACAAACGCATGTTCTGCTCCAGGGGCCTGAGACCTCTGGGTCTGACACCAACACTCCCCCAACAGGACACACGTAAATCCAGTTACAAACCTAAAAGCAGGTGGTGAGGCGGCCCTTACGGACAGCAGACCGCGCGCACACACACACATACATACACACATGTATACACGCAAATATACACGCACATATACACCACCATCTCCCCCGGGGCGGCTCTGCCCTGGCNCACAGCCCGGCCCCAGCCCCGGACCCGGCCCGGCCCCGCGGTGCCCCGGGACTCGGCAGCGCCCCGCCGGGACCGCGCTCGGCCCAGGGAACGGGCAGCAAGCGGGGGCGAAGAAGGGAGCGACCTGGCAAAGCAGCTACCGCACCTCCACCTTCCTCATCTCTCCCGGGATTGCTGCCGCCTAAACTCTTCCCCCCGGATGGCACCGGGACAGCGGGAAACCCGGGCCGGTGCTTTCCGTTCCCCCGCGCAATCCGGCCCCGCCCGCCGCCGCTGGGCCGCGGCCGGGGCCGGGACGAGGGGCGGGGAAGGCTTCATTTATGCCCAGGCAGAAAATGCCCCCGGCCCTGCTGATGAATTTTTAGTTGGTGTGGCACGTTGTTGCGTACAAATAAGACACATTTTCTACTTCAGCAGCCTAAAAGCAAATAACCAATTCCCGGTGGTTGCAGGGTTGCAACCAAAGCACGATGGCAGAGTTACAGTCTTGTTATGTGTTAAACGCTCCGTAAAGCCAAACCTACTGGTCTAAAAAGGCAGAAAGTGGTACCTGGAAGGAACGGGGAAAAGAGACGCTTGCCCGGGAATTCTAAAATACCCTCATTAACACGTGCCCACAAAGGTTTGCCTCCTCTGCAGGAGAGAGGGAACAAACAAGTGCAGGAGCTCGGGAACAAACAAGTGCAGGAGCTCATGGGCTGAAGGATGGACACGTGCCTAGCAGTAGCCAGACCTCCCTTGGTGGCCACAGCTTGCCTGAGGTTACCTCAGAGGAATGGCCAGCAAAGGGCTGAAGACATACAGAAAAAGACAGAACCCATTTACAGTTGGGTCCTGCATCCAGTTCAGGAGTCCCCAGCATAGGATCTGCTGGAGCAAGTCCAGAAGAGGCCACAAAAAGGGGCTGGAGCACCTCTGGTATGAAGACACACTGAGAGGGTTGGGGTTGTTCAGCCTGGAAGAGAAGGCTCTGGGGAGAACTTAGAGCTGCCCTCCTGTGCTTAAAGGAGGCTTATAAGACTTTCCAAGGTTTATAGTGACAGGATAAGAAGCAAAAATTTTAAACTGAAAGAGAGTAGATTCAGATCGGACATAAGGAATAAATAAATAAATTGCACAAATAAGAGTGGTAGCACTGGGACAGGTTTCCCAGAAGCTGTGGATGCCCCATCCCTGGAAGTGTTCAAGGGCTTTAGGCAACCTGGTCTAGTGAAAGATGTCCCTGTCTACAGCAAGGGGTTAGACTAGATAATCTGGGCTTGGTCCCTGCCAAACCAAATCACTCTGTTCTGTGATTCCGCCTCATAAAAGAACATGCAAATGCACAGCAAAGTGTAAGAGATTAATAATAAATGTCTGTTAATAAAACAAAGGACATGGGTGAGTCTGGTTACATTGTCCCCATTGGGACAGAGAATTTCTAGTCACCAGACTTTTGACTTAGCCAACTACATTTACAGCTCAGTATGGACTCTATTAGTCAAATCTTAAACTATCGGAAGCACATAAAGACAGATTGCAGATTTTTTTTTTTCTATTTTAAAAATTTATTATTTTAATTATCCAGGTATCTGCCATATCCCAAGAATTACAGAGGACCAGTAGATATCTTCTATGCTTTCCTTTTTCCTTAAAGAAAGAAAAAAAAAGGGCAGCTTACCAAACCCCACCTTTTTAAACATCAGATAATTGATTTTACCATCTTTGTGAGTGAAATTGCAACACTGAAGACAAAATAAGTCATTCCCTGAGATAAACTTTATAAGAGGTTCATTTTTTTCATACAGATGCATTTTCCTAAGGGCTTTGCTTATTTTCTTTTGTTCATGCAGACTGAAATTAAACAAATAACTATCTGCACATGCAGCATTAATTTCTTAGAAAAATATGACTGCCAGCTCACTCAACTTTTTTCAGCTGTCTTTTTACCAAGACTCTATCTCAGTACAATGGATGAGGCTAAGATCTGACTCTTAGCAGGAGGAACAGAAGAGGGCAGCACCAAGAGATGTAAATTAGTAAACTTTTAAAAAGGCTGCAGTAACTTAAATTGTCTTTCTGCTCTGGGTGTTAAGCCCTCTCTCCCATTCCTACGGGGAATTCAAGTAGAAATCATCTGTGCTGAGGAAACTCCAAACAACTGCTGTATATATAAAAAAGTAATTGTTCACTCATGAATGTTGTATACATCAACGAAAGAGAAGTTGGCAGCATTTACTAGCCCACGGATAATTTTGCAGGCCCTGGTGTCTGTGAACAACTGTTCTTGAGATACCGAGAAATGTCCTTTTCTGATACCTAGAAACAAATGTATGTAGAACGTTCACTATTTCTTAGCTTAGCAACATTAGAAATCAAATCATTCTCATCACTAGTGGTATAAATAACATCTGACCTAGTTTACAACACACAAACCAAATTGTAACACTACAGAACAAAATTTATTTCCATTTAAGCTGAAATGCTCAAGTAAACAGTTTAGCTAGTGTTGATTGTTGCTTCAGTAGCATACAGTCATGTATTAACCTCCGTGAAAGGGAGCCAAGTCTTGTGGTTAAAAGGGGGACTGGGACAGCCTAGAGATGAAAGCTTGGAAACACTGTATGACCACAGGGAAGTCATTTAGGCTTCTAGATGTCCAACCCCTGGCTATAAAAAGTGCATAATAATTGCCACGTGCATTTCATAAAGCTATTCAGAAGTATTATTCATCATTTAATATCTGCAGATCACCTGAATATATATCTTTTTCTTTTTAAAGCATCTATTTCATTTTAAAGTATATCCAGACTTAGCAGACTGCTCATGAAACCTCTGGTCTGCTCTGAAGCAAGTATACAAACAGCTGAGTTCTGCATGTGCCTGGTAACAAACTGGTATAGTAGACCCATAGCTGGCGTAGATTGTTGTAGCTCTCTTGATTTTAACCAAGCTGTTGCAATGAATGCCAGCTGAGAATCTTCTTGTGTAGTTCTGGAAGTTACCAGAAAGTATAATCCAAAAATACTAAATTCAATCCTAGCCCAGCTGTAACAAAACAGGTGAATTAATTCACTATGGTTTTGTAGAAAACACTGCAAACACATGGAGTAAATTACATTTTTTTTTGACACCAAAGAAAAAATAGGCAGGGTTTGTAGGAAATCATGTTGCAACATTGTAGCAACAATGCAAGACCTCCTTGGAGCAGAAAGTGGATTTATTTTAAATCTAAACTGATTTCAGCTATTCTTTTATGCCTTCTTCCCACATCTCGGTTGTGGATATGTCTTTTTGTAACCTGACCACACTTATTTTCACAATCACGTCCCACTTCAGGGAGTCATTGGGATTTACTCACTGCCCTTTCCCTCATCTTGTGTGCTTCGAAGCTGTAGGTAGATATGTGCTGAGATCTTGATGACCTGTTAATGGAGGTGCTCCATTAAACACACCATTCTTGTAAGTATTCTCCAGCTGGTTTTTCTTTTTGATGTTTCCACACCCAGATGTTATTCATTCTCCCAGCACACTAATATTAACATTTGTAGCAGTTTTTTACATGCTAAGGATATGCAGAATATTCAGGATGTGCATGCTTTGGTGTATATATATATATATATATATATATTATCCTTGTTTTACTTAACAGATAATAAACCAGGAGCATATTGAAACAATCTGCATGATTTTTATCTAACTTGATGCTTCAGAGGTTATACAGAATTAGCTCTAGTGATAGCTATAGTGTTATATGCAAGATCCTTTTAATTTCTTTTTTCAAAGAAAATCAAATGTAAAAATAAACAATGAAAGAATTCCTAAACTTTCCTTAAATAAAAATTGTGCAATAGAATTGCTTCACTGGCTAGTGCTAAATTTCAAGATCCTGAAATGCTGTTGTTCCTTCATTTGTGAAAGAAAATTTTACACAAGAACATATGTTATGTAATCCTTTAACGTTGTTATTATTCTAAATGCATATTGCTCCACTTCTTGTAGAAGGCACACTATCTAGAGTAGGTATTAGCATTTCAGTCCAAATTTTAACAGAAAATGAGTGATTAGTCTTTTTGTGGGTATGTTCTGTAGTCTATTGACATGGAAAGCCAGACCTCATTCAAATAAATTTCTGTTCCCATTAATTTTTAGGAAGTATAAGATTTTTGCCTTAAAATATTGTGAAGATGCCTCTGCAAGCTGACAGTTGGCAATTCAATTACATCAGTTGCAGGGACAGTCTGTGAGTTAACTGCAACACATTATCATTAATCTGCTCTTGTCTGCTTTCGTAAGGTGTTCCCTACTTTAAACACAAGCTGTATATGCAATGTGTTACAGCGATTCCCCTGGTGTTATTTTTATTGTGTTATAGGCTAAATAGACACATAACACAGTATATAACTTGCTAATGTGTCAATTAATGCCACCTCAGGGCTGCAGTAAATTGCAAAGGCTTTTAAAACTGTGAATATGCATTTCATGTTAGTCTTAGGTTCCTTCCTTTTTCTCTTGTCCTATTTTCTGCCTTTTTTTTTTTTTTTCCCCCCTAAATAGTCCATCTTAAAGCCCTCTGGTGCATAACAATGAATTGCCTTGAGGGAAGATAGTTGTTTAATGAATCTCAGAAATATGTATTCTACACATGCAAGTATCATATTTTATTTGATTAAGCACTGTGTGTCAAGAGCTCCATAAATTCTCTCTGTATGCTCAAAACAGAAAACAAATTTTAATGAAATTTATGAGAAGAGTAAACTTTATTCACCCAGACTTATAAAAAATAGGGAAAAGAAAGAGAAATTTCAAAAGAATATGATGAAATTTTAAAGACAACACATCTAATTCTATGAGACGTAAGAATAATTATATTTCAGTACATTTAAGAATCGCTTTCTTTAACTTTTTGGCTTTGTCTAGCAATATGCTTTGTTTAGCAGTATATTTCAAAGTAATTTTTGTATCTGGTATAATGTACTTGAAACTTATACACAAACTAGTGTATGTAGATGTTCATTTGTTGAGTGAAAAACCCACAAATTGCTGGCTCACAGCTCTTAATCTCTACAATCCCTTAAGAATCCCTGCTTTGAAATTAGTTGCAGGCTCTATCAATTTTATCTGTTTAAATGGACAAACCTAATTACTACAGAAGAGCAATTGATTTTTAAATTACCACTGATTGCACAGTGGGTATCTCAGTGGGAAGACAGGTACATTCAGGCTCTCAAATGGAATCAATGTATTAATTAATCTACAGATTGACATACTCCATAGAAAGTTCCCCTTCTCTTCACCTCTTTCCTGTAGGTTCATTTGTTTCAATTTAAAATAAATTTCTGATGATATAGAAGTGAAAAATTAAAATGCAATGTAAAATTGCCCATGCTGTGTCTAATATGTGAGTTTTGAGTTTCTGACTTTGCACATCCGGTGCCATTTGCCATAGCTTAGGTGGCCTCTGAGTGATGAAATATTCCTTACATCACTGAAACATTAATTTGTGCAATACAATTCCAAGCTGTATGTATGCATGCAGGAGCTAAAAATGACCTTTCATTAAATGGAAATTAATTCCTTTCATGGAATTAGTAAAATTAATGAAAACAAAAACAGATATGGAGAAAACAAAACATGTTCTCAGTACTGTGCCCACTGCTGAGCTCCCCAGTAGTAGGTAGTGCTGGAAATACTGGAATGAGTCCAGCAAAAAGCCACTAAGATAATTACGTAGCATCTGCTCTTTGAGGAGAAGCTCAAAGAGCTGTGACTGTTTAGCCTCAGAAAGAGAAGACTTAGCCGGGATCTTATCAATGTGTTTAAATACATTTTGAAGTGGGAGGCAGGGAGGGAAGAAGCTGAAGCTGGGAGTCCTCTCAGTGGTCACCACTGCAAGGGCAGGAGGCAAGAGGCGCAGACTGAAACCCAGGAGATTTCACCTAAACATGAGGAAAAAATCCCCAACTTTTTTGCTTCAAAAAAGGCAAAATAGTGGAAGAGGTTGTCCAGAGATGTGAGGTCTCCATCATTGGGAGTATTAGGAACAAAATTAAATGTAGTTGGTGCTGATGGAGGTTTGAAAGACAAAAGGATCTAACACTTAAACTGGCTCATAGTTCTGTGGGACCACAGCTTTAGTTAAGGAGAAATAAATCAGCTAGGAACACAACAGTCAAAAGTACTGCTGGACAGATCAGTTTCTGTGTCACTCCTTTGGAGATAAGTGTCAATAAGAATATTTGGAACCAGTTATCCCCAGATGTGGTAGACAATACTGAATGATTACTGAATCAAATAGAGCTAATTCTATTTTAGAACTGATTTGATTTTTGAAATGGTATGTGCACTAAAGAATAGCCGGTCATAAAAAACAACCTTTTAAGTGATCACATATAGATAACATTTTGATTAGCTGATGGATTAATAGAAGTTAGTCTTCAGGTTTATTGATTTCAAAAGAAAGGGTGAATTTCACGAAATTAGAATTAATTAAACCAAATTGTGGTCAGCAAGGAAAGCTAAACATCAGTGATGCGAATTACAGTGGTGAAATAAGATTTAGTGAAAATCAAACATTATTAATCTTAAAAAAGTAGATAACAAAAGGTTCTTCATCCACATAAATTTAAGAGAACATTAAGTGACATCCCTGTTCACTGAAGATAAAGGAGCGATGGAGGATAAACCATGCATGGTTCAAAATGCATTGAATATTCAAAATGCAATTAATATTTTGCCTCAGTTTTCAATATGGATCAGTAGTTAGGTGAAAAGAGAGGGAAACTGAGAATCTTAAGTAGCAGCAAAACTTGTAAGGCTTAAGTGAGACAATTAGGAAAGCTGTATGTTTATTTTTCCAGGAATGTAACAGCAGCAGGAATGTAACACTTGACCACCTGTGGCACCAGGAAATTGGATTTGATGAGCTACAAAATCCTTTCTATTCTTAAACTCCAGTGCACCTGTATTGACTTGCTCAGAAACTCCTATCTGTCAATACAATTAGTTTTATCTACACTGCAGAGAATCTTGACAAATCGAATTGTCAAATTATCAAACTACCTGATAACTCAAGAAATATGTTGAAATTGAATAGATGTGCTTAATGTCAACTAAAGTCATATTGCAGGAAGGATAAAATTATTAGTTTGGAGAAAAATACACTTTTAGCTTCTAAGGCTAGATATTTACTTGCATGAAATCTGTAGGATTGGATATGAAGGTAAAAAATATTTTCCATCTTACCCTTCTGACTTCACATTTAAATTACCTTAGCATGAGTAACAAAAAGAGGAAAATAGAAAATTGGTAAATTCTATGCACCTGCCAAGCCCTCCAGTATTAAAATACATTATGGGTACTCATGTCAGCCTACACATTTACTTGTGTATCCTTGACTACACCAGAGCTGTCATGAGAGCGTAGCACCCTTAGATGCCAATCTGTCTACTTCCCCTTTGCATTGAGAGACAGGAAATGCTGATTTTTCAGGGTCCCATGCCATACTTCCACAGATTGCCTACCTTCTATCATATGTTATGGACATTGTCAGCATTTTAAGAGGTCCCTTATATGAAAAAGTATGTCTTGGATGTCTAGTCAATCCTAAGAGCTCCACATGATCCTCTTAAAATCTGGAAGTACTAGTGTTTCTATTTATGACAAACTGCATTTCATCTGTTCACCATCCCTGTCTATCCATGCCCTGGTGGGTATGTTGCAGCTTTTCTAGAACAAAGTCCAAACTACTTTGTTTCCTTGACAACAGTCATCTGATGTCACTGCACAGACTGATAGCATAAGCAAGCTGCCAGGCTTAAGCATGAAGTTCCAGGACCTGTCTTCACCTAACATGCATTCTTGAGTTAGCCAGAAGTAGAAGACGCTTGCTAGTTGTACTGAGTGTGCTGCCCAGAGCCAACCCTGAAAGATTTCACAGTCAAAGAGTATGGATAAATAATATTTTTGCCTTCAAAATTCACTCTGATACTTCATCTGCCCAGCAGTGTGATCACTACTGTATAGTTATTCAGAAAACCTTGATGCATTCTTTAGTTTCCAACTTCTGCTTTAACCCTTAGTCAGAAAGCAAATAATGTTATGAGCAACTTCCTGGGCTCCGTCATCTGAGTTTGGTAACTGTCCATTCAAACTCTTGTTTAAGTAAGTCAAAAGCTGAAGGTGTTTGACTATGTAGGGTCTGTCTTTGATCCAGCAAAAAGATGACACAATTATGCCATCCTATAATGAATTCTGAGTTTATATGTTATGCTTTTTTTCTACCCATTTTCCGCACATCTTTTGTATAGTAGCAACTCAATAACTTCAAAAAGAGAAGAAGACTTCATAACCTGTAGAAGTTCCACCAATGAATAGATAAAGTAAACAATTCCAGCACCTAAAAGTCACCTGGCAGAGACCAGTACAATATATAGAAAGATTAGAAACAAAAACACCAAAGAGAAGGTTTCTTTTCTGTTACTGAACGCTGACAACTGGAGTGAAAGGAAAATGGTTCCATGTATCCTATTACTTGCCTTAGCACTTTTTGGGAACCCAATGACCACAAACCAATAGAACCTCTTTTGTTTTACCCAGGTTTATGAGTTAGAGAAAAAGATGCTCACTCAGTAGTCACAAACATGTTAATTTCAAGATGAATGATTGATTAACTAAGAATGCTGTAATTACCTGCTATTCAGCAATAGTCAGTGTTGGCCAATTCATAATGGCTTTACTGCGTTTCACAGTCCTGCACCATCCTATGTTTTCGGCTGAGTCGACCATAGGATTCCTCTCAATTCCACTCAATATTTGCTGAGCTATGTCTTCATTTATATCTTTAGAATCTTTGTTTTAATGTCACAGTACAACTTCAGATATTTGTTCAGGAGTCTGTCTGTACTAATCACCAGAAGGAATAACAGATCTCCAGGCCACGTGCTAGTACCTTGAAAATGGCACTGTTCAGGAGAAAGAAAAACAACAAAAGAAAAATGATAGAATGAAACAAGAGAAGTTACAGAAACTATTTAGTTTCACTCCTGGTCTGAATTTATATCATTTTCTGATAGGGATCCCACAGTGCATGACATCATAAATCCAGCAATACATGCAGTAACAGCAGAGCATTGTGATGTATGACCATGGCGTTCAGCACTGTTTTTAAAACACTCTAGTGCAGGGTAATCACAGAAATGCAAAGAAAAGAGGTTTAGGTGCATTTCATACATGCAGCATGATGAGACCTGGTGTTGCAAATCATTTAACCCTCAGAAAAACCCTGGCAAATTTCAAAGGCATATGTAACTTTGGAAGAGCATGAAACTAAAAAACTTAGGATACTGTTTTGATGCACTCAAGTAAAGTAAAGGACACATTCCTAAACTCTCTCACAGAATGAAATGTTGTTCTCTCCAGCCTGGGTATTGCAACTTCTCATTATATTCACTTCTAGTACAGAGAGGGGAAAGATGTACAAGAAAATGTATACTGCAACACAACTTGCTGGATTGCTTCAGCATCAGTCAGCAGCATTTATTAAAAAAAAACAAAAAAACAAACCACTGAAAACTGTGTAATGTATTTTATTCTTAAAACTTACAAAAATACATATAACAAGCAGCATCAATTGACCCTGGTTTTTTTTGCTTGCATGTTGTCATCATCTATTTTCCTGTTGAACAGCCAGCTTGTGACAATACACTTAATGGATAAGATAAAATAGTTTTTAAATTTCATTATCCCCTTTGTACTTGAAGTGCTAAGGTTGTGTTAGCACTTCCATTATGAGCTCCTGTTTTGGCAGGGTTTAGGTTGCCACCATAAAAATGTGTTCCTGACTTAGTCTGGCTATCTAAGATTGCTGTCTAAGGAATATTAGATTATGCATAATTAAAAAGGTATTTTTATGTGCACTTCCATACATTGGAACATAGTTAATAAAGATTTTTAGTATCATGATCAAAGGCTGATAAGCGGTCCTTTCTTTACTACCTCGTATCTTTTTTTTTTCCTCTGCATTTCCTTCTATACTTAGCTGAGTGAACTTTTCAGGTATCATTATATCCAAGAGGATTCCAGTTATGTACTCGAAAGAAAAAATAAACAAAAAAGAAACTTTGTATGTTTCTAAATATTCCCAGATATGTAATCATAAATTCATTTCAAAAAGGGAGAGGTTAAGTGCTGTGTTAGTTTGCATCCTAAGGATTATGAAACTGTAACGATACCAAGAGGAATTGTTTTTGGATCAATTTAATTACACTTTTTAATGTATTTTAAAGTCACCAAAATTTGTGCAAAGCTCACATTAGTGGAACTGGTCAAGAACTGCCTGATGAAACCACCTTTTTACTAGAAAACACTCATTCACTAAAACTATTTTTTTGACCCATCTATCAGGCTTTAACACAACTTTTTTTTGGTGAAGTTATCTCATGTCAAGCATGTGTTTATCTTGATTGAAACTGGAAAGTGAGACTGCCCCTCTTCATGAACAAACAAATAGCTAAGGCATTCATATGGGATGTGGAAAATCCCACTTCACTGCTCTGCTCTGCAACTGGCAGAACTGGAATTTAAAGCCATGTGTCTGGTTGTGATGTGTGCCTGAGGCATGAAGCTGATGATTGTTGCTATTTTACTAGTTAAAAGAAAACAGCTCAGAGTTAACCTACTTTGCTGTTGAAGCTGAGATATCCTGAGATCTCCCCAGGTCTATGCATGTATCAGCTGTTGTCAGTGTAAATTAAAGCACTGTAGTCCCATAAAATATTGTGCCATGTTACAGAGGTACAGGTGGTCCCACATCATATGAAGTAGCAGAAAGGCTCTCTCTGGAAGGGGTTGGACTTGCTTCTGCTGTGTACTGCATACAGTTAGATCTAAAAACCAGAGGGGTGATTTAATGTCATTGAGTGGATGTATTGATATTTTAAAAAATAACTAAAAATTAAATGCCAGTGTATGTGAATGGTTCAAAGTACACATCCACAGTCTTGCAATGTCTGAATATATGCTGAACATATGCACTGCAATCAAAATTCAGTTTGCCAGGGAATTCCTTGACAATACTGGCTTGAAACTCAAAGATATATTAAACCTCCTCCTAATCTGAAAACAGTGCACAAGCCAAGATTTGTCAGTGGGCCATGCCTTGTGCTGTGCCCAAACTGTGGTTGTGTTTATGTCTATGAAGTAGATGATGAATGTGCTTTTTGTCTTAATGATGAATTTGCTGCCTTATGGTTAATGAGGAAGATTCAGGTATAAAGTGTCTGGAATTTCTGTTTGTAAGATGAACCCTTATCTGTAGTGAATAATCAGAGTGAGGATCAGGATTTCAGGATGCTGTGGTTTCTAGGGCAGCTTCTTATGGGAAAACAATGAGATGAGGAAGATCACAGCAGAAGACCTAATTATTCCTTATTATCTTCTCTTTATTTTTTCCCCCTTTTCTCCTTGATTCTTGAGAAGGATTTATTTTCAGGGAGAGCCATCCAAAACAATTTTTTTTTCTATTTTTGGGGGCCATATTTCCTACTTGCTCAATAGGATAAGTCAGCTGGTCCACCTTCTCATGGAAAAATAAAAATTAAAAACTTTTATTTTAAAAGTTTAAAATTTTTTTATGAGGAAGATCAAACTGTCTATTTTCATTGTATTTTTTAACTTTAGGCAGATGATTTAGTAATGAAGAGGTTAAACCTCCCATGTACCTAAAATACGTTCTTAGGAATAGATTTCAGTTAGGTTAAAGCAGCACAAATATATCAAGCCTCTATACAACTCTATACAATTCCCTTTCAACATATGGCTAGTAAAGGACATTGATGAAAACAGTGACCTAAGAATTTTGAAAACCTCTGGCATAAATACTTCAGTTAAAAACAGAGATATAGTGAGAAGTATGGGGAACTTAGGAAACCGCTTGGGGTTAATATTCCAATAGAGTACATGAAAGATTAGTCTGAAATTAAAGGCACTTTTCATATCTCTAGTATAACTGAAGCAATGAAAACAGTTGGTGAACATGTCACTCACTTTTTAGACATGTCTCAGCTGTCCATGTGCTTACCACATCACCCCGTTAAATTTTTAGTTTTTAATATGAATATCAATCCTTCTTTTCATAAATGTAACCCATAAATGCCAGAAATCCCTTAGGAGTTTTCTCAGACTTTATTTAATGCCCCACAAGAAAGGATGTAAAAGAGACCTTTCTTTTGTAAAGTGATCCTATAATTCTGTTCAATATCCATCATTTTCAAGGCCAAGTAATCATATTTAATGGATCCTAAATTACTTTCTGTCAGGCAAGGATTCCCTCGATAATATTAACCAATACAGAGAGCTGACACTTGGAGGGCTGAAACTAAGAGGTTTTTTTATTGCAAGCAGCTTACAAGTACTTAGACAGGGGTGATGATCACTAGCCCTGTAGTAGGCAAGGGTCAGTGTTTCCATTTTGACCTGCGCTTTCAATGGGTTTTAACTAGGCTATAAATACTCAGATTGGTTCCTGCCAAAAAAGCAATGCCTAAGGTGACCTGCAAAGAATTTTTATCCATTGCTGTGTTTGTCTTCTGTTTTTTTCTCTCATTTTTTGAGTGTGTGTGTTATGATTTCTCATAGCACTTGAAGATATTGTCTGGGAGCAGCAAGAGCAGGATGCTCTCTACTCTCTAAAGAAAAGGGACCTAGGAGCCAAGGGTGACCAAAGGCAAGGGCAGGGCTGTGATTGCACGAACAAAGGTCCAATCCCATAAAACCCAAACCAGAGGACAGCAAGTCTGGTGATGGCAATGAGGGTCAGCCAATGGTCCAGGGGTTGCCAGACAAATCTGCGGTGGTGAGACAAGTGCCAGTCCAAGCTGTGAAAACATGTCAGTGAGTCAGGATCAAGTCTGGACCACTGGGGTACACGGCCAGGCATGGGCAAGGACCCCTGGTAGGGATCAAGTGAAAGAGCAGGGAACTGAATGCAGCTTCTGAGCAACCAGCCCCCTTCTTAACCATTTTTTCTCATGAAACTCTTTTCTCAACAATTTAAACTACGATTATGCAGCAGCACTGTGTCAGTGGCGACTTGAGAACAGAGAAATCCCTTGGAATAGGGTGTGCAGAGTATTCTGAACACAGAATACTGGTAAATGTCTGCAAGTTTTTTCCTGCCTCAGATTTTGTTACTTTTTTCATATACTTTGCTTTTTCTGGTGTAACATTTAAGAGTCCAGATAAGCAGCATCATGTCTAGTCTTTCATCTTGAGTAAATGTTTTTGTAGAGAAGAGCTTATTGTGCTGTGGAGAGGTGGCTGGGAATACATCCACTCTATGAAGTGCCTGAATTTTACTTAGACAGCTTTCACTAATTCAGAAGTTATGGAACTGATATTTCAAAAATGACACTCTTTTTCCAAGTATTCTATAGGCATTTAAGTCAAAAAAATATTTAATAAAAGCTACTTAAATTCATTAGTCAAACGTTATCAAAACACTTTCCATCTCAATTTTTTCAGTAGAGAATGGTACTGAAGACTTCAGGATATGAAAGATTGGGTCTATAGGGTCTGGACTGAGTTTGATAATAAACACATGATTTTCTGTGCTGTCAAATGGAAAATAATATATTTGTTACCTCTATTCTACAATAAGATCCAGGACTAATGAGGAGGGAATCTATTCTACGTTCGTGAAATTAAGGACCAATAATGGGATAGACTGAAAACTTAGCATTGCCAATCTAGTTTTTAATAAGATAGATGCTAAGCGTCTGAGTGACATTTCTCAGTCTGTTTGCTAAAAAAATTTCTTTTTCATTACAAATTAGTCATTTAAAGGATGGTCTTGCTCCCATATGTAATTGCTTACAAGGGTGCAGTAACCCTGGGGTTTCCCTGGTGGGAAATATCATTCATCTCCCACATAAAAATGGTTTCATGGTCTACTACAGAGAAAAATATGACTTTCAGACTTCTTCCGTGCTTTAATTTGTGTCTGAGAAATAGAGAGATTAAATATTTTCTTGATTAAAAAATGCTTTAAAATAAAATTTTATTACTTGTGCAGTGATGAAACAACATGGTACTTGGTGTCATATCATGCCTAGGAACAAACATTCCTGCTATCTGGAGAAAATACAGTAACTTCTGTCGATTCTCCCAAAGTCACATTCTGCAGACATAGCTGTAGGTGGTGGCAGCAGGTCCCAAGTCAAGGAATTTCCAATACTTCTTCATTCAAAGCTTTTTCTGTTTCATCTCCATAACAAATGAAATAGACAATAAAGTTCCTCTTCATCTGCTAAATAGTCACATTTTATTTTAAGTTTTACATTCCATTTTCCTTTTATAATACCTACTAATTTGTTCTCTCTTGTACTCAATCAAGCTTCCACCCTTGTCTCTGATAACTGCTTTACACAGATCCTGCAGAATTTATCAGAACTGTACAGATATTCTCAGGAATCTCACCACCAGATGATCACGGACTTTGAATGTAAAAAGCTTTTTCCATCATCCCAAACTACTGCATTTTGGTGAAGAAAATCCTGTTCCTCAAATGTAACATTATTTTACAGAAATATTTTTTCTTTTTTTAGGCCTGACAGGTTTGCCAATATTCATCTACAGGGGAGAGTTTGAATTAGTGATATGAGCATTATGCAGAAGTCTATGAATGTGGGCATAACAAAGAAAATAATCTTTTACAATGTCACATGAAGCACAATGAATAGAATTTATCAGACTACTTTTTTTTCCAAGTATCCAGGTAGAAACAAATACTTCTGTTTACTGGATTACATGAAAGACTGAAAACAATTAAATCTTTAAAAAGATTTTTATTAGGAGATAGGAGTAGGAAAGGGTAGTAGGATCAGTTGTTAAAGCAGTTGAAGAAGGCATTATGAATTTGATGGTCATAGGAGAGTAAAAAAGTGGGAGAAAATGAAGCTGAGCAATACCAACATATCCAACAAGCAACCTAGGTGTCCTTAGAGTCAGGACAAAAAAGGTAATGGGAAATCACTGACACAAATGAAGCATCTCGAAAATTTTCCATGAAGTAAATATTCCTAATATGTATTCATTCTTTGAACATTTACATGAGGTCTTCTGGAGGTGATGATTTAATGTACAGGCTTTGGGTGGGCGAAGATGCTAAAATCCATTTTTTCTCCAATTTAGAGTGGCCAGGGACTAATACTCTGCTGAGTGCAAAAGGCAGAAAATGTATATCTGACTTTGATATCTTAGGCCAATACCCTAACCAGCAGGAAATGAGGTTCTTTGTGGGAATTTCAGCACCATTATGGTTTTCAAAAGTCTTTTACTCATTCAAAATGCAGAGAAGAACAAATGTAAAAACTGCTACAGCAAGAGGAATTATTGTTATCTTTTTAGCTATACTTTCTTTAGCCCTGCTTTTACCACTTCTGGCATTTTAAAGCACAATCCATTTCATACACATTTTCCAGGAGAAAATCAATATGAAACTCTAATCTGAGCTATAAGTAGTTGCTACACTGAGAAAAAAGTTTGATACACTGAACTGCTCAACCAAATAAATAATTTAGATAACCGAGTCAATGGTGCTGAAAAGTAAGTCTTCATTAATGGACATCACTGAGAGAGCAAAGAAAGCAAAATGAATCATCAGTCTATTGCCTTTAATAATATGATTAAAGAAAGAAGGTACTGAATTATTAAGAACAGTGGGGATGGAAAAGAAAAAGAGCAAAACCCATAAAGGTACCAGTTTGTAGAATGATGATGAACTGGATACTCTTGCTATTCTGAAGGTGTTTGTTTTTCTTTTAATTTTATAGCTCTGAGAGCTGACAATTACATAGGCCTTGATTCTCTACCTAGCAAAATCACAAGCACCTCCTTCCCATCAGTTTCATATAAATCAATGATTTATGTAATTTGCATATAAAAGTGGATTAGCGACTGAATCTTCAGAGGCCCCTGAAGTAGTATTACAATCAAGTTCCATTCCTTTAGAGGTTAATAGCAAAACTCAGTGAGACCCTAATGAGGACAGAAACAACCTCCAGTATTTTGAAGCTGGGAGAGAAGAGTAACTTACATAGTTTTTTCTTTTGTAGAAAAATAAAGGTGAATTCACAAAATTTAATTCCATGAGAGAGGAATACTTTAGTGTGATAATAGTATGCTTTGAATCCACCTTCCAGATAATTTCACAAAACCAATTCCCTTAGATTCCCTCAGGCATTGCTTCAAGAAAAGGCTAGCTTTACTGCCCCTTTTTATTTGACTTTACAGCTGGATATTGTTCTTCACATACAAGCTTATGTGTACCTTTAAATGGGATGTACAGTTCAAAGATTTCTTGTATGCTGGACTGGTTTTGCTCTCAAATGATCCGAGTCTGCTCTCTGGATAGAGAATCCCTAAGTAATTATACATTTGGATTTAGTTTTAGATTTGCAACTCTTCAAAAGAATATTGTAAAAAGCTGAGGTAAGTCCTTGTCCAGACATCTGTGCATAAAGATTTGCTCAGATTCACTTGGTTATCTAAGTACGTGCTTTTTACATGCCATTAAAACATGATGAAAGGGTATGCTGGGGATTCTATATTTTAATTTGATTTGATCAGTTGTTAACTTTTATTCCTTCTGAATTGGACATTCTAACAGCAAGGGTAACCTCATTTGGTGTACTACAGAGACCTCTGTTATCATTATTACTAAATTCCATTATATAAAAGACATAGATTTATTTTATTTATTTTATTTAATTTATTCTATTTTTAAATTTTATTTCATTTCTATTCTCATAAATATGCCTTGTGCAATTTACATTTACATGCTAGCCTTTGCTGTCTACCCATGGAGATATAATGCTATAACCTCTGCCCTCTTCCAACTGCCCCATGTTTTGTTTCTTTCATCCCTTTCATTGGGGTACATTGTGTTTAAATTGCATTCTTAGCTATCCTAGGAAGAACAGAGAGAATTCTGTATGTTTAGTACTACAAAAATAATTAATAACTGCACTCTGATCCCACTCATAAAATCTCCTGCATACCCCTGCCCTATATTGAAAGCATGTGTTATAAATTGTCTGAAGAAACTGCAGATGCTGACTGCAAAAGGAAGTAAAGAATATGGTCACCAGCAGATACGTTCAGAGTATGACCAGCACAGCAACTCTTATCACCTCATATGTTTGTACCTGGGAGAGGAATTGTTTGATCCTTTGAGCAGGTTTCCAGGACAACCTGTCCATGTTTTGATCCTCATTTAAAAGAGTGAGGAACAAGAAAGACATACATCAGTAACTGAATTGCCTTCACAAATGTCACCTAACCAGCAGGCTACGAACAAGGCACTCCAGCTCTACAGCACTGATGAAGCTCAGGTATAGATATTGGAATATGTTGCTTAATGCACTGCAGACAGAAGTTTGTGTACTGTAGTAATGACTGTGGTATTGAAATCTCTGTATGGCACAGTATTCTCAGTATAAATCATCATGTATTCCAGAAGGAGCAGCAATGGAGGTGGATGGGTATCTATTGCTTATTATCTCTTCCCATGCAAGAAACAATGGCTGCCAGCTGAAGATGATGACAGAGCAGCAGGAACAAACAAGAGGGTGTGGTTTGCTTGTTTTCACAAGTGGCTTGTGCAGATAGGACAGAAGATTAAAACTACTATTTCAGTCGTTAAAAATTTAGAGATCCTGTCAAGTGTTAGCATCCAACTGAATCATTTCATGCCATCCAAATATGCATTCTCCAACTGATTCTTTTTCCCTAAAGTATGACAAATACAAAAACTCCAAGGTATAACTGAATGGCAAATGTCCATAGATCCCCACAGAAGACCAAGGGCTCTTTAGTAGTCTATTTGCCAGACAGAGACAGTAGAAAACTGCTAAATAAATTCTCCTCCCTCAGCATGGCATTTCTGATTTATTTCCATATTGGCAAACTTTCTTCATTGTCTGACTCAGAGAAAAAGCTATCCCCAGTGTTTATGTCGGAGCTGAGAGCTTTGCTCAACCCATTGCATGATAAATTTTAGAGTGTCCAGACCTTGGATTCCTTTGTATTAGACTGACTTTTAATATAGTTCATTGGACATGGTTGCAACCCCTAAAATGTCTTTGGGGATCCATTTCTAATTTTCCTATCTTGAATTTTTCCCGTGTCTCCTGAAAGACAATATTTTATGTGGTTGCACCACTGCAGCTAGTTGGTGTCCATGAATCCCAGTGTGTTACTGACTGTATGAAATCAGCATGCTGGCCAGTAAGGCCTAAGTTTCAAAGCACAGACCAAATACATCTTCTTGTACCTGGATTTTCACTTTGTGAAACTTCCGAGAAATAATAATAAGTAATTATCTCTGTTTACTTCAAAAACACAGAAAAGATTCAGTGACAATAGTAGTTGTCAGCATAATAATGCTTTAGCACCTGTTAAACAGAACATTCTCTTGACAGTGGTATGATTAGACTTACCAGCAAACCTGAAAGCAGACTAATTAAGAGTACATAAAACCCCAATAACATACCCTATTCAGAAACATCTAAAGCAGTTAAATCTACAAGTGACAAGTGTTGGTTTCACCCAACTCAGGTGAGGAAGAATGAAAACTGGAGAAACAGAGAGCTTTGATACACAGGATCAACAGGTAATCAATTATTTCTGTTATGTCAACTCTGCCTTTCTGCTTCAAAAGAACTTTTGGCAAAGAGGTTTTACAGGCAATGTGTAGTTGGACATAACATAATATTATCATTAAGTATATTACCATGAAAGATGATTTAATTTTTGTGCTTTAGGAACATTTTACTGTGTCTAATAAAAACATGAGAGTGGTAACATTACAGGAAATTTTCTGGTGTTTCTTTGGCAGATCCCTCAGTTATATAATAATTCTCTAGAAGTGTGACTTTTAACTTAAAGACATCAAGACTATAGTTTGTGTGTGTGTAATCATTTCTCCTAAAATACTGAGTCACTGAATCAGTATTTTAGGAGAAATAAGGCCCTTCTAGGGTTTCTGAAAATAGACCATGACTTGAACTTGCCTTAATATTTCATTCTGAACTCCAGAGAATGACAACTGGACAGTAGTTATTCAGGTAGTAGAGGCTGATGCTGACTAGCATCCCAAATTGAAGGTATTAAAGGACCAAAAGTTGTCAATTTTTTCAGGATATTATCTGAAAAAATCATCTTGGCTTTTGTAGTCAGGTGATTTTTTCTGTAGTCAGGTGATATTTTAGAACGTGCAGGAAACTGCCCTAAGGGCAGCTGGTATGTCTGGTGATAACAGCCTTGCAGTGCTGAATCTCTGACCTTTTGAAAACTTTAGTTAGCCTGTGGGCTCAAAGACCAAAAGCTATTTGAATCTATGGATAAACAGCAGACCCAGTTTCTGGAATTAATATTTCTTAGGGGTAATCTCATTTATCCACATCAGGCACTACATTATATGAAAGGTAATTCAGAAGGGAATATGTTACATTTTCTGTAACATCTGCAACCTCAGAGCCAGCTCATCCAAAACTAAAACTATCTGGTTGTCAACTTTATCATTTCAGCCAAAGGAAAGCTGACAGCTTTTAGATAATCTACTTTCTAAATCCTTCTGTAGAGAGCATTTCCCTTGAAGCCTGATGCGTGGTACTTTGGCAGTTGCAGGTGAATCAAAACTTGGACACAGAGCAGTCTCCATCAGCTCTTCTCACCAGCTATTTAATGAAGTTCTAACAGCCTGGGTTTTCCATAGTTGATGCTCAACGATAGCGTTTCTTCTATAATGATTGATCTAAAAAAAACCCAAACCAACCAATCACTTTTGCATAACCTTACTGGGATTACTTGATCCAGTGGGCTTTCTCTAGTAATGTTTTTTACTTTCAGTCTGTCTATAGTGAGAAAAATGAGGCTCTCTGTCACATGGATTCAGCTTTCTACATTTTAATCAGATGTCCATCAAATGCAGACAAGGCATAACAAATATTCATGACAATAAGGCAAAAATCTCAGACTTTGAATTACTTTAGCAATTCCAAATGCTCTCTGGAAAACAGGCATGCAACTGGAATCTCAATTGAGGCCTGATTCATCACATCTGTATTACTGACTGTTCTAGAAAATAGCTTGAAAGAATGCAAGTCTGAATGTGTGCCTCTGTGTGTATTGAGGATGTTGTAAAAATTTTCTTTTTCCTTTAAGAAAAAGCTGCTGTGTACCAAGTTGCATGCAAACCTAGGCAAAAAATAACAAGGTGTAAAAAACAAGTATTACACTGTCATTAAACAAAGTCCTATTAGATTGTTAGTACTGCAATGCAGAATGTAATTTCCAGACTATATTTTCCTAAATCAAGATTTTCAAGATCAGTAGTATTTTGTGATGCAAATAAGGTGTTACAAAGGAAGACAAAGGCTATACACTGTGAGAATAGTGCCACGTGTGGCCCTTCCTTGTCTTTCTCACCACAGACTAGATATTAACGCTGTGCTTTAAATATACAAGACTGCTTAAATCACATCAAGCCCACCTCAGGAGAATGTTAAACAAACAGAGAAACAGTTAACCTAACATTTATCAGCACACACACTGGCAGAAACAGTCTCAGAGAGATTGAATAAATCACAAAGCTGTTTCCACCTCCTCATTAATATTTTTTTTTAATAAGAAACCTACATGGACAGATGACTGTCTTAAGTGACCAGTAGTAAAAAATTTATAAATGCCAGATTAAGAACAGGAATTACATGTTCCAGTAAAACTCCACAATGTGATCAATTTGGCACTCATTATTTATAAATATTTTATAATATTTATATTTCGTTCACTGTGTAAGACAATAGTAGTTAAGCTGTGTCTGTTCCAGACAAGGCTGAAAGAGTTTGGAGCTATTCCACCCTCCAATATTATAGTAATTTTCATCTTTTGAATTCATCCCAAATGGAATAAAATTGTCCAATCATGCTGTGCAACAATATTTTCTCAAATGTGTATCAACTCTTTTGGAGACCTGTTGATTTATAATCTATGTATTAAAGTGCTTTTCCAGAGGGAGAAAGTTGGAAAGGGCTGAAAGGGAAGGAAAAGAATCTTGTCCAAATATTTCACAATTCACTCTAAATCTAGTTAAGTGCTGAGTCCCTACAGTTTGGTAGATCTTACTCCATCTTTGATCAAGTCATATGTGGTCATTCCAAGCTGTCATGCAGCCCTCATTTCCTCTAAGAACCCACACAGATCACGTCTGATGGGGCTACTGCAATATAGAAATCACAGGTTTTGGGTTGAGGGGGGCTGCTTAGACAGTCACAGTTATAAGTCTCCATTGCTGCTTCTGGGAAAAAAGGCTATACAATTTCTAACAAAATACTCTTATGGCTTGATGTAAGAAAAACAACACATTACCAACCAAAAGTATTTTCTGAACATCCTTTAAATCTTTCTAGCAAGGTGGTCCAAACCCTTTTAATAATTTATGTGTTGTTCAAAACTCAAGTGAAGTCAAAAATCATGGCAATCCACAATGGTGTCCTTGAAGTGTGTGAAGCTTTCAGGAAGTGGTAGCTATTTTGTGGTGTCTTCTGAGTCTATTTTTCAACTCTACCTAGAGTTCAGAGCAGCATGGAAACACTTCTACCTCTCTGAAATCAGGCAGGTGTAGATCAAACACTGTACATATATCAGAGCTTTACAGGGGAATTGCTGGTAGGTCACTGATATGCAAAGCTAACCTTTAATTGTCTTCAACAGTTTAAGGATCATTTAAATTGCAATTCTACAGGGAAAGGAGGATGGAAATGTGAAATAAAGAGTCTGTGGGACTGATTCATGAAAAAGTTACAGACCATTTACATAGGAAAGGAATGCATGAAAATCCTTTACAGTGTGCCTATGTGATTTATTAAATTCCTTTTCCGTGTGTAATCGGTTAACTGCACTTGAAAGGTGTAGATTCCAGAGATGAGAGCAAAAGGCTGAAGAAAATGAGGTAGAACATTGTACCTTGCTCAGGATTTGTGCCCAGCAGACTGACAAAAAGGTAACTGTGGTAAGCATAGAAAACACTTTTGAGATTCCGCAATCTTCCTTTGAAGGGCTCCTTGACAGTGAGCTCATGAGTACTCAGAGTTCTCTGTCATAAAGGAAAAGGAAATGCTGCTGTACCAGAACTTGAAAAATGATGCTATGTTAGAGTTTGTTTGGATGGTAGTGTTTTTATAGTAATCTCATTATATTAAAAACCTGGGAGTAGCACAATTGTAATGTTGGACTCCACAGTCAAAGGAAGATCCATCAAACCTAAACACTCAGTATGACTGAAAATATTTTCTCCTACTTACTGTTCTTTTTTCATCATCTTTGTCAGCCATGAAAGCACTTATGTCAGACAGTACCATCAAGAGGTAGAAATTTCCCCTCTTTTTGTGCAAATCTATTACCAATGGCCTATGGAGGGGTAATAATCACTTGCTGATTTTGTTTTGCCTCATTATTCAAACTAGAACTGTTATCTGTAGCTCCCAACATGCTTGCTGACTGTGCCTTACAGGTCAGGGTTCAGGATCAGAGATTAGCATTGATCAGAAAGGGATAGTTACCTTTCATTGATGCTTTAAGTAGGAATTTCCTTACATTACAGACGAAATGGTTTAATATTAGATAAAACTTTTTTATCACAAGGCAGGTTTTGTGAAGAACAAGGCAGGTTCATTGAAGAACAGGGCAGATATCGGACCCACCAAAATGCATGTGAGACTAGAACTTCTTTTAACTACCCATGAATGAAAACTTGAATGGCTAAGGAAAATGTAGACAGATGGTGAAAGAAAATGCAAGAGAGAAAGGAAAAAGAAAGAAAGAATTAGAAATGCAAAAAGTTATTTGATAAATAGATAATGAAGAGAAAGGAGTCTGGAACATTTCTTAATTTGAAAAGAGAACAGGAAGCTTTTTTAGGAAAGCAGGAAGTCACTGAAGAAGGAAAGAGAGCAAGAATGCAAAAATATACCACCATCTCTTATGCCATTGCTGAACTCTAAAACTGCATAAGCCAGCAAGGCAAGACATTCAGCCTATCCAGAGAACAGAAACCTGCATTGATCTATATTACCATGAGCTGTGCTGGAGCCCAGATGAATAGGACAAACTGAATGGACTCTGTGTGGCCTGAAGGACATACAGGATGTGCAGGACAATCAAATTGGGATGTGTCGTAGCATATGTTAGAGAAATTGAACAAGTATGTATGAAAAACATGAAAGAGCGAGGTGTGTGGGTTGAGCAGGCATAGAGGTAGAATGAATTTCTGCACATATCAAACAAATGGTTCGGTTGTTTTTATGATTTAGAAGATGAAAAAGGAGCTTTCTTTACCATTGTTTTGCTTAGCAACAGCAACAAAGACAAGTACTCAGCTGGGACTGTCATTTGCTCAGCTCATTAAAATATTAAGAGAGAACACATCTTAGCAGAGCTCTGAGCCTGCAGAGCTGCCAAAATCAGGTTCCCAATATGCAGGGAAGGAGTGCTGAGAGTTTTTCTCCTTTTCGCTTTTACCCCTTATTGTCATCAGTCTTGAAGCAGAGTGCTTCCTGCTGTTAGTTTTCAATAGATACTTTTCTCGTGTCTCAAGTAAAGAGGCCTGGGGCATCATGTTCCAAGGCTTTTTCCACAAATAATACAGATTAATGTCCATCCCAGAAGACCTGTTCTAACAGGTTTCTTTTCCTTGAGTCCTCCTGTAGCCAAAGCAATTCAAAAGTTCCCCCTCCTGCCATGACAGCCTGATTTATATGAGAGGGATAATAGAACCAAAACTGAGAAGATAACTGAAGGATCTGAAGATATTGCAGTTTGTTTGATTGTCAGAATATGTTGCGTAAAGGAGGAATTTTAGCAATTTCAAGGCATTTTGACTGACTGTACGAAATTTTGTTAGTGTTGCTGTGGTGGGTTGACTCCGGCCAACAGCTAGGCACCCACACAGCTGCTCACTCATTTTTCCCCTCTATCCAGTGAGATGGCAAAGAAAACAGAAACAACAAAAGTGAGAAAACTTGTGGGTCAAAGCAAAAACAATTTAATAGGTGAAGAAAAAAGATGCGATGTCAAGTGATGCAAAGGCAATCACTCACCACCTCCCACAAGAAGACTGATGCCAAATCAGTGGCCACCTTCAAACAATCTCCCCTTCTTTGCCCTCTACCTCAGCTCTTACTGCTGAGCGTGGCGCCATATGGTACAGACCATCCCTTTGGCCACTTCAGGTCAGCTGTCCCCTGTGTTCCCTCCCAGCTTCCTGCCCACTTGCTGGGGGACAGAGTTGGGAAAAAGTAAAAGCCTTGATGCTGTGCAAGCAGGAGTTAGCAGCAGCCAAAACACTGGTGTGTTATCATCACTCTTTTAGCCACAAAGTCAAAAAGGCACCTCTAATTGACTATACTAACAGCAACAAAGTAACTCTCAGTATCTCGGAGACCCAGTACAGTAGCTATGGTGAACCTATGTACTCATAAATTGTGAATACAACTGGAGTGAACCTATGTACTCATAAATTGTGAATACAACTGGTACTGCTAGAAAACAGAACAAAATGAAAGAGTGAAAATACTGATTTTAAAATGTGGCTCTTTTCATTTCAATAGTCCTTCAATACCAACCATGGCTAGAAGTTTTCAAGTTTTCCTATGAACACAGTTCTTCTCACGCTCAACTGTCAATGTCAAATGTTAATCAACAGCATGACAAGATCCTATCAATGTGACCTGCATTATCTTACTCTGTACTCATCAGAGCAATTGGTAAACTTTTTATTGGAATGTTATTCTTCCCAGCTGAGTTCATAATTTCACAGCTGTAGTGGAGCATATTGTAGGAGAAGAGAATACAGGTGACCTTGTCCCTGATAAGTAACATCTGTGTTAATTACCAATACAGCCTCACCCCTGATGAGTCACAGCCATATCCAATAAAGATAAGTGTGATAAAAGGGAGTGGCTTAGCTGGTGAGGAAGGATTATGAAGGGGGAAGAATGTTGAGAAAGGGCAACTGAGTGGGTCATGAAGAAGAAGGATCCTGGGCAGAGAGAATCACTGTTGTTAGGTCAGTCTGGGTCTACAGTTAGAGCCTGTTGTTGGAACCTGCAGTCATAGTCTAGCCAGGCAAAAGCCTGCATTCAGAGTCTGCAAAATAATACATGCAGTCATAGTTCAGTAGGAAATAGCCAGCAGTCAGAGGCTGTGAGGTAAACCTACAGCAGGAGCTTGCTGTAGCCAGTGAATAGTTGGAGTCAGGGTGGCTGAGCTGTGAAGAGGAATAAACCAGGACCCTTTTCATGCTGTGATAAAAAAGAAGTCTGTATCTCTGCTCATTTCTACCTTCTAACAAGAGGGCTGCTGCAACAGCATATGTTTTCTTTCCTTAGAGCAAAGGATTAAAACAGCTCATTTCTCGTATTTAGTTTAGTTGCTGGAAGTTATTTTCTGTTGTCCTTCTCAAAGGCTTCTGGGAGAGCTGCTTGACACCAGCAACATGGAGAATCAGGAGGGTAGCTCTATAATAAACTACAAAAAGTAGTTGGGAAAGCCTATCTGAAGCAAATAATTTCTCTCATGAACTGGGAAGTGGCAATATAAGCATGAATAGGGGTTGTGATGTTTAAGGTAGATAACAGGATCAGGTATTTCTTTGGATTCTAGTCCTAACAGCTCACTGATGTGTGGCCTGACTTAGAATCAAAAGAGATACGTTAACATGTGTCACTTTCAGAAGAGTTTAGCTTACACATCCTATAACAGCGTCACAGATTTCCCCAGAGCCCTGGTGTTCCTTGGCACATCTGCAGAGGAAGAAAAAGAGATATTTAGGGGAAGAAAAGCGTGAAGACTCTCCTTACAGCTACAGTAAGCTGTTTCCCAGCTGCTTTTTATCAGAGGGCAGTTCTGAGTTGATGTGCAATGAGATGGAGGTGAAATATCTTCTGGTTTGCATCTCATCCTGTACCACTGAGTGCTGCTCCACCTCTCTAGGTGTAAAAATTGGTACCCAATAACAGCAGTGACACAAGACTGGATTTGCAGATGAAAACTTACATCATGAACCAGAAACTTAACTAGGTCAGTGACTGCTGTCAACAGCTAATACTGATTTAAAACCCTTCTGCAGGTTTTACATGCATTTTAAATGCATTTGATTATGGTTGTCCTGTATCCCAGTGAACCGTATTGCACAATAAGAGAGGAGAGTGCTGTTTCTTCTCTGGGTTGGGTTTTGTGCCAGGTCCAACCTGTCTTGGATGTTTGGTATGAGGAGACTATCCATGACTGTCTATGACTTCTGAATTGCACTGAGCTGACAGCAAGGCATCTGAGTGCTTCAGTTACTCTTGCTGGCTTGGCATGTACCTACACAATATCCTGGGAAATTGATGCAGCTGATTTAAAGAATGTGATCTGTGTCACACAAGGTGCTTTATGAATAAACCAGGTGTATAATCTCGTTCTTTGGATTCTACTAGATGACAAGTCAGCTCTGAGTTAGATAGTGTTCTTTTATCTGCTTTCCACCTTTACAGTGCAGCAATCTTGCTCCTGCAGCTGTGACCAACACAATCAATGATCTGAGAGAGCAGTTCCTGCCAGAGCTGTTACGACAATCGTGTTGGAACTGCCAGAAAGGAGTGGTACAGCAGTCATATTTATATTGAGGTGGCCACTTGAGCTGGTTGTCTTGCTTTCAACCCTTTTGACCACCAGAGATGTACAATGGTCCATGGCTGACAAACGACAGGAATGTCTGCCAACAGGATCCTGTTGACAACTCTTTCTAGGCCCTGCCTTCCTCCTGTTTGTTTGTGTGCTGGGGTTTCAAATTTCAGCTGGATATTCAATTGGGAGCTAACACAGATGATGACACAGGTAGGTAAATGCCAGCCACAGTCTCTGGTGTCTGCAGTTCTTGGAGATGTACTTCTCCCACAAGAAGAGAAGCTGTGAAATAAATAACCGTGATGTGGTTCTGCAGCACCTTGCCTGTCCGTGCTGCTTTGAATATTCTATTTAACAGGCTTGGAGACCCAAATAAAGAGTATTCTGGAATCTGTGACCACTAGGACAGTCTACTCTTGTTTGCTTCTAAGTCCTTCCTCCTGAGAAGGGTCCCCTTCCTAAGTGGAGTAGTTCTGAGAGCACAGGTGAGTGTCCAGGTCCAGCCCAGACCCTGTGTGCAGCGTCACGATGTGCCAGTACAAAGCATCTTCAGCAGCCTGCTTCTTTCAAATGCTTCACAAGTGGCAAGTCAGAAAACATTAGGTTTTAGTGGAAAGAAAACAGCTGTTTATTTTATTTTATTTGAATGATGGTGTGGAATTTAATTCAGCAAAGACATGAAGTATGTTGGTAAATTGTGAGTGTGTGTAGGTGGGTGTGTTGGTGGGTGTAGGGAGCATATGGAAGAACTGCAGCATGAGAAAGCAGCCGACAGAAGGGGTTTGAAATGTCTAAAGCAGAGCAGACTTCTCTTCTCTTCCTGCATTTTAACTCTCCCTTTGGCACCAGTTCAAGCTGCAGCCTCATTCTCTCTCCCTCCTGGTTGATACATTATACTTGTATATCTCAGTATTTGCTGTGAATGTAATTCTAGTATTTATAGTTCTAGGTCCGAAAGGTAAACACAAAACTGACTAAAACAAACGCTTAAGTTTGCAAAGCAGCAAATGGTGTGGTAAGGGGGGGTTGGGTGTGTNGCCCCTTTTCTGTGCCCCTTCGGAGGCTGCCGAGGGTTACTTTGCGGCGTGCTCGGACTCGCCTTTACCGCCTTTCCGTTTCGGGGGAGAGTGTGAGATTAAAAAATGCCGTCAGCACCAGCAGCTGATGTCCGCTGCGGCGACAGGGACACCTCTGCCTGGGAACGGTGACAAAGGATTCCAAGCGGGATTTTTAAGTTGTGAAGTGTGTGACCTGTAACGTACTTACGAAAAACCTGGGACCTTACACTGAAACACAGGTCTAGAGTAGTGGGTGGTTGGTGCTCTGAAAGTGGGCCAGGCAGCCAGAAGAGCAGAGCAGACCCGAAGGGAACAGCTGCTTCAGTCGGAGGCGACCTACAGGGACGGTCCCACGGCCTGACCACTGCAGGGCTGACCAAAAGTCAAAGCATGTTCTCGAGGACAATGTCCAAATTCCTCCTAGACACTGACACACTTGGGGCAACAGCCGCCTTTCTGCAAAGCCTGTTCTGGCGTTTCACCACTGAAGAAACCAGTTCCTCTTTGAGCAGCCATGCAAAGGTGCAGATTTTTAGGAGGGGCGTTCGGCTTCAACATCCAGGTGGCACTCGGTGCATCTCCTTTAAAGCCTCACATCACATGGGTAAAAGAGGCAAGGAATAGTGAGGATTTTTCTAACATCTTTTGCAGTAGATTGACTGCATAGCTTATTTATATAGTCTGCTCTGCAGAACTTTGGAAATTTTGATTCAAGCTACCAGATCATAAAATGCTACCTTTCCAAGAAACCTTTTGTCAAAGGTCCTTACATGACTTGAGAGCACAAATTCTACTCAGTCAAAGTACAAATTGTAGAATTGGAGACAATTGAAGAGTTCCCAGTCACTTTGGTCATTTTGAAAGATGTATGTGGGGCTTGGCAAAGGCAACAGATGGTATTTCACTACCGAGTCACATTGTTGAGATGCAGCTGACACCTGGGTACAATGAAAGGCTTACTCTCACCTTACCTTGCATCTATGAAACTTTACAGTTTGTATTTCTAAATATATCTGATGCTAATGGGACCAGGTGCAAGTTTCAGCCTTTTTTTTTTTTTTCCCCTGTGTGCGGTCTCACTTATGTTTATGATCTTCATCTTAACTTGGATATCTAAGGTCCTTACTCATGAATGCAAAAGAGCTCACATGGATCTTTCCTTTTGTTGAACATACACTGAACATTTTAAGACAGTACCAGGGAGAGAGAGAAGGAAAATAAATTCAAAAAAGAGGAATAGGACCCCAAAAGGGGGAAAGAAAGGAGAGAAAATAAGCACAGTGGTAACAGAGGAAGAAGACCAAAGGCATACAAGGTCCGATGATAGAAGAGAAAAAGCAGGTTTCTCAATCCTCCTGCCCTGTTTGCTGTTCTTGACTCCTCAGCTTCTGTGGAGAAGTAATAGTCTAAAAATCTCAGTAGTATTAAACTCACGGCTTTCTAGTTTTGAGGATACAGAGAAAACCATGACAATGAAGGAGTAGCCCCAGAAGACAAAGTATGCCCATGCTACATACTGCTTTGTAGTGCAGAGATGGAAGAATCCAGGCAGAATCTGAAGAGTAACCCTGCAGCTGTACAGGACACAAGTCTGGTGTAATCTGCACCTGCAATAGCATCCCCACCCAGCCTGAAGTCTGCTATGTGGACCAGAAAGCAAGTGAAAAACTCTGTGTCGTATTTTAACAAACGTCTCTCTCAACTCAGGACTCAAAATTACTTCATGAACCACTGGCATAAAGAGCATTGGGAATGTTCTCCTTTCCCACCATGCATACCACTTACAGGATACCTCACTCTATACCTGTCACTGTCTACAAGAGAAGAGAACAATCTAATCTATACCCATTACTGTTGTCCTCATTTTACAGGACAGAAGAGATCATAAATGTCGTCATCAGAGTAAGAGTTCTTATTTCTGAGGACTCTGCTCACATCTCTGAACTCTGTTTACACCAAAGTTCTTTTTTTTTAAAAAAAAAAACTTGAAATAATGTGTCTCTAAGTATGTTAAAACAATCTTTAAAATAGAATTAGGCATTCCAACTAAACATTTTAAAAGATGTAAATTGCAAAAAGTTCTGCAACAGAAGAACTTCCATGGTTCAACGCTTTAGGGTAATTTCAGGGAAAAAACGAATCTGAACAGAAAATCTGACCTTTTCAACAGGAAAGAAATACTTTTTTTTGGGGAGGGTGGGGTTACAACCATGACCAACAAAAAAACCTCCAAACCAACCAACAAAAAAACTCCCTAAAAAACAACAACAACAAAAAAACCCACCAAAAAACCCAACCCCCAAACTATTTAAGTGTATTACTTTCAGTCAAATAGAAAATAAAATACTCTGGCAGTTATAAGGTGGAATTGAAGTCCTTTGGCCAGCTCTTTTTGTCTCTTGAAATGATGTAGCAAAAAATGTAGCCACCTCTGATATACGCACCTATTAGGGTGGGCACTCAGTGTTTGAAATACAGTGTATGGGATTGCTCACAGCACATTAGGAATGCTCAGCAACGTGCAGTTTTAGGGTTGCACGTTATGCTGTAAGACACATGGTGCTGTTAGCAATCCTTTTTCTTCCACTAAGCACACATTACCTGAGTTTTCTAGTTGAGCATACACCTAAATGACTTTTTACTTTTTTTTTTTGAAGAGGGCCATAAATTGTCATCAAAGACAGGGGGTCTGAAATCAGCTGTTATTTAAAGACTGTCTGCTTATTCTCAAAGTCCTATGATACTCTTACATCAATATCCTTTAAAGAAAAGCAGAAATTCGGGGAATATAAACCTATGAACTCAATTAAAAAAGCATTACACGCAATTTGCATGTGAAGGTAGTGTGGGGTTTTTTAAACAAAAATTCTGTCTTGTGGGGGTTTTGTGTGACCTTTCCTAATTTTACTTTGTTTTCAAAGATGATTGATTTCCATCCATTTTTTCCAATAAGAAATAGTGGTAGCTGCCTCCACTTTGCTATGCCCTCTTTTTTGCTTCCTTTACAGGGGATTGATCCACCTGTTCATTAAACAGTGGAAAACCCAACTTTGGGGAGTGCCTGTCAAGTAGGAAAGTTGCATAGTGATATGACTCTGCCTGTGTATGGGAGAGAAATCAAATACAATCTAGAGCTGAAAAACTAATTCACTGTATGTAGCATAGAAGAAAAATCATGCTGAAGTCCTGAGCTAACTCACATAATGCTTTCAGGAATCAGAAAAATGACACTGTCAAAACACAACATTAGTTTTCAGAAGCCTCCAGGCAAAATTTTATTTATTTAAAGTTAGCTCCTATTTTAATAACAAAAAAGTGGCAGCATATTCTACATCAAAGAAAAAACTTCTCCTAATGTTCCCATTCCTCTTGTGAAGTACTGGAGTTGAAGTAGTGGAGCTGTCTTTCTCTAAATAATTACGTGAGTGGCAGGATCTCAACCTGAGAAAGCTTTTTGTCTGCACTGGGGACTGTAGCATAAAGAGAATCACATTTGGCTTGCCTAATCTGAGCTGCAATATGAGATACTCAGACTTTCAGTGTTTAAATAGTTAGTTTTATACAAGATCCATAACAATGAAGACGAGTCCTGAATCAACATCTTGGTACACTGTATCACCTTGATCAAGGAGTACAGATGAGAAGCACATTTATGAGCTACAGCTCTCCAGTCAAGACCTATTAACCACATTCCTTGTGGCAGTACCCAGGAGAAATGCCCCTTTACATGGTGCACAGCTGGTGGCTTCTCTTGCATATTACCCTCATTTCAGGCATCCTCACCTTCAGATGCATGCTGTTAGGGTCGTCAAAGCATTTACCTTGTTGAAGGGATGAGAGATGCATTTTAAAGTTCACTTCTGGATCTCTTTCCTGGCAACTCTATTTATTCCTCTTTGTTCTTCATTCATTAATCTTTTATAGTAAGCACTAGTAGTAGTGAGAAGGCAGTCCAGGTCCTTTCCTTCAAAGACATCCCATAAATAAAGAATGAACCCCTTAGGTCCCTAGACCTGTTGTTTGCCTTTTTAGCTTGACTTCCCCACCAGTTCCTAGTAATACCATTCCTTTGGCAATAACTTCTTGTCTGTGTTTCCTTTCTATTATTTAATATTCTTTAACACCTCCTGCTTTGAACCTTAACAGATCGAGCTCTGGAGCTGTGGTAATTTGGTTCAGTTACAAAAGGCTCTACATTTGCATGTATCTGGGTCTTGCTGCAGAACGGTTGGGTATGTGTAGGAGTAGGACTGAACTTTGTTGCAACGAGATAACTCTTACATCTGAGAAACGTATTTCTTCCTTCTGGGTCTCTGGTGTTTTATAAGCAGCAAAACAAACTAATGTCAAGGCAGCTACCAACAAGCCCGTGGGCATCAGTGATGGGGAAACAATGCTTGCATGAGCTCGCACCCCTAATGCAATGGCTTCAACTTCTAGCTTAGACAAATGATGTCTTTCTTGTGAAGTGAGGGTATGGCAATAATGTGATGTATGAGGATGTTACGGTAAGACAGTACTGTCAACAGCTGCAGGAGTTGCAGAAAAACAATAGAGACAGAGCACAGAAGAGAGATTTTGCCCCTCTATCATGGCAAAATCTAAAGTAGAACAAATCTTCTCATGAGTAACAGAAAGTAGTAATTCTGGCTGCCAGGTGATGTGCCTTTGAGGTTGAAAACTGCTTCTTCTGCCAAAGAAAATACCCCTGCTTGGGGACTCTGGAGAGTGGAGGAGCTCTTCTCCCAGCAGCATAACCTGAGACCTGCCTACACTCATGCTGGGCAGGGGAGATGGCCAGCACATATGTGGCTGTCCCAGTGATGGACCAAGAAAATTTTATGTAATGGACCTTCAAAGCACTTCAGGATCGTGGGGGATGAATCATGCTGTAAAATGTATCATTAATGTTACTAGATGTATTATAGACTTCTGTGATCTGAGACTGCTGCAGGCAGTGTGCTGGGAGAAAAGCTTTCCAGATTGTGCTCATGCAAATTTCTGTCTGTGATCACATTCGTTCTGGTTCCCACTACAACATTACTTTCACACTCATGTGTGCTGCTCACTCAGTCTAAACTTTTTGCTATTGCAGGTTGTATGACTACAACATAGCATTCCTTTGCTAACACATTTACAAGGGTGAGAAAATATACAAGTATGGAAATAAAGGCATAAGAAATCCAATGGATATGCTTAAACTTTCACAGGAAAGGGGTGGAGTTGGTCCTAACCTTTGCCTCCTGACTTGAACATGTGCCCTAACAGGTTACTAGATCAGGGCAGCTGTCAATTTGTTCATGGTATTTAGTTCAGCTTGTCTTTGTGTTCTGAACCATTGTTTTATTCTGAACTGGGGATCTTTATAATTCAGAGAATTTCTGAAAGCTGGAAAAATCAAATGTGAAATCTGACCTATTTTGAGTCCATCCTGTTGTACTGTGGACAATAAGTCTCATCAGCCCTGTTAAATCATGCAAACAGCATTTTGAAATGATTTAGGATTTATACAGCCACAAAATAGCCATATAGTAGGAGATGGAGGATGAGCAGACATATCGAACAAATGTTTTTTAAACATTGCAAGTGAAACGGAGAGCCAAGGTAATGGCAAGGAGACCTAGGGCCAGTCACAATCTGTGCCAAGAGCCTCAGAACAACCAGACTGTTTGGGAATGTAGGGAAAAAGCAGGCAGTGCTCTAAAAAATGATAAAAGCAGGAAATCACAGGCAAATCCTAGTCATGAATTAATCCAACAGAAGTCAAATCCAAGAAATTGTGAGCAGTGAATCATCAGTAAAAGGGCACTTGCATGTAACATATGAGTTCAATTCACAGGTACCCAGTCTGTTTTTTAAAATTAAAATTTAAAATAGGTCAAAAATATTCAGTGTTCAGATGAAAGTTGAAAAAAAGAAGCTTTCAAGATCTCAAGTCTGTATTTTGAATGTTTGTCTAATACATCAACACAGGCTGGCTTGCCAGAAATATTAAAATACAAGTAAAAAGATCATAAATTAGTGAATTGTCAAGTATTCTTAATATGTATTCTCAATGCCAGACATCTATAACAGTAAAAGCAGGTTACTTAAATAATAAGTGCCAGTTAGTACTCAGAGCTCAGAACAGTTTTGCTTTAATACATAGAACAAACTAGGTTTGCTTCAGGAAAGCCATCCTGAAAGAAGTAACAAAGATTTAACTTGGACACATGAAAAGTTTCTGTATTTTAGGATTTCAGTGTTCATTTAGAGAACTACCACACCATGCAGTAGAAGTCTTTTATTAGACCAGTGCATTCATTTATTTGAAATAAAATTTTTGTTCAGTCACTGTATTTTGATAGACTAGACTCTGCACATAGACAGAAGATAATGGATTGAACAGGATGTCCTTGAAGGAGAAGAGCTGCTTCAGATTACCTCTCTAATACTCAGGAGACACCCTGCTTCCAGTACTCATCAGACTTCTGAAGGGTAAGAGGAAAGATGCACCCATGCTATCTGGTGTAACAAATCAGCTCTTGAATTACCTAACTGTAAAACTCACAGGGAAAAAAATTAAATAATCTCTGCTTAAAATATCTCAATGTCATTTTATAATCTATTTAGGAAGATCAGCTCTGGTGCCTTTATAGCAGCTTAGCCATGTGCATTGTAAAGGCTCACTGGTACTGTTGCCATCACTGGGTTTTGAAATGAGTACAGCACAAAGTTACTAAATCAGTTTTGGTCTTAAAGAGCCATTTGGTCATACTTTCAAGCAATTAAAGAAATTGATATACAGAGACTTTTAAAAGGAGGCAGGGGACATAATTTTATGGACCCTGAGAACTATAACAAGACATAGATTACTTAAAAAAAAAAGGAAGCAGAGAAGATGTGCAAGACATATTCTAACACTTGTTAAGCAGAGAAACGAAAAAATAAAACTTTGCGTTTACATTTTTAAAGACATATATCCACCCATTACATAAGGGATGCTGGAATAAGCCAACATTTTGTGTCATAATAAGCATACAAAACATTTTCTTGCAGGTTTAATAAAAATCAGAGAAACAGAAGAATTTGTGTGCATACAAAGTCCTCAAAACCAGTGTCTTAGCACATATGGGAATTTATAGTCTCAAGATTAAAACTTGCTGGCCTAATCACTCCACTACCCTTGTTGTGAAAAAAACCCCACAACAAAAAATCACAAAATCCCATCGCCCCATATCTATAAATTTTGAATATTGATGTCTTTCCCTCTTTTCACTAAACCATATGTATGTCTCTGTGTGTGTGGATGTCTGTACCTATCTCCCCACCTCATTTCTTCAGCTACCACTTTGCTACAAAGAAAATCAAAAAGAGCTCTGCTGAAACATATTATTCATAGTAGGACACAGTAATTCTGATGAAAGTACAGCAGCTTAGGGCAGATAAAATGGTGCTATTTCTCTCTATTATAAAAGTCTTAGGCCTCTCTATGGCACAACACTTTACTCACCTACTTTGCATATCAATGTTGCACAAATGGCCTCGTTCATACTTAAAACAGTGTAGACTGAGCTTATAGTTTTAGTCATTCACACCACTCAGAAACTGTTTGAAGCCTCTCTAGGAGAAAAAGTCAGCAAACTGTTCATTTTTATGTATTCACAATTTAAACCTGTTGAAGTTCTATTTCTCTCTCTGCAAAAAAGGAAAAGGTTTGCTTTCAGTTCAGAGAAAAATAAAAGATCACACTGTTTTTCAGACCAATGCATTCTGTTACCATTTCTCAATGCAGCACTGCTGAGAAAAAAAGCAGGCTAGTTCCAATCATGAATCTTGTAGGAAGATTTGCAGGAAAAGTTGGTTTCTTTAGGAGGAAATATCCTGCTACCTTAAAATATCCAGTACAGTACACAAGCTAAGATCAGCGTGTTTCAGGATCTTTTTTAAACTCATGGTGAAAAAAATGACTGCTACAGGAGACACAGTAAAACTTATGGCATCTCTTTGGTTTCCATATGCATCAGTGAAAACATAAGCATCATCCTTATCTCTCTGAAAGTACATCTTCTCTTCTTCTCTTGCAGTCCATTGTGTCTCTGGCCCATGGACACTCCACACTAAGAGAAATAAAATACTGGCATTTTCAGGGAGAAGTGAGAAAATGATTTAGCCTTCTAAAAGAGTAGAATTCAAATACACAAAGCACATCCAGGTATTAATGAGTCCTTTTATGATCGGGGGAAAGGATCAAATATGTTTAAGTCTAACCTAAAAATGATCCTGAATACTAATCAACTAATGTACTGCAAACAGATTCATCCCTTTTTCCTTAAGAAATTCAATACATTTATTTATACACTGTTCTATAAAAAACTCTTTGCCTTGCCCCTTTCAAAAACATTAAAAGATCTGTGAATAAAGTAATTCTTATGAAAGAAGATGGCAGCTCTGCTATATTATTGGAAGCAATAGTAAGGAGCAATAACATTTAACAGTTTCTAATTTCAAATATTTATCAGCATAGTATGCTTGGCATGTAGGAGTTCTAACAGAGGAAGATCCTCTTATCTTTAGTCTCTTGTTTTATATCAGGTGCTGCCAAGTGCGTTTCTCATAGCAGGTAAGAAAATTAAACTGGAGTGCTAAGTCCACCTTGTAGTCACCTCAATGTGAAGGTCCTGCCATACAGTTCACTTTTGTGGAGGTATCTCAGATATATGCTGGTGGAAGAGAAGGATAACTGGAGTGCTGGTCTCCTAGCTCCAGTGCTCACACTCTGGAAGAGAAGCAGTGAGAATATATAGATGCAAAATATAGGCAAGGCAAAGGTTTGGTACTTGTTCTTGAAAATTTAATTTTGTAGCCTTTGTCTGAAAGTAAGATTTTTCTGCAGTTCATTACTGCTTCAAGCAAAGTCCAAAAGTTTTTCTTTTCTATACTGACCTTATGTAATGAGTAAAATATCAGTGGTAATGAAATTGACAGGATCTTCAACTGTGTGTCTGAGCCTGTTTTAGTGAAAGCAGTGGTAAAACTCCTGTTGATTTTCTGGAGAAAACTGAAGCCCAGGGTCTATGCTAGTGTGAATACTCGTAGCTGGTAGTTACCTGAGTGTTGGTAGCTCTTTAATAACAGCTGTCTACCAGACATAAAATACAAAAATACCACTGGATTAGAAAGCAAGGTGGCAAATCCTACTGTCTGGCCATCATTTCCATTATTTTTTTCAGTAAAATATGCATCCTAAATACTACTCTGAATAATTCTTCCTGGGTGCTAGGAAATGGTTAAAATCTGGCCACAAATAAGGTTTTTGTGAGTTGGCCTGAAGTGAGTAAATTCAACATAGAATTGAAAGGAATCCAGTCTTTAAAACAGTATTGGAGGTAATATTCTAGTTTCACCTCCATCCAAATGATCTAAAGTTATATTTGGTGTGTTGTAACCAGACCTAAATATATCCAACAAAGAACCAATGTGATCAGACCAACTGTGTCTCCCAAAAGTCACCTGTTATAACCTGCAGACATTTAAAAACAAGTCAGAAAAAAGTACATTCTTTTTAAAGAAAGCTTTATTCTTCATACGAACTTGACTCTGTCACATATCATGAGACATCAATAACAAGGTAATACGACTTTGCTTAAATCAAACAATATTGCTTCATGAAAGCATACAACAGAGTTAGTATCAACTCTTTTCTTTGTCTTCTTCTGGATGGAATGTTTGTGTGTTTTGATATCAACTCATCTTTAAACTGCTAGCTTAGCCAGCATGTTATATGAATAACATCTTTGTCAGGTAAATCCACCACAGGTACTAAAATCAGAGCTGGGGTCTTCTCTTCCAAATATTTTTCAAGGTATTCTTGCAGTCCTAAAATAGAAACAAAACAAATAATGAATCCCCCTTGTCTTATTGTGTCCTATCTCTTAAGAATGATTTTGAAATACTTTTCCGAAAATTATTGTGGAGTAGCAATTAACAAAAGGAAGTGAAATGCAACCCTGAAATTTTCACTTTATATAGAAGGAAAATCTTCCACCTCCTTTTTGACTAACTTGAGATTAACTTTAGATGTCACCTAAGGCCAGGCTTCAGCAAAACAGTTAAATGCATATTTCTCAACCTTGAGTGAGTAGTCTGTTCATTATGGATACAAAGAACTGAACTAGAGCAGGTAGTAAAAATACCAAAAGGCCAGCTGAAATTCAGTTCTTTGTCGTTTTTGATATTTGGATGATCAGCACATAGTTGTCTGTAAATGAAACTCTTCTCTCAAGTCCCATTGTGGGGCATCAATCAGAAGTTAAAGTGGGCTATTTTTAAAAATATTATGAACTTGATTCAATTTGTAATCAATGGATGCATGCCATCTCGAAGACATAATGGAGGAAGTCCAGGAATGGCAACATATATGACTGAATATCTGAAATTATAGTAAGATTCAAACTGCTAAAAATACAGAATTGGGCTACGAGAAGTTCTAAAGGGACTGGTATGTGTGGCAGAAGTTGCAAATTTAAAAGTCCATTATGGGAACAAAATTAATAATTGAGAAGATCTAATTAGAATACAGAAGAAAAGAATGGAAAATCTAAACTTGGCATCAAGACACCCTTGGTCGTGCTCAGCCTCAGTGAACATTCTAGAAATCAAGTCATACAGAACCCTAAAGAAAACTACCAGAACTCCACTGAATGACCCACAAAAGAGAGTTTCCTAATGATAAGGTATAGCCTGCAAAGGTTCTTCTTTCAATAACTTATTTCTGTCAGCAGCTTCTAGGATTATGGCAATTCTTTATAACACTAAGCAATCTTGGCTAGAAAGGGTGTAAAGAGGGCAGAACTTGCAGACTGTCAGAGCTTTTTTTTTTGGCGTCACTGCCTGTGAAACTGCGAATAGGCAGTTCAGTCAAAGTGTTACCTCATCCAGGATAAAACAGGAATTTTGCAATTGTATTCACTGAAGCCAAAACTCCTCTCTTTTTATCTGGCAGCAGTAGCACAAATTAATGTAATAATGGCAATACTACCTACAAAATATTGCAAAGACAGTACCAGTTTTCTGAAATTCTTCTGGCTTCCTTTTGTATTAGCATCATTGGCATTGGAGGTGAAGACAGACAAGGGTGAGCCAAGGATCAACAGTCACCTCAAAGGTCAAAGAACTTCTTCATCTGGTGTGTAAAAAGGAACTTATTCTCTGTACGACAGATATTCAGCAGTGACCCGGTAATTAACTATCAACTAGCATTTTTCTTGAAAAAATTGACTTCAGAAAACTTTATGGCTATGCTGACTCAGAAGGCATTAAGTAGAAGGGGTAAAGACAAGCCACCTCAGAATCACTGATTTGACCCTATTAAAATTACATTTCTTTTTTTCATCAATTGAAATTGTGAAAACACAATTTTAGACTTCAATGTTTTATGCACAGGCTTAAAAGCTGTGAATCAGAGCTAGAAGCTACCAAAACAAATCCAGGTATTCCTTTTAAAGGGAGAATTTTAAAGTCGGGCTATCTGAAAGTAGAACTCCATTCTTTGGTGGGTTTGAGGGGGCCAAAATGGCCATAAATATTAACATTTGAATGTGCCCTAGCGGACTTCCTTGCCAACCAGGAAGAGCCACCTTTCCTAAAGACCAGTGCCTTGTCTATTGGCAGTGCCTTCATGCATAAATGAAATGTGGATAAAAATCTGGGACATATGTCTCTAAATATTTTACTT
The DNA here is from genome assembly GCA_013399915.1 of Illadopsis cleaveri. Classification (NCBI taxonomy): domain Eukaryota; kingdom Metazoa; phylum Chordata; class Aves; order Passeriformes; family Timaliidae; genus Illadopsis; species Illadopsis cleaveri. The sequence continues at coordinate 49,874 of VXBB01001746.1, forward strand.
TATTTACAAATAAATGAGTTTGATATGAAAGCAGTGCAACTTAGATGTGCATATTTATACACTTAAAAATTGTGGATAAAAGTCTGCTCATGCAAACTTCCCCTAAAACGCAGAGACTGGGTCTTCTAAAACAGTAAAATTGTACTCTAAGGTCTCACAGAAGAGAATGCACAATTAGAAACTCTGTGGCAACCTATGCAATTATAGCAAACTAAAAAAAATTTGACAGCTATATATTTTACCTGCCATAATAAATTCCTCTAAATCTGCCAATATTAATTGTATATTTTTAATGATGGGAAGTCAATAAAGAAACTATTTATATTTTTTTACTCATTCAAATATGCTTTTAGATAAATAAGAGCCTTGGCCATAGTGTTTTCTGAATATGTAACTCTTTGTTCAAATACAAAGATTTCAAAAAACGTCCTTCCTTTTATATCACGTATGGGAAGGCTTGCTCGGTTGTGTGCCATACTTATGAAAGTTATTTTAAAAGCAAAAACAAGTAAAGGACAAACAGTTACAGTGAGAGTGTTTACTGGAGGTTTAATAGAGGCTGTAGATGACTGATGCCGGTCTTACAGTTATTTAAACTACCCTGATAAAGAATGTTTGAGTACAAGCAAAACCAGCTGATTATCAAGCAGCAAACAAGTGGTGTGCATTGTGGATGTTTTCATTTCCTGTGACAGTCCACACTAATTATGCTAGCCACGTTGCAGCACACTTGCAGTTTTATGGAGACCAGCCAGAGGCTCCTGAGGTAACAGAAGTCAACAAGGAAACATGAAGGAAATACCTCAAAGAAATTGAGGGGTGTTCCTCTAGGAAGCTGACACAGCTGACAGCCCAGCTGAGGTGCCTTTACACCAATGCATGCAGCATGTAAACAGGAAGAGTTGGAAGACATCATGCTGCCTGAAATCTATGTCCTTGTTGCCATTACAACACAGCTCAAGGCGGGTCCATGGGAACCTCATGAGG
>VXBB01001753.1:948-35406 GCA_013399915.1 Illadopsis cleaveri
TTCCTGCCCTTCCAAAGATCTCCCAGTTGTCTTTAACTTGGTTTCCTAAACCCTCCTAGTGGCATCTCCAAACTCCTCAGCATAGCCCTTGTTCCATGCCTGAAGTGTTTTGGTTTTCTAAAATTCTTTTCCCAGGGAATTGTCTGTGAACAGAAAAAGTGTTTTTGTAACTGTACTTAAGTTATTCATTCCTTTTCCTAAGAGGGACTTCTTTTTGATGTCCCTCTGGTCTGACCAATGTAATTTAAAAAGTTTGCCTTTATTTCACCAACCAAATTGATCTGTGTAAAACAGTATAAAAGGGAGACACATCCTGAAAATAAAAGAGTCATTTTCAGCCTTCTGAATCTCAGAGTCTGTGGTGTTATAGTATAAAACAGCGTCACCTCAGCCCCTCTGATCTCCATCCTCTTCCTCCTCTGCAAAGCACACTAAATACCCTCTTTCCCAAGTTCAGGAGGGCTGAATTATTCATGGCAGAGGGAATAATGGAGCCCTTTTCATGTGTCCCTGAAGGGATTCTGATTTTTGGTGAATGCTTATCGTTATTTATAACTCTCCCCCAGCAAGTTTGGAGAAACAGCTTCAAACCAGGGGGTTGTTTCCAAATTCTTCCTTGCTGTTCCACCCAGGGCTGGTGGTGGCAATGTGGTTTAGGTACCAAGTGGGTGGCTGAAAGTTCAGAGAGGGAAGAAGAAAGATGGGAAGCAAGGGAGAAACAGGGAATTATAATTTGTTTTTCACACTGCTGCCCTTCTTTTTTATGCATATGGGGATATTTGCTGGGAAAATATCCTTTCCTTTAAATATTCCTTTAAGGTGGCATCCTTTTGTGGGAATGCTCCCGAACAGCAAATGACAGTGGAGGTGGACACTGTCACCCAGAAGAGCTGTCTGGAATTCAGAGGAGTGCGTGTGAAAATGGCAAATCTCACTGAAAATGCTTCACCTTTCTTGCTCCTCATCTCCTGCTCCTCCTCTTAGAGCAGCCATTCACCTCCACACTCTGTTTTCTCTCACTGGGAAATCTGGAAGGGGCTGTGGAGATCAGAACACAGCTTTGGATGTGAGGATAAACATCTGGAGCCAAGGTTCAGCTCAGGCATGGCCTGGACTTCTTCAGAATCAAGGTCAACATCTGGATTTCCTTCATGTCCCGTGAAATATGGGGCTTAGGCTGCAACTGTTGGATCAGGTTTATTATGTTGGATCATTTTGTGTTGGAGAAATGACTGGATTTGGCAGTCAGTGCCATGGTCTGGTTGTTAAGGTGGTGATCAGTCACAGGTCGGACTCAATGATCTCAGAGGTCTTTTCCAACACAAGTAGTTCTGTCATTTTAAATTCAAAGAGGTTTTGCTCCTTGCTCTGCTTCCCTAAACTGTATCTTTTTAGGGACCTTGAAGAAAACCCTGTGGATCACCCAAAGTAACACTTGGAGTGCTATTCCCAGGTTACAGTGGAATAATCTGCCTTCACTGCTCTCACCTCAGCTTGGTTCTCTCACACGTGTTTCAGGGGATTTCAGGGTTTCTCACAGAGCACTGCACAGTGCACAGAGAGATGACAACATGTAATTACCTGCTGGAAACGTGTCACTTCCCATATCCATAGGGAACAGACAGAGCCAGGCAAGGTGGATAACTGTGTCACTCCATCTCCCCCTGAGCATCACCTTGTCTGATGCTTCAGGAAAAAGGCACCACTTTGGCAGTGACAGGGGAAATTCTGTTTGTAAACAATGTGTAAACCTTCAAGGGGAATGGTAATGGAGTGGGTTAAGCATTGCAGGCTCCTCGCCAGAGCAGAACATTTATCAGGGCAAGAAGCAGGCACGGAGAGACAGGCTGGGAGTTTATAAAGGAGTCACATCCAATCTCTGAGGGGAACAGGGAGATTGCATTACTGTGCTTGTGTCCAGCTGGAGATCACAGGTAGAGAGCTCAGTGAGCATTTCTGCAGTGCAGACTCAGGGGAAGGATGGTCCAGTGATTCTGGCACGCTCGGGGGACTGTGAATTTATTCTTCCTTCATCCTCCAAGTCCTCATCTTCACTTGCATGCCTGAGCCTTCTGCACAGCTGGGAAAGCAGCAGGAAAGCAAAACCTCCACATTATCCTCCAAACTGCAGCTGAAAGCCCTCCTCCTGAACCTCTTCCTTGGTGGATGCTGAATGATGGACAGATGGATTATTCACATGCCACCTGCCATTCCCAGCATGGAGAGTAAGGGAAAGCAACACTTTCCTTTGCTTTCTCAACTGAGCTGAGCTGATCTGGAAGCTACTGAGAGTAAATAAAAAAACTGGCATGACTGTTTGTCTTTCCCACAATGACTGTTTGTCCTTCCAACATGCTCACAGCTACTGGGCTATTGTCATTACCTTAAGAAATAATTATTGTCTCCCACCTGCATTAATCAATACTGGCCTCAGCACCAGCCTGGGCCACATTGTCTGAGCTATTTTAAGTTCTCCTGAGAGAAGGAGGGGAAAAAAAGCAAAACAACAGGGAAATCCGGCTTTATTTATTAGGCTACAACACTGCCACAGGCATGGCAGTAAGATCTCCATGTGAGGATATCCATGTCCACAGTTGGGAGTGAGGGACCAAACTCTGAGGAACCTTTGTGATTCAGGACCAGCTGAGGCTGTGAAAATCTGGTGTCCATTGTTTTGAAATTCAGCTCCCAGATAAATCTAAAGAGAATCTTCATGCAGAGAAAGAATGGTAGAGTGAAATAAGCCTCATGATAACAAGAGATGTGGCAGAGTACCTGTAACTGGTAACATTTACAACATTCCCTTAGAGGAACTTTGCACTGGGCATGGTTTACATCTGGTCTCTCTACGTCCAGAAGGAATTAAGGAGGGTCAAGGAGTGACACTGGCTGCAGGATCTGTGTGTGGCTTCCCTGCTTGCAAGAAAAGCCCAGTGCTTAAGTGCAAGGAGGAATGAGGTTGAAGACCTCAGCTGAAGTCATTGCATTTGCTGGAGCTTGATTTTTTTTAGTGCACCTAAGACTGGCAGCAACCAGCCTATCAGTCTGCATCAACTTAAAAATGGGGGGGGAAAAGCATTAAAGAGTCACCTTTAATCTAACATTTACCTGTCTGGAGGGTACAAGGAGTTTTTTTCCTCCTCAGTGTGCAACCATCAGTGTCTACATCAAGGGAAATATAGGCTGGATATTAGGAAAAAGTTTTTCACAGAAAGAGTGGTAAAGTACTGGAATGGTTTGCCCAGGGAGGTGGTGGAGTCACCATCCCTGGATGTGTTTAAAAAAAGACTGGATGTGGCACTTGGTGCCGTAATCTAGTTGAGGTGTTGGAGCACGGGTTGGACTCGATGATCTTGAAGGTCTCTTCCAACCTAGAAATTCTGTGATTCTGTGATACTGGGGTGTCAGGAAAGAAACATCTCCCAGATTTTAGGGCAGGAGGTTTTTCTCTTTATTGTGCTGTAATTCTCCTTTAGGGTCCTCTTCTGGGGAGTTCTGGATGGGTGTCCTCTGGTAACAAATGCCAGACCTAAGCCAGGCACTACACCACAGTGAGTTTACTTCCATCTTATCCACGGAGCAGGCTCTCAGACTGACCTTTGGAGGCACCATGCTTTCTCCTGAATCAGACGAAAAGGGAAAAGGGCATTTCTAAACTTTCTGGAGAGAACCCTTGGTCAGTGGCATTCATCCAGGGCTTCACTCCTATGAGGAACTGTGTATTTCCCTCACAGCTGCAGTTTGCACCACAGTGCTCCAGCAGGAATGCAGGTGCATTTCCAGACCCTTCCTCACCTGCTTTCTCCTCTTCTTGACATCTTTTCTTTACTTCCTGCACTTTGGGGGAAATTCAGGCTGGGGCTGGGATGCCATGATCAATTTTAGGTCTAATTTGCTGCAAATAATCATGCAGGACTCACAACTCAGAGCCGCTTTGTTTTTGACCCTACATCCCCATCCCAAATGAATGGGAATGCTGGTTGTCTGAGTGCTCACACCCCCCAGGATGGGATTACTTGACCCTCTCATGCACTGCTCTTCCACAAACACACCAGGCAGTGCTTTGGGTAAGAATCAGTAAATTCCTTTCCTTCCATCCCTCTGCTCAAGACACCTGAATATTTTCCCCTGTCTCACATATTCTCTCCATCTCTGCAGGATCTCTGCTTTGCCTGGCAGAGCTCCCTAAGGGACTGCACAAATAATTTAAATGGCTGGTTTATTGTTAAAGGCATGTACCTGATTTCCCTGGCGCTGAGGCGGAGTGAAGCGTCCCGGCTCCATTGATTTCAGAATTAGAGTGTCAGGGATCCAGCCCACACCTTATTGAAATCAATACCGGTGATCAGGACCACACAGAAACTGCTCATAAGCTGTTATCTTGATATCAACCCCAGTTAACTGGCAATGACAATAAGTTCCATTGAATCAGATGGGCCATTAAATTTCGACACTCGAACCAACTCCGAGCTGAAATTCGAGTCAAACATTAGCAGGAGAGTCTGACCCTCCTCACGTTGGGCTGGTGTTACCAGAGGTTTTAATTACACAGGGTTTCCTTTGGAGCTGCTTTATTAGCTCACTGCCTTTCTGGGTTTTCTTTTTTAATGGAGCGTGGCTGTAGAAGAGCAAAAAAAAAAAAAAATCTGCTCACCTGCATCTCCAGCCTCGGCCAGGGCAGGCAGAGTAACAGTGCACACCAATAAAATCATCACATACCCAGCTGGAAAGTGATAAGACAAAATCAAACTGCCTGCAATAACAGAGACAGAGCCTTTTGATGGCAAGCAAGGAGCGGGGGTGTCGTTTTGCACATTTTATTACTGCAGTTCTCAAACCTCGCCGTGATGGGGATTCGATTCCCTGCCAGGCTGGTGCTGTACCTGGAGCAGGGAGGGAAGGAGGGAGTTTTTAGCTACCCAGTGTTAGGAAAATTAACCCACAAATGCCAGAGATTTGTGTCCAAAAAGGAGACAGATGAGTCCTTTCACTTTTGAATAAAGGGAGAGGCCATGGCGCATTTCCCCTGGGGTCTCTCAAATTTTGGAGGATGCAGCCTCCTATTTTATCCTAATTTCCTGGCTGCTTTTCCCTGTCTCTTTCCCCATTGGCTGAGGTACTTGAGAGGTAGAGACTTCCCGGAGTGCCTGATAACTAAAATTCCCCTTTAATGTATAACCCCTCTTTTAACTTTTAATTCTTATGGAATTTATGGGTTTTCCCTATTGTTTCTTTCATCTTTCAATATCCAATTTAATTTATCAGCAAATAAAGACAAATCTCTTCTTTTCCATTCGTCCATCAGTGGAATCCTTCCCCCATTGTTTCTTTTACCTCTCAGTGCTGGTTTTATCTACCAGCAGGCCCACAGCTTGTTTGTAAAGACAAGCTTGTCATTCCTCTCACCAGGGAATCCCTGGATTGGCAATCAGAGCCTCCTGGAGGCAGGAAAGGTGCTCTCACTTTGGCCACTCCAAGCAATTAAAGTGTTGAGCAGCTCAAGAAGTTCCTCTGGACTGCTGAGCCCTCCTGCCCCTGTGCTAACCCCTCCCTGGGCTGCAAAGTGAAACATGTTTGATTAAAGGCAGATTGTTTATTGATTAATAATCCCCTCTAACTTGGCTGCTTCAGGTGATCAGGAATGGGCAGCAATCCAAGCTAACAAGCTGCAGGTCATGGTGGATGCACGTGTAGGAATAAAGCTCAGTTAGGAGGTTAAGCAAGAGTTCTTGGGGTTTTTTTTTCAGTGAAGGGTGAGTTAAGGGCATGTGAACAGCCTGTGGGAGAAGCTCACTTTGCAAAACTGGGGAAGGGGAGGGTTACAGGACTGGCCATTACTGCTGACAGGCAATAAGAGGTGAAAATGCAGGCACTGGAGCACTTGTGATTATGTCCCTGTGCCCTTTATTTACACACACCCTTCACACCAGGGGTTTTAAGGCACAACTATGCACAAAGCCATGAAATAATTGAGGTGGCAACTGAGCTCTGAAGGTCACCTGGTCCCACTCCCCTCCATTCAAAGCAAGGCCAACCTCAGAATCAGATCCAGCTCCACAGTCAGACCATGTGGATCGAGGTCATGAGCCCGTGTCCAACGTGTCATCCCACAGAAAATGACATCTAGGGCAGGGTTTCACCCCAGGGGATGGGAGCAGCTTTGCTGCAGTTTTCCCACCATCTCTGTGATGGCCTTGAAATCAACAGGCATCTCCAAGAGGTCTTAATGAAACACATTTCAAAGGCTCTTTTACACCTCAGCGCCATAAAAGAGACCGAGGCCAACTAAAAATTACTCTTCCCCCACAATTCACAGCTCAAGCTTATTTCTCACAGGAAGAAGCAGGAAGATATCATTAATGGGGAAGAAAAGGGGGAAAAAAAATCGACTTTTGTTCGCCATGTGCCAGCAGGCAGCGATAAGGTACAGCTAAAGTGGGAGCCTGTACTTCATGGGGGTGAACTATAACTCAGATAAGATGGAGGCAAGAGATCTTCCTTGGGCTAAGGGAAAAAAAATCCTGGTTTAAGGTTATTACACAGGAAGCGCCCTGCTGCATGAAATCTATGGGAAATTGCATATTTTGTCACATTTAGTTATTGAATCCCAATTTCATCCTAGCACGAGGAAAATATGCATCACCCTCCCTTGTAGCTCTTATTAGATTTCACAGCCTTTCAATATTAAAATGCCAGCCCCGGGAGCTGTGTTTCTCTTTCCATTTTCTCCCTCTTCCCCCTCCTCCCCTCCCCTCTTCCACACTGCAGTGCTGGAGGTGTGGTGCAGGAGCCCTGGTGACACAGAACGAGTTGGAATCACCAGCTCTGGACACAAAGATCCCTCCAGCTTTCTCCCTACCACTGGTTTATTCTCTACAAATCCATGGACGGTCCCAGCAGTGTCCATTCCCATGCTAGACCAGCCTAGGGTTGCATTCTCCCTCTTTTTCAGGGATTCCCCAAATCTGCACGTTTTGCAGGGTGTTTTAGTTCCTGCTCAGACCTATAGGAGCTTAAGAGGGGCCAGCTCACCCTGTCCTCCTCTTCCACTTGGATTTATCCTCCCAGCAACACCCTTAATGCATTTGAGTTGGTTGATGAACCAATGTCCTCATGCAAGAGGAAGATAAATTGCCCCAAATCCTGACCCTCCTCTGGCCTGAGGGCTTGGCATGGATCCTTTTGCAGAGAAACATTCTTGATTGCAGCTTGAAGGATCGTGTGGTCAGACAAGAACTGAGATTTTCAGGGCTGTTTGAATGGGTGAAGTCATGCTCCCAAAGTTTGTCCGAAAACTGAATTCATTTTTATGCATACTCCAGTCAACCTCTGTGACTCATCTTCTCCACAAGTGAGAGAAGGGAAACCCTGCTCTGGTTACAACCAGAAGTGTTCCTTTGCCATCCCCAGCCTTGTAAATCTTCCATTGTTCTGCAGGGACTGGCTCTGGAGTGAGTGAGTGGGTGTTGAGGGTTTCAGAGAAGGGCTGTGAGTGCTGCTCTGTAAAGTTATCAGTCTCTCTCTGACATAAACCAAAGTGCAGCTGCTGCAGGGAAAAATGTGCTGATTTCTCTAATATTTAAAAAAAAAAATACTCAGTCTATAAACAGATTGAAGGAAACAAATTATTTCCCCCAGTTAAATATTTTAAAGAGCAATCCAGGCTTTGGCTATCACCTAAAGTAGGGAGGAGAAAGCAGTTTCAGGCTATAGGAGTGGATTGATTTCCCAGTCTGAAAGGATGCACCTTGCTTATTTAACCTGAGTGTTCTCTACCTGTGAGGCTTTCCTGGCTTTGGGGAGGAGGAAAATCAGGGTGAACTCAGGTCAGGTCAGGTCAGGATAAACCCCAGCTATCTGATTTGAATTTGTAACAGACCACAGGAGAAATAAATCCCATGACTCCATTGCAGCAATGGGAAAAAATCCTGGAGTGCTGGAGGCTCAGTGCAGATAAAAGTTGCAGCTAATTATCCAAACAGAATATTCATATCTTTGAATCAGCATAAAATGGGGCTGGAAACTCGAAGGGAGCAGCCTCTCCTGTGATGTCTCAGCCTAAAATTTTAGTCCCTGACCCTTGGCAGGAAGGACAGAATTAAGAGAACTCCAAGTGAGAAGTGGCCAGGGCTCAGGGAAGACTTTACCGAGGGCCAGAGGAGCAGCTCACTTTTCTAAACACTTTTAAGGAAATCCCTGCTCCTTTCAAAGAGAGGAAAATAGTATTGCACCACCCCAAAAGCTTCACCAGCTCTGCTGGACCTTTCCTCATCTGTTCCCACCTTTCTTAGGTGTGTTGTCTCCCAAATCAGAGCAGGTGAGACACAGAGGCACAGGTGTGACATGTGCTGCCTCACACAGCCCAGAAAGGATGAGAGCCAAATTCCCTTAGTGCTCTTGGATGAACAGCCATTAAAAAAAAAAAAAAAAAAAATAAAAAAAAAAAAAAAAATAAAAAAAAGAACAAAAACCCCTTCTGCCNAAAAAAAATTAAAATAAGTACTAAAACCCCTTCTGCCTCTGAAGCACTCCCTCTGAACAAAAATAACAGTGCTGAAGCAGCACTTTCCATCTTTAAATCCCTGTGTGCTTTTCCAAAGAAAGGTCAGTGCTGCTGCCCCTGTTCACAGGTGTGGGAAAGGAGCTGCTGCTTTTCACAAAGGTTTTCCCATCCTACAGCCCAGCCCTGTTTAATGAGCCACTGGCTTGTCCTTTTTCCAGAGGTTGGACCCATTCCTGAGGGTTTCTGTGGGGGCTTTTATGCCCCTTCTTGTCCTTCCTCCTTTCAAGAGTGCAGGGTTGTGTTCCCCCATTCTGGAGGCCAGACTGGTCTGACATTTGTTGTGTTCCCATCCTTGATCCAGCCAGAATCCCACAGCACTTTACTACAGTGAGGATGGAGCAAAGAGTCAGTGAAGTGGAAGCTGCATAAAATCAGGATTTTGCTCTTCCTTGTGCCCTTTTTGAGATGGCATCTAACCAAAATGGCTCAGTTCTTGCCTGGCAGCACCTGAGTCTGAATGAAAACCAGACAATGGGGCCAAACCCAAAATCTTCTCCCTGTCCCATCCCTGCTGTACTCCTTGTTTCTTTTGGGAGTGCTTATGTTCATCCTACAGATTTGTCTAACCCCTCTATCCCTGCCTTTCTCTTCCTTTCCAAGTTCATGGACACCTTCCCCTACCCCAGGCTGCTCAGATCCCCACCCAGCATTTCCAGGAACATTTCTAGGGATGGGGCATCCATAACTCCTCTGAGCAACCTGTTCCAGTCATGCAGTTACTGTTGGAGGTCTGATTCAAGTCATTCTAACTTTTGAAGAAACAAATTCTACAAAGAGAGCAATTTCCACACCCCACACCCCCCACCCCAGATTTACATTAATATGAATAGAATCAAGACTACATGTGCCATTTTTAGAGCATTAAAACAAATCTTTTTTAGCAGCCTGCTAATGGCTATAGACTGTAATTCACACCCTGTCTGCTGAGTAATTTTGCATGGCATCAAAGATTTTTGCAGGCAGAAATATGGCCAAAATAACACTTCAGTGGATCAATACCACTGAAATATAAGGCTATCCAGTTGCTAAAGAGGTCTATTTAGTTTTTCTGTCAGCTGCTGATCCTGGGTAGAATCAGTTGGTTTTCCTTACAAGCATTAATACATTTTGTTTGGAGGACTCCTACCCCAGCAGCAGGAGTGCTGGTGCTGATAGGGAAGTGGAGAAAGGGCTGTAAAATACAGAAAGCAGAGCATTCACAAAATTAAGATCTGCAATAGTTAAATGTCTTAACTTTGTGACACTACTTCGTTTCAGCAGTTGTTTAAATGATGGAATTGTTAAGGATGGAAAAACTTCTGAAATCCGGGATCGTCGAGTCCGACCCAGCACCACCATCATATTCACCATCAAATAACATCCTCAAGTGCCACATCCACGGGTTTTTTGAACATTTCCAGGGATGGTGACACCTCCACTTCCCCAGGCAGTCTGTTCCAATGCTTGGTAACACTTCAGTGAAGAAATTTTTCTCCTGATATCCAACCTGAACCTCCCCTGGCAGAATTTGTTTTCCTAATATCCAACCTGAACCTCCGCTGGCACAGCTTGAGGCTGTTTCTTCTTGTCCTGTCACAGAAAATACATGGATGTCTGTTCCCTTGCTGATGGCCTGGGAAATGAAGAACAGAGACTTTTCAGCACTGGTCGGACCATGTGGATACAAAATTCTACCTAGTTCAGGGAGAATATACAGCACACATGGGAAAGAATTTAAGGAAGTGTAAAGCTGTGAAGGGATGGAGGAGGCTGAACTCCTCCTGTCTCTGTCATTTTTAATAGGTTTTTGAATTAGCATTGTGCCTGTGATGAAATAAATGTACTTCAACTGCTTTGCCTCAGCCTGTCTTGCAGTGATTACCCCAGAGAAATCAGTACTCCTTGTTTCCTCTCAAAAAATAACTCGTGGAGCTTTTTCTTGAAGAAAAATCCTCCAACAACTTTTCCCGATGATAGTGTTGGATACTGTTAATTAAAAGGGGTCAAAGAAAGTTGAGAACTTGGCTGGTGAACCTCAGAGGATCAAAGGGTTGTTGGCGCTGTGGCCTTTGAAAATGTCCCGTCCCCTTGTTCAGGCTGTACCAATAGTTAGGAAGAGCATTAGGGGGCACTGGAGGTACTTTTGTAACTTATCTGCATGTTTTGTTTAATTAACAGCTGGTTAAGCGAGTGTTAAGCCGCCTAAAAAGCCTTTCAAACCCTGCAGTGCTTATCTTCCCAGCACCTGCAGCTTTCTTCCTGCCAGTGCAAACCTGCTCCTTTTCATTCCCCTGCATCAATTGCAGAGAGAATATAGCAGTAAAAAAAAAAAAGGGAGATATTCACCGAGGTCTCCAGGTGCCAGACTCCAAGCTGATGAAAGCAGACACAGCTCCACACAATCAGGCCGTGGCTGTTGTTTCCAGGAGGTATCAGCATCGAGGCCTGAACCCTCTGTGGGTTCATCCAAAGCCTTGTGCCTCTCTGTGGGGAACAGAGGCCATCCAGGAAAGAGATTAAAACAACCTGACACAGTCTCTGTCCTCAGAGTGCCAGCCAAAGTCCAGCTAATGAGCTTTGGGAAGGGTTTTATTGTCTGGGAAATTTGTTTTGTGAGTGTCAGCTCCAAAATCTTCCTGTCACATAGAAGGAAATATCCAGCCAAGAGTGTCCTTCATGGGGACACACTGGCACAGGTTGTCTATGAAACTGTGGCTGCCCCATCCCTGGAAGTGTCCCAGGCCAGGTTGGATGGGACTTGGAACAACCTGGGACAGTGGGAGGTGTCTCTGGAACAACCTGGCATAGTGGAAGTTGTCCCTGCCCATGGCACGGGTTGGAACTGAATGGGCTTTAAAGATCTTTTCCAATCCAAACCATTCTGTGGGTCTATGAATAAAGGCTTTAATACCCCTGCTGCTGATGGTAATAGAACATATTTTTCCCTTTTAGACTGAAAATTTCCTAATATCAGTGCCAGAAAACAATCATCTAACATGTAATCCCCAGCTTCTGGAAATGAAGGAAGGACAAACACAAAGTATTTTTTTTTGGGGGGGTGGGTAGGGCAAAGTTTTCTGTTGTTGGTTTTTTTTATTTGTCAAATTTGAAAATGTTGTCAGCAATTTGCAAATTCCCCACCTGTTCTGTGCATACATGAAAATAGCCTGAGTTCCTGCTCCTTCTAAGTGACTTTTAATGTATAGCAAGAATGCACAGTGTTGACAGCTCTCCAATTTTAGCACAAGTCTCATTATCCTTTTTTTTTAAGCTAAAGCCACCTATCCCAAAATAAAAGATGTGCTGCTTTTGGTTGGGATTTTTTTTTGCGCAAATATCCATGAAAATGTCTACTTTTTTTTTTTCCTTTTTGTTTTAATCAAGAAATTTCAAGTGCATCAAGCAACTCTATTTAAAGATCCACCACCTTTATGGGGATCACAAGATTACTTGTGATTCTTGTCTTCTGTTTGGAAAAGGAGGCAAAAATGTTCCAAGCCTTCATACAGTAGGGCAAAAAAAAATGCTTGGAGTGCCATTTCCAGCCAAGCAAAGTATGGAAAGCTTAGTTATTCTTTGAATATGGGGAGTTTTTTTAGAAGGAGTTTGCCCCATAACTTTTGTATGTGTTGGATTTGGAAATCATGGAATCACAGAATGGTTTGGGTTGTAAAGGACCTTAAAGATCATCCAATTCTGCCATGGGCAGGGACACTTCCACTATCCCAGGCTGCCCCAAGCTCTGCCCAGCCTTGCCTGAAGCACTTCCAGGGCTGGGGAATCCAGACCAAGGGTTACAAGAAAGAACCATATTTCTTATGACAGGGTAATGATATGAATGATACCCACTGTGGCAGGAAAAAAAAAAAAGATATGAAGGTTGCAGCAAGGTAGCAATCGCCTCCAGGTGAAGGTAGGAATTTTGTCTGCTTGAAGTTGTGACGATCAGCAAAAATAAAGCAAAAAATCAGATCAGAACAATGACAAGGCTTTGTATCTAGGTCAGCTGTGGGTGGACATTTCCACTGATCTGTTCCTTGGTAGATCTCCTTTACTTTCAGTCTGAAAACTGATATGAAAAGTTCTTCAGATACCTAAAAGGGTACAGACTTAAGTCTTTAGGACCTTAAATTCAGCTGGAATTCTGTGCTGAGCATTCCTGTTCTTTAAATGACTGAGACTCAAATCCATGATAAATGTGGAGCTATGATGGAGCCCTCCTGGCTAAACTGGGAATAATGGAGTTAAACCCTCCTTCAGATAATCTAGATTAGTTTAATTACCACATAGCTCCAAATGCTACTCCTCACACTGAGTTCCTGGGTTCTTTGGGTCTTGACTGGTGGGTTTGTTTTGCTGATGTGCATAAATATCCCTGAAAAGGGATGCATTTTTCTGTTCTCCATTTCCCTCACTGATGTTTCCCCAAGTTTCTGTCCCACCAGACAAAGTTTCTCCACACTGGTTGCTTTGTTGCCTCTTCTCTCCCTCCAGACCTTGGGTCTCTTTCTCCTCCCGACATACAATCTCCTCTTAAACCCTTGCCTGCACTCTTCCACCCATGTTTCCATCCCCTTCCTCTCTTTCTTGGAATGGGAATCACACGCTCTGCCTACAGACAGCTTAATTCTGTGAGGAGCCTTGGCTGCAGCCAGAGTGAAAAAAAGAGATCAATATAAAGTTTATTGATGGTATAAAGGCATCAGTTTACAGTATCTCCGTAAGGTTGCCTGAAGAGTGTAAGACCCTGAAAGACCTGATGTTGCAAGAATTGTGCACAAAATTTGCATTCTTTGGATGGAAGTCGTGGCTTTCAAGTCCATTTTCCCCGAGAGCTCTGGCGAGGTCAGACCCAGCGGTCCCGTACAATGAGAGGAGCTGTGAAATTTAGATCCAAAATCCGAAGCTGGTTTAGTTCAGGTTTTATGATTCCTGTCCTTGCCATGCTGGTCTTGACAGATTAAGAGAATTACCCATGCTCCTCTTATTTACACGGACGAGTTGGTTTGTGATCCCCTGTGGAGCTCATTTCAAAACCCCCTTGCGCTCGGCGGAGGAAGAAACTTCAGTAACCATCAGCTGTGGCATTGATCCTTCAGAAAAATTAACCAACTGAACTGAGACTTACTGTGAAATCAGTGATGCTCAGCAGCCACTAACTTCATTTGGAACTCACCAGTGTTAATGCATTTAAAGTATTGATCCTTCCTCGTGTGCTTTGCAGCCCCGGCTCCCTTTTGGCATTGTGAACACAAAGGCAGCTCTCTCCAAAGCCAGGATGAGCAAGCAAAACCCTTCAACCCCGAAAACAAACTCATTATTCAAAATGCTTGTTGAGCTTGCTGCAGCAATTGAATTGATTGGGGGGGAAAAAAAAAAAAAAAAAGGAAAGAAACCCACTGTGGCAGAAAAAAAATCAGATTATTTCAGAGGATGGGAAAGGAGCAGGCAGAGGAAACATCCTGATGTCTGAAAGGAGCAAATCTTCCATCAAGCACCCATAATTTTTTTGCTTTATTATTGCATTATTGTCCTATTGTTGGGGTTTTTAGATATGTGTAGCACATGGGATTGAGAAGGAGCACTCAGAGCTGTGGCTGTGCTGAGAATTGGATCTTCAGAACCACAAGGACCATAGGATTTGTCCAACAGCACTTCTAGCTCTTTTGCAGGTAGTTTTGGGGAGGATATTGCCCCTTTCATATCCTGGGTTCCTAAAGGGGAGGCATAGCTATTAACTGATTACTGAACCAAACTAGCCTGATTTTTTAGGTTTTCTTTTTCTTTCTCTCTTTTTTTTTTTTTTTTTTTTTTAGCAATAAATGAGCCCTCAAACGAAAACTGCAGCTGAAAGCAGAGGAGCTGCAGTTTGCAGCCCACTCTCTGTGCTTTCCAGCATTCCCTGGGCTTTGCAGTGAGTTTGCTTACACAGTGCTTTCCCTTGCCCTATTTAAGTGCCTCTGCAGTGTTCTCATGGTGAATTAGGTTACTCTGTAGAAAGGGATACTGCAAATCCCCTTCTCTGCTTCAGCTGCTCCCCTTTCCCTGCATGGCAAGCTGAGTGCTCTCTCTCTTTTTTGGAAAATTTCATCCATGTTATGGGGGCTTCTACACAGCAGAATCAGCTTCTCCCTTGGATTAGTTTCACTCCAGAAGCTACTGGTTCTCAGCTTCCCCACAGACTCCAAACCTCTTCCACTTCCAGTTCTTAAACTGTTTTTAATTCTTTTTTCCATGTATCCTGTGCGATCCCAGGCTCCAGTTCTCAGCAGTGATTGCACTTAGTTTATGATCTTTTGTCTTTAAATGTCACATCTGGGCATCTTCAGAGGCACACATCTCACTCCTTAAAGTATGCAGGTGTCTTCTCCTGACCTTCATTAGTGCTGTGACAGATTCCAGCCATCCTGCTCGTTAGTGCATTATTTAGCTGCCTGTCAGCCACTCTCTGCAGCCCCCTGTTCCTTCTGATGCAGAGATGCAATAATTGGCTGCTTTGTTTTTCAGGCATCTTTAGCGTTACTTGAACCTACTAAAACTCAGCCAGGCTGAAAATCCAGCAGTTTCCCAGGCTTGTTTGTAGAGGCCCCATTATTTTAGTGACACAGAATAGCTTGGGATACGTGGAGGGGTGAAAGATCTGTGGCCCAGACCCTGCACAAAGGTGACTTCACTTACTTTCAACAGTGTCTGCTGGTCTCCAGGAAACACACAGCAGTGCTGCAAAACTTCTCTGGCAAGAGCCAGGTAGTTCCTGAACCCTTTTCCAGCATCAACCACAATGAGGCAGCTCTAAATGGTCTCTTAAATAGAGACACACTCCCCAACCATTGTGGAAATTCTCCAAAAAAGACCTTTCTTCTAATTCTTCTAGCTGTACAAAAAACATCTGACTTTTTTTTTCCTGTTCTTCAGTAGTTGTGGTGTTTACACAAGCTATTCTCTGGTACAAAAGCTCATGCTGGTTGCTCCTTTTTTGTTTTTTTTTTTTCTTCTGTCCTTTCACCTGCATGCTCTGCTCTCTGGTTTTGCTGGGAATAAATAGGATCAGGTGTGTGGTAGCATACCTGCAATCTTATGGACTTGCCAGCACTGTGATGGAAGGGAGGCTCCAATACCTCTCTCAGGGTTGGACAACTGAGCTGAGCAAACCTGAGGTGCAAAATCTCAGTGGAGAAGGGACAGGGCAGGATTTTTCCTCCTGCCCCTTCTCCCTACTCTGTAGTGATGCACCCCACACACTTCCAGCAGGTGTTTCCAAATAGGAAAAGAATTTCTTTTTACCTCTAGACATTTTAGGAAGTTTACCTAGACTTTTGCATACCCTCCTGGCAGTAATTGGCTCAGGGCCAAGAGAGAAGCACCTATTGGACCTTGTCACTGTTCTTCAAATCCTGTATCTCTCCTTATGGGCAGCAGGCCAGGTTGTCCCTCCTAAAACATTCAGTATTTAGGAAGGAGCACTGAAGAAGTAAGGGCTTTTTGGAGTGTTTCTAGCAGGGTGTCAAAGGTTTTCTCGGACACCTGTGCACAGCTTATCTCTTGTTTTCTGTAAAGTTTGTTATTTTGTTATTTTTCCTCATTAAACCTTTTGCTTTAGGAAACACCTCTGAAGAGCAGTCTCGCTAATAAATTTCAGTCATTTCTCTGCAAAGGCTGGACCCTCCGAGATTGATACATTTACACGTGGTTCATTACCCTCTGACCACGTGTTAAACTGTATTACTCCTTGAAGAAAGATGCTGGTTTTGGTGTGAGAACACCCAAGGCTGTGCCCAGCACTGATAAAACCCCATTCCTTCAGTGTCTTTTTTGCACTTTTTATGCTGATTTCCCTTCCCCTGCCCACTGACCAGACACCATTCCTGACCTTTAGAGGACAGGGAGGTCACTGTGGTTCAGTCTGCCCCTGAGCATCATCAAAACAGGAAGGGAAGACCTGCTGGAGATTGTGCTGTGTGAGGGCTTGTGTGTTTTAGATAGAGAGAACAAGCCTAATTTATTATGAAACAGAAGTTAGCTTTACATTTTCATAATTAGGGAGGATGCTAATGTTGCATGATTGGAAAATGTCACCCTGCACAACTAATTTGAGGCCTAATTGAAGTTCAGCATCATCTGCAGCTCCTCCAGCGATAACTTTTCCACAAGGTGCTGCAGAAATGCAGAGAGAGTGGTTAGCAAGGAGTCGTTTATCACCTTTCCCAGCCGACAGAGGGATCTGGGAGGAAATGACCAGAGAGAAGCAATCCTAAAGGCCGGAGCCTCAGGCTGGTGGAACAAAGCACTACACATCAGCACAAATGACAGGGTTAATTATCCCGGGGCTGCTGCAGAGGACAATGCATTTCTCGGGCATTCTGTCCAGCAGCTGCTGAAGAAATTTGGATTGGGTGTGTCACTATCACAACACGGTGTCACCGGGGTATGGATGGGCCTGCCCTTATCTGAAGCACACCAGGGATTGCTTTGTGTTTGGAATACAGAGGAGACAAGGGCCACAAAGAAGGCACAAAAAAACCTCCACTGCAAGAGTCACAGCTTCTCTTTGCCATCCAGAATCTGTGTTACCGTGGGGAAAAGCCAAGCCTTGCTCAGGTTTCAAGTGCTGTCACACCACTCACGTTTAGTCAGGCTTGATCTAACAAAGAAAAACTATGATTTAAACTCTTCTCAGACATCCAAGGTTTATCCTTACTTAAAGGGGGCTTGTCAAAAAGAGGGAGGGAGACTTTTTACATGGTAGTGATAGGATAAAGGGGAATGGTGTTTAACTAAAAGAGGAGAGATTTAGATTTGGATGTTAGGAAGAAATTCTTCCTTGTGAGGGTGGTGAGAGCCTGGCACAGGGTGCCCAGAGAAGCTGTGGCTGCCCTTGAATCCCTGGAAGTGTCCAAGGCCAGCTTGGATGGGCTTGGAGCACCCTGGGATAGTGGAAGGTGTCCCTGCCCATGGCAGAGCAGCTCCACAGGTTGTTTCTCCCAACTGGCTCTCTCCAAAAGTAGCTACAGGCATATGAATAATGTATAAGGACGAGGCAAGGGTTTGTGGAGTTTCCTCCCTGGTACTTTCCCTGCCTCCAGCCATTTGAGACTCAGGGACTTCCATATGTTCTCCCTGAATTTAATAACACTGTCTGCATTTTTCTTTGAACTCCTCTGCTCTTCTCTGAACCCTCATTAACTTTGAGCACCAACTATATATCTGTGGCAAGAAACTCTACAGCTTGATTGCACTTTCTCTGGGACCCCCAAGCTCCTGCTCTGAAAAAGTCCATGAGCAACCATTATCCACCCATCCTTTCCTTGACACTCTTGATTTCATGTATTCCTCCTCATGCCTTCCCAGTCATCTCTGCAGCATCCTAGATTATACTCTTACTCCTTATGGAGAGCTCATTCCAGCTCTTTGAGCACCCCTGCATTTGTCTCTCCCTGAGTCCTGTGACTCTCTCTCCTCTTTTCCTCTTTGGTTAAAAGTTTTCCGTTCACACCTGATGGTCTGGGAGCACTAAGGAGAGGGATTCCTAGCAGGTCTCATGAAGATGAAAGCTTCTACATGTCCCCCTGCAACAAATAACCACTGGGAGAGCTCAGGTGTTTGCACTGATAATCTCAAATCAAGCTAATCCTGCTTGTGCAGGATTAACAGGCTACAGCCACAAGAAAACAAATGAGAAGATTTTCAGGAGGGAGAGAGGAAAGGCTGCCTATTGACCTGGACTTCATCCCACTGTCATCCTGATCTAAGATCCTAGACAGCTGGAGAAACAACAACATAAAGGCTGGGCTCTGCTGGCTCTGACACTCATGAATATGATTGAGAAAAAAGAAATCATTTTTTCTCCCATCCAGGCTCCTCTACCCCAGCCAAATCTCCACGGAGGAGAATGTTGCTGTGTGGGTGTTGTCAGTGTCTCTCTGCCTCGGCCAGCCCTGGCACCACAGCAGGAAAGGTACAGCTTAGTAGCTGGAAAGAACCTCGCTGATCCTGTGGGTTCTTGTCTTTGCCCAAAGNGACATGGGGCAAACCATTACAACTTATAAAAAACAATATAAAACCATGAACAAATACATACACAGAACTGATAAAACCAAAACCACACCACTACATTGCTGTTAGCTGGATTGCCCAATGCCCTCACAGCATCTCCAACTCTGCTCAGTCCACTGAGGAGCACCAGACATGTGAGATCCCACACCCTCTTCGTGATCTCCAGCTGCCTCCTCCATCAGGAGGGTGTTCTTACCTGCTGGGGATGGGCCAAGAGCTTCTGGACACCTTGGGACCCCCAGCTGCAGGTGGCTCCCTGTCAGCCACATCCTGAGGAGACAGCCTGGGGAGTTTAGGGTGACTCTGGCTGACACAAACACCCAGTGAAATTCCATGTCACACCCTCACACAAACAAAGATATCCATTCCACTGCGTGGCCTTCTCCAAACCACAAACACCTCTGACATCTCGCTCCCCACAGGAATACCCAGAGCATGCCTCATGTATGGCTGCCCTCTGGGAGATTTAACATGGCCTGGGTTATAATGAGACACACACACATCTCAGTTTAATGTCCCAGTGCCACCCAACAGGGGGATCTCACCAGCTCTGCAAAGCCCCCTGCACTACATTAGGGGAGAGTTAATTCGTTGGAGGGAACCATAATCTGATTTCAGCCTTACAAGCCAACATTATTATTCTTTCCCTCTCTATTCTTTCATGCTTAAACTGATCCGCTGCCATCCTTTGTCTCTCTCCATCTCCAGCCTGTATCTCTTTCAGGGCAGCCTGTCTCCATTAGATTTTCCAGCTCCTAATATTCAATTTAATTTTAAAGCTTGTCCATGCTCCCTCCCTTTCCCCCTTCCCCTTCCCCTCCTGACCTGCAAATCCCCCACCCCTCCCTGATGACACAGCTTTCTTCCTGGTTTCCTCCCTGTGATTTCTCCTCCCTTTCCTCATTATCAGCATGTCAGATTAGGATCTGACAAGAAAGTAGAATCGACTGTTCATCCAGGGCTTTACAGCATAAGCAGGATTAGTTACCCTGATCTAAAGGGCATTTTCATTTTTCTGTAGCTGGAATACATCTAAAGATTCCCATCATCCAACCACAGATGTGGGTTCCTGGCCTTTTCCACTGGGAAATGGGCAGTTCATCAAAAATTGCTCCTTGGTGCTGTGGGGCTCTCGGGGACATGAAGGGGAGAGAGAGCTCATGTTGGAAAAATCCAGTTTTACAGAGATGGGGCAACTGAGAGGTGTTTTTAAAAGATTTTATTCCATTATCAATCTCGTAGAAGGGTGAGACAAAAGAGATGTAAAACTCAACACTATTTTATCAGAAGCTAACTTATTTCTTTGTTGCAATACAAAGAAATAAATGTTATAAGTGTTTTACAACATTTATAAAGGTTATATATGTTTTTCAGCCTATTAGCTTTTGCCACACAATGCTGCTAATACTTCTAACACCAATCACTATTATTTTACTTCACGTGGTCTTGTTACAATGGATCTTTCACTGTTCTAATTTTTCAAAATATCTGGTCTGTTTGCAAGGCCATCATTTGAAATTTNATTTATAAAGGTTATATATGTTTTTCAGCCTATTAGCTTTTGCCACACAATGCTGCTAATACTTCTAACACCAATCACCTATTATTTTACTTCACGTGGTCTTGTTGCAATGGATCTTTCACTGTTCTAATTTTCCAAAATATCTGGTCTGTTTGCAAGGCCATCATTTGAAATTTGTTTCCAGTTCAACTTCCCTCTCAACAATGCCTTCTCCATTCCATGACCTTTCTAAGACAGCACATTTCATCTCAGAGTTTGCATACAGATGTACAAGACTATGTAAGCTTTCAGTCAGGCTTTGAGAATCCCCTGAAAATCCATTTCTCATAAGCTTGAACAGAGGAAATGTGGGAGATGAAATCCCAAGGCTTGATGGCGTGGGAGATGTTTGGACCTACAGCAGCCTCACCATGGATCTCTCTCATCCCAGGGATATTTTGCTGTTCAAAATCCCCTGAGGAACAGCAGCAAACCCAGCCCACAAACATTCCTGCTCCCTCCTGCCAAGGAAGGGATGCCACAGACCAACCCACCTCAATCACAGGGTAAAAGACCTGCTCCAGGTTTGAAGGAGTGAACTGATTAACACATTTTAATGATGAGGCTGATTTCCACACCACGGCACAGATTTTCACCATGAAACCCACTGGCCTCCAAATTCCTGGCCTGTAAAATCCCTGTGTTTAGTGCAAACTCTCTGCCTGATTTATTTACAGAGTTCACACCAGCAATGCTCCATCTCCAGCCATAAACCTTTAAAATTGGAAAGGGAACACAGGGGATGGCAATGCAGGAGCAGAATAAAGGCAAAGAGGGTTGGTGTTTCCTCGTGGACTGAGGGTTCCTGGGTGTCCAGAGTGGGGGATACAACAGGATAACCAAGGTGAAGTGTTGTGTTCCTCATGGGCTGAGGGCACAGATACATCCCTGCTGTTCTGGCCCTCACAGAGAATTCAGGGTGAAGAACCCCAGGGTACAAAAAACATGAGTTGGGACCAGCAAGGTTTTGCCTTCCTGTGCAGAGCTTGCCTTCTGCTCTCACTTTGGCATCTAAGCTAGATCACCAAATACACATAATTAAGGGATATCTTCTGCCCTGTCACACAGGGGTTCTCCCAGCACCCAGGGATCTGGGCTGTCAAAGCAGGACACTGCTCCTGGCTGAGATCATTGGCAGAAGGTTCAAAGAAATGTGTTGGTACACTCCAAGACAGAGGGAAAATAATTTGTTCCCCCAGAACAAGGTATCCTCCTAATAACTAATAGATTAATTTAAAGTCTGAAGCATAGGATGTTAGATCCCTCCTGAGAGTTTTTTATTTTACATGAGCTGTTACAACTTCAGATGTTTGGGTTATCCTCATAAATGTCCGAGCCATCCTCGTGTCTGGCTGAGTTCCTAGCCTCATTGACATCTTATGGAAATGAGTCCCTCAGCCTAATTACACTTTGGAAGACAAGAGATTTCCTTTGCATTGAATATCTGTCTCATTCCTGTTGTATGAGACAGAGAGAGCCATTCTCAGCCTACCTCCCTCATTTTACGTGTATCCTCCTGTCTCTGCCCTTTCCTCTCCCTTTCCAATGTACCAAAGTGTAATTTCATTGGCTTTATTTGCAGAAGACATTTCTCAGGAAGTTAATCCTTCTTATTTTTCCCCCAAAACCTCCCCTGTGTCCTTCTACAGATGTGGTGACCTTCCAGGTAAATCGCTGCTGTAGTGATTTATATGATTGCAATGCCAGATGTTCTGTAATGTCCACCAGTTCTTTCCATGTGCCATAAGGAAATGCCATAAGGATATGGTATAAGGAAGGACTTGGTCAGTAAAAATATGGCATAAAATACCCAATACAATATCTGGGTAATTTTTGGAATACAGCTGTCCATGGATCTGGGGCTTCTGCTGGGCTGACTGGGTCCCTTCTTGGTATAATAAAGTCAAATGAGAGCTCAAAAAAAGACAGTGAAAAGCCTATTTTTACTGTTTTCCATGATTGTTTTATTCTGGGAGAGTAGATTTTCCAGCTGCCTGAAGCAGCCCCTGGTGTTGCCAGAGTTACTGGGAGAATCTGATGGGTGAGGAACTCTGTAGAAGATGGTCTGAACTTCTTAGGGTAAGGATAAGTGAACATGGGACGTGAATAGGTGTTAAATATGTTCAGAAAAGGGATGGCTCCTTGACCCAGAAACTCTCCAACCAGCCCCTCAGAAATTTAGGGACAGGCTGTGACACTGACACTCCCATGTGCTCTGTATTCCTTTCCTTTTAAGCAAGATTTCTTTTAATGGAGCTGATTTGGCTTAAGCTGAAGACTGAGTCTGAACAGGCTACGAGACACTGCAGAGAGATCAAAGGGAGTTAAAAGTGGGTGAGAGAAGGGAAATGCACAAGGAGGAGAGGGGAGCAGCATGCAAGGGGGGCTCAGGTGAGAGTCTAAACCACATTGTTCACACAAAAGGGAAGTCTGCAGAAACTGTTACTGTCCATGTGATTTTCTCACAGTCAGAGTGTAGAATTGAGAAGCAGAGGAACGTCTTCCCCATGTTCCATTAAAATGCCTCTCATTTTCTATTAATTTCAGAGTCATTAGGGGAGCAATTGCCAAGACACCTTTGTCTGAAGTGCTTTTGTGAGACCAAATCTCCAAATCTGCAGGGTGAGGATGGCTCTGCCACCCTCTCTGGTGGCCCTGGGACACTGAGTGTCCACCCTGAGCCAGCAGATCTCACTGTGGAGGCCAACAATAGACACCAGGTTTTAGTCCACAGCAGTTTGGAGTAACCAAACAGAGGCAATTTTGTGACTCCCAGCTGTGGCTCTTCCAGCCATGGAAGTGTTCAAGGACAAGCTGGATGGGGCTTGGAGCAATCTGGGACAGTGAAAGCTTGCCCATGGCAGGGGGTTGGAATTAGATGATCTTTAGGGTCCCTCATCATGAAAAAAATTCCTTTCTTACCTCTATTATGATACAACCCAGTCTAGAATCCTATAATTTACCTTAAAACCCCAAAGCAAACCCATCTACCACTTAGAAACAAACAAACAAACACACAACAAATAAATCCAACTCAACCCACAGGGGTGAGATCTGTAAGTTTTATCTCTCCATTTCTTTACAAATCACTGACTTGGGCAGACCTGAAGAGCTGGGTGAATTTTGATTGACCTGACACCTGCACTTATGGATAAGAAGCTCCCAGAGCAGCTCAACAAGAGATGAAACAGTGCCAGGCCTATTTAAAGCAGTGGTTTTAAATTTAATTTCCTAGCTGGGGGAGTTGGGGGAGGGATAGAAGGCAACAGCTGTCTCATTATACCACAGAGGGTTCCTTAAGTGAAAACTGAATAGATTAGTCATGGAGAAAATTAAGACAAGGTCTTTAAGCCATCAATATCTCCCAATTTGAGTGCAGGAGGGAAGGGAGTTGGTATTTTACTTCAATCTCCATGTCTGGGGGTTCAAAGTTTATTTTTAAATATGTCTCAAAGCCAGATGTGAAATATTTTCTTTGCCCCGCTTTTGTTTAAAATTTTCCAATCCAGCAATGATGTTTTTCCATCATTCCCAAGACCAGTGTGTGGGATTGAAGAAGCTTGCAGAAGTCTGCATTGCATTTTTAGTCAATTATTTGAGTTTTCCTTCCAAGTAAAAAGTCAGGATCAGTTCTGCCTCCCACCAAAGGATTATATCATGGCCAATGCCTGCAGATCCATCCCATCACTTCAACAGAACAACCTGAAGGTGTCAGGAGAGACATGAGCATGGTTTTGGGGGTGTTTTTGATGTTTTGGAGACTTCCCTGAGCATTTGCATCTCACCACCAGCACTGTAGGAAAATGATCATTGAATGGTCAGTGCTTCTGACCATTGGTTTGAGGCTGTCTTGGTTTTCCCAAGGAGCTTCCCTTGGAATGGAGAATGTAAACCCCCTCCCTCCAAATTATTACAATTTTGCAATTAAGGGGGCTTTCAGGCAAAGATATGGGAATAGGAATAACAGTTCTTTACTAGGAACAGTAAAAATACAAATGTAGTAGTATAAAAAACGAAGCAAACAAACAAACAAGAATCCTAGAAACACTGACAGAGTCAGAGTACAACCTGACCCCCTGTTGGTCAGNCAGGGAACCACAGGATGGTTAAGATTGGAAAGGAGCAGTGGGGTCAACAGCTCCAACCACCTTTCCTCACGCTGGCTGTGCTTGACTTCAGCCAGCTCTCCAACTCTTTCTCTCTTTCCCTTTCTCTCTTCCTCGTCCTCTTCTTGCTCCCCCTTGGCAACTCCCCAAAGGATTTGGCACAGCAAGATGAAATATGGTAGAGAGGGAGGCCCAAACGGACCTTTGCTAACTGCCCCAAATAATGGGGTTGATTTTTGATCACACCAATCACCAGTTTGGGGTGATCAAGTAGCCAAGGCATTTATTGATGGAGAGGATGTTGCATGAGCATGTCAAGAGCTTTGCTGAGGTTAAGCTGCCTCACATCTGCTGCTGCTCCCCTGACCCACGAGGGTCATTACACTGTCATAGGAGGAAATTAGGTTGGTTGGATGTGATTTTTTCCTTGGAAATTGAGGCCGGATGCTACTTATCCCCTTGCCATTTTCTAGGTGCTAAGAGACAGATTGCTTGACTCTTCACTCCCAAGATTTTTCTGAGCACTGAAGCCAGGCTGATTTTTCCCTAATTCCCCAGACTCTCTTTTCCTTTTACTCTCTTTCAGGAGGATGATGTATTTGCTAGGTGATAATAGCTTTACATTTCTACCAGACCTTTCGGTTCAAATTGACAGAGGGTTTTCTGCAGCACTGAAGGTCCTTCCCGTGGGATGTGGGCAGATCATCATATGAAGATTCAGTGATTTTAGTTGCCCCATCCTGGAGCCAAGTGGGACAGCTCTGCCCCAAGCTGAGGGGCTCTACCTGGTGCAGTTTCTCAGGAGAAACTCTGGAAAACCCACTCGTGCTTAAATCAAACCAACCTATTATTAGGCAAAGCTGTTACAAAAAACAGGCAGGGAAATAAAAATGTGCTCAAACTCCCTTTTTTCTTTTTTGTTTTTTGGTTGTCCAACGCAAATATCATCTCTGTTGAGATTTTAATTATTTTTTTTCCCTTTAATAACGAGCCGCCGCATTGTTCTCTCCCTGCGCCCGCATTGTTGTGCCTCTGAAAACACAATTAGAGTATATGGAGTACTGCTAATTTAGTTTTGAAGGATGTATTGTGGGGAATTAAAAAAAAAAATAAAGGTGAGGGGGGGACCTTGTGTTCACCGCTGTTGCTGGGAACAAAAGCAAGCAGGGTTCAGACAATTGGCTGCCTGGGATGAGCTCTTGTTTCCTGCCTGAAGAGAACGAGCAGGACACAGAACAAAGCCCGGGCTCAACCTCTCCTGGAGTACACTCCGATGGCCAAAATGTGAGGGTTTGCTGTGTGTGACTAGCAGGAAACAAAGGAGGTTTTAATTGCAAACATTGATCATCCCCTTCGGTGTCTGGCACGGGTTGCTATGGCTTCATCACTCGGAAGCTTTTCTCACTGCAACTTTGCAAATGTTTTTTAGGGGGCCTCTGTCATGTGACCTTGTCAAAATGACAGAAATTTGCTTTATTTTTTTTCCCCCCAAACAAAAACAATCCAGCTTTTCTTTTCCTCCTTCTTTTTTTATTTTAAAGTTGTGGCAAAACCCTGTTAGCTGTGAGGCTGCCACATTTTCACTCTCATCTGACCAAGCTGCAAGAAACCAGGACTCCTGTGACCTCGGGCTAAAGAATAAGGTGGTCTCTGACTTTTTTCCCTGCTCATAAATTCTGTTTGGGTAGATAAAGGTAGCAAAAGGTCTGTGTTGTGGCCTCGCCAGAGATCTGCTAGCTGGGAGCTCTCCTGGGAGGCCAGGAGAGAGATTGCATCTGCCTCCTGGAAAACCTCTGCAAATACCAGGCTGCAGAGCAAACGGAGCAGGCACAGCATCCTGTGAGCACTTGGCCAAGGAAGGGGGACGTGGTGCAGGCAGTGAAGGTGGGAAATGAGTAGCTCTGGGTCTGCCAAGCTCACAGAGGCAGGAACCAAACAATCCAGGGGCAGTGCCCTGATCCTTCATGCCTCGCATCCACACTGCTGAGCTCCCCTTGTCCCCACATCAGGGTGTTTTTCTGTTGGGAACGGCCCTGGAGTGGGATAGACCCTGAGCTGGGCTGGAATGGGGTTCAGAGAAGTCCTGTCTGACCACAGAGCCAGAGCCATTGCCAAGAACATGGGTGGTGAAGGGTCAGTGCTTGGTTAGGTATAGCCACAGCTTCGTTAGGCCAGTGATAGCTTCATTGTGATGATTGTCTCAGATATGAAACTTTTCCTGGCTACTTTTACAGCAAGGACAGCAGGGAAGATGTTAATGAGGAGCAGCATCATGCCTTGGTTACAATATTTACACACTCAGAGGCACCTGAGTGCAGCAGGACAAAGCTGAAGGGAAATAATGGATAGAGAATGTCAGGACTTGCTGTTCAGGAGCTCTGGAATGCTCCAGCACCTCCTTCCAACACAGCTCAAGGTTTCTTGACAGCAACAGAGCTAAGCTTAAACTTCTCCTCCTTTGATGTTTTTTCTCTGCAGGTTCATTCTGACTCTGCCTTTCTTCTACCATAATAAAATATATCCTCTCCCTTCTCCTTCCTAAACCTTTCTTGTCCCTCTCTGTGGTCTGTCCTTTTTCATTTGTTTTTCTAGACAACACAAGGGTGCTTTTCCTGAAGATTCATCTGGCTTGAAGGGACACTTACCTGTGTCCAATGAAGCCTTGATCCTTTCACCATCACTGGAGGGAAGGAGGCACATTCGTGGAATGATTAATTCAAGTCCCCATCTAAAGCAGATCAAGGAAACTGTGTTGGGTGACATGAAATCCAGCCTGGCAGGGCACCTGTGACCTCCTCAAAAGAGAGACTTTGGGAGGGACAGCACTGGCAGAGCATCCTGAACTATCTCCTGTTCTACATCTTTAGTCTGTTTGCCCTGGAAATTGTAGCTGGAGGTTCAGGTGTGAATGAGCTGGGAAAAGGCAGCCTGGCAAGTTCAGCTGTGGCTTGTTCGTTAAAGTTTCCACCTTTCTTCAATTTAAAAACATTTTTATGAGGTTTTTCCTCTGCAGATAACTCCCCCTCACCTGGCTCCCACTCCCTGGGCCCAAAGCATCTCTGAAATGAGGAATGCTGGTCTGGAACTGCACTGCAGGCTTTGCTAATGTCAAAGTACGTCTGGGCTCAGCCACAAATGTAGATCTGGTTGCTGTCAAAACTCCTGTGTTCCCCATCTTCCCACCCAGCAAGAGCTTTCCATCAGCTTCTTCCAGAGCCACAGGGGAGTCTCTGCCAGGGCCCTTGGTGGTGGAGGCTGAGGGCATGCTGTGTGCAATGGTATAGAGGAGGAAAGCAGTGTTAGAAATTACATATTTAGTGTTGTGGCACTGGGGCAAGGAAAAAACCCTTAGTCTCACACAATGCTTGATGTTGTCCGAGGTGAGAATACAGGGTTGAATAATTCCAGGCCAGAGTTTGTTGTGTAAACCTAACCAGAACCTTGGTTCCATTTAGAAACCTTTTATAGGGTAAAAAGAGCAGCCAAAGTCTGACTGTTGATGCTCGAAGGGCTGGAGCAGCTCTGCTCTGGAGCCAGGCTAGGAGAGCTGGGAATGTTCAGCTGGAGAAAACTCCAGGGAGATCTTAGAGCCACTTCCAGGGCCTCAAGGGGCTCCAGGAGAGCTGGAGAGGGACTGGGGACAAGGCCTGGAGGGACAGGACACAGGGAGTGGCTTCACACTGACAAAAGGCAGGTTTAGATTAGATATTAGGAAGAAATTCTTTACCATCGGGGTGGTGAGGCCCTGGCACAGTGTGCCCAGAGAAGCTGTGGCTGCCCCTGGATCCCTGGCAGTGTCCAAGGCCAGGTTGGATGGGGCTTGGAGCACCCTGGGACAGTGGAAGGTGTCCCTCTGTGGCAGAGGGTGGCACTGGAGGATCTTTAAGGTCTTTTCCAACCCAATTCCCTGCAATTCCCTGTTTCTGGCTGACACTCTGGCCATACAGAGCTGTCAGACTGGGACACGGACACTCCCAGTGCTCCCCCTCCTTCACCAAGTCTCTCCGTGCACCAGGTCATGGGGATATCAACACCAATAAAGATCCAGGCTCTGACAAAGCAAAGGCCTCTTTGCTGAAGTGCAGCAAACACAGGGCAGAGTGCCTGGCTCCTGTTAACCCCTGACACGTGCTTTTTGAGTGGTCCTGGTGGTTTGTGTATGGAAAACAGACCTGATCTGTCCTGGGGATCCCAGCAGCTCCCCAAGGTCTTCAGTGCAGTGCTGGGGCTGTGTGTGGGCCTGGCTGTAATGCAGCATGGGAAAGTACAAATGCTACTGCAGGGAGATCATTTACAATAAAATTTAGAATGTTTTTCAGTCATTTACACAGAGGTCTGCCAAATACCTGGAGTTTGTCTCCGATTTTATTTGGAGTTTCTCTGTGTGTGTGTGTGTGTGTGTGTGTGTGCAGGCACAAGTTCTGGCTGGGAGATGCTGTTGTTTTAAATTCCTACCAGCATTTGCAAGTTTCCAGCCCTTCAGGGACAATTTCACTGCATAACTCCAGTTCTCTGTAAACATTTGAAGCCTTTATTCAGCCCAACTCAATTCCCAACAAGTCCTTTTGCCCCATATTCCTTATGGACTGGCTCTCCATAGCTCCCTTTGTAGCACTTTTCCTCAAGCTGAGTGGCTGAGTCTCAAACAAGGAATTTAGGAAGGAAGGAAGGAAGTTTAATCTTCCTGCATCTGGGCTTTCTTTCCCAAAAAGCCATGAGCACAGCAAAATGCTCATCATTTTCCCCAATCATTCCCAGCTTTGTGAAGGGGCTTTGAATTCCTTGGATGCTTGAAGATATCACCTCACTCAACCATTCTTGTCCCAATAAAACACTAAATGGATTTACTTTGCTGAAAAAAACCAAAACAAAATCACCCCCAAAAAAACCCAAAACAAACCAACTCTGCCAATGGCTTTTTATTATGTTTGACTTAATGCTGGCATAAATTCTCCCAAATTTATTTCAAGTTTGCTTAAAAACCTCATTTGCCTAATTGTANTGGCTTTTTATTATGTTTGACTTAGTGCTGGCATAAATTCTCCCAAATTTATTTCAAGTTTGCTTAAAAACCTCATTTGCCTAATTGTAATAATAAAACAACACCATATACAGATGTCTCCTGTCTTTTTAAAACTCAATTTAATTTCAATTAGCAGTGATTCAATGCTTGTTTTTTTTGGGGGGGAGGCACGTGGGGGGCTGCTGGGGGAAAGGTGTGTGCATCAGGTGGCATCTCAGAGTTGTCAGAAAACCAGGAAATTTGGTCACAAGGGATACAGAGAACCCATTGCCCTGGTCTGGCCACGCAAATCTGCAAGAGATCAAATCCAAAGCATGAAAAAATATGATCTGGGAGGCTGGGAAGTGCCAGGAGAGGGATGTGCTCACCAAAGGGCTGTGCCATGGGCAGGTGCTGCCTACCAGTCTTGGGGAGGTCTGGACCACATTGTGAGTCATTTGGGAGATGCAGCCACGCAAATTAGGGAAAATCCAGAGAATATGATGAGATTATGAGAGGAAATGACTCAATTTTACCCTCCTTCAGGCAACACTGAGAGTCCTGCTCTGCTCTTTACTCCACAGCTGATGGAGGGCTGAGCACCTCAGTTAAATCCTGCAGGCACTGGTTTGGGGAAAATAAATGGCATCAGCTTCATTTAAGAGAAACTGAGACAGAGCAACTCTGCCCATGGCAGGGGCCAGGAGAGGTTGGAACTGGATGATCTCTGAGGTTTTTTTCAACTCAAACTAAAAAAAACAGGGTACCTGTTTTNTGAACTCACTGACTCTGCTGTGGCCACTCAGAGTAACGGAATTATTCAGAGTTATGAGACAAACTCTTTCTCTCCATGTTGTGGTTGTTATCAGGCTCCAAATAAGCCTCAAGCCTGAGCTGATGGGGAGCTGAGCTGCCTTCACCTGCTGCAGAATTGAAAGTGACTTGAACCAGGCTAAAGCCCATGTAGCTGCAGCAGATCTGGAATAAAATCATCCACCTCCCTGACAGGATGCCTTGGGAAGGCTGACCTGAAACAGAGACTGGACAGAGCTAGAGAATAAAGTAGGTATTTATTAAAAGGCCTTTAGGGTATGCCTTGGGCAGGACAAGAGCCTGACCAGGGCTACACCCAAGGTGGACCCAAAATGGTCACAAAATGGATGACCAGTCACGAGGTCTCACACTTTTATAAGTTTTGATCCATTTTGCATATTGGGGTTTAATTGTCCAATTACAGCTTCAGGTTATGAAGTTCCATCCTCCTTGTTCTCTCCCCTCAGCCCTCTGTTGTTTGTGCTTTTTGGGCCTGAAACTTGTAACAGCTGTCCTTGGTCTCCATCTGGAAAAGGATTTTTGTCTCTCTACTCTGTGAAGAGAGTTTACTAACTCTTAATATGAGGCTCAGAACTGCACCCCTGGGCAGCACAGAATCTGAAAAACGTGAAAGCTCAAACTTAAGGCATCAGACAGACACCTCTGAGAGTCTTTGATGCAGCACCTGGAAGCAGCAGAGAAGCTGCAACCTGGCTGAGGTCCTGTGGCTTTGCTTCTTCTCTTCTCCCTGCTGGGATAAATGAGGCGGAGATCTTCCAGAGAAATCAGCATTTTCCTGGCATGTGTTTGTACAGGAGAGGTCAGACAGGGCTTGCAAGAAGTGCAGGAACATGCAGGGAGAGCAAACCATCACTGACCTTTGCAGGTGTTTGCAGAGTCATGTTGGTCATGATGCCCTGGTATGTGGTTGGAATTCAAGCCCTTGTACAGCCTTTGGCTATCCTGAGCTGTGCTGAATGAGATGCAAATGAATTGTGATGAGCATGTGGAATTCAAGGAAATTGCTATAAATAATGCATATGACTCGCTCAGGTTTGTAGGTTTCCCAGGCAGAACTGTTGTGTAAATCATTTAGGGCCAGTGAAAGGTGCCAGGTCAGAGCTCGTGCAGAAAGAGGCTCAGGTTTGTGCCCCACAGCAGCAGTGCCCTGATCAGGCTGCCCACCTTCTCTCTCCAGTTTATCATCCAAAGACTTTTTCAGCCCTTGAACTTTCCAACAGTGACAACAGATTGGACAAAAAATAATAATTTACTAGGTTCTTAAAATCGTAGGATCACAGACTGGTTTGGGTTAGAAGGGTCCTTAATGACCATCCAGTTCCACCCCCTGCCATGGGCAGGGACATTTTCCACTACCCCAGGATGCTCCAAGCCCCATCCAACCTGGCCTTGGAGACCTCCAGGGATGCAGAGGCAGCCACAGCTTCTCTGGGCACCCTGTGCCAGGGCCTCATCATCTCACAGGATGCTCAGCAGCCATCAGTTGTCAACCACCAACTCTACCAACTCTTCTGCCCCTGAGGACATGTTGTTATCCAAGACAAGAGAGTTCTTTTTTCCCATGCCTGGTCTTTCACTCCCTCAGCCTCTCTCAGCTGGTGAAGAGGGATGGAGGACTCTCCCAGCCATGTTCTCTCCAGGCTAGGAGAGCTGAGAATGTTCAGCTGGAGAAAACTCCAGGGAGATCTTAGAGCCACTTCCAGGGCCTAAAGGGGCTCCAGAAGAGCTGCAGAGGGACTGAGGACAAGGCCTGGAGGGACAGGACACAGGGAGTGGCTTCACACTGACAAAAGGCAGGTTTAGATTAGATATTAGGAAGAAATTCTTTACCATCAGGGTGGTGAGGCCCTGGCACAGNTGCCCCTGAGGACATGTTGTTATCCAAGACAAGAGAGTTCTTTTTTCCCATGCCTGGTCTTTCACTCCCTCAGCCTCACCCAGCTGGTAAAGAGGGATGGAGGACTTTCCCAGCCATGTTCTCTCCACGGGAGTTCTGCTCCCTGTCTGGTGATTTTAATTACTTGGAAAAAATCTGACGGAGGCTTTGTGGGCCCTGAAGCTCATCCATTCCTTCCAGGTGCATGAGCTGATGTAGCAGATGATTCCTCCCTCCCTTTGTGGTGCAGATGAGCTGGGAGAGTTCATCCCCTCAGCCCCTGCACGGGGCTGTAAAGCACCTTGTAACTGGGCCACTTGAAGGTTTCCAACTCGGAGTGTCTGGGTAAAATCCAACCCTGTGCTGATGTGTGGGGGAGCAGATTAGAACTGGGAATTAATTTGCTTTGGTTTCAGCTCTGTGAAATTTGTGAAAGCAGAGAAGTCTGGTCCTGCAGTCCCGAAGGAAAGACCTGCTGTTGACTCCAACGTCCTGGCTCCTGCCATGGGACTGGGAGGTTTCAGAGCCATCTGCCAGAGGGCAGAGGCATCCACGCCTGCTGGCTGGGGCACCAACGTGAGGCTGAACACACACAAAACTCACACAGAGTCTGGGAGAGCCCTTGCATGCAAATTATTGCAGGATTAGTGCTTTTAGCACCAGGGTGAGGCTTTTCCTGAGTCTGGCAGGTGAAAATTCAGGCACATTTTCACGTGCCTCCTACCGTGGTTGTGTTTTGGTTAGAAGCACTGAAGAGAAAACTTAAAATCAGCTCCCTGCCATCTCTTTTAGCCTCTCCCTTGAAAAGGTCATTTATGGAATAGACTTGAATGCAATATTTAAGACAGGATAGCTGCAGCTGAAGCAATAATGTCTCATGAAATGCTTGGAGCAATCAGAAATCTCCATGTCCTATCAGCCAGTTTATTTCACAATGTCCCTGGAAAAAAACAAAGAAAAATAAAAAGTTGACCTTTGCAGTTATGTAGGCAGGAGAGAAAAGCCTCATGTGGGGAAGGGGCTTGTAATTTTTGCTGGTTCTTGGGCTGCAAATCTGGTCCTTCTGAGCTGAAATCAGACATTGCTGCAGCTCAGCCTGAGATGTTTTACAGGCTCTTTCCTCTGAGGGTTTCACAACAAGGATTTCGGGGAGTGCTCAAGCTCCCATGAGACACAGGAAATTCTATTTAAACATAAAAAGAAACCAAAATTTTTTTACTGAGAGAGTGATCTAACACTGGTTGCCTGGAGAGGTTATGGACTCTCCATTCATGGAAATATTCAAAACCCAACTGGACACAGCCCTGGACTTGGTTGAACTGTTCCTACTTGAACAGGGGGATTTGGCCAGATGATCTCCAGAGGTTCCTCCATCCTCCAGCAGTTTGCAAACAGAAAATTTTAACTATTTAGATCAAACTTTCTTCCAAAGGTCCTTAAGCAGAGAAGAATTTAATCTCACCCTGTTCTCCAGACTGCTCTGTGGCACAAACACAAGAAATGGTGAAAGCTCCAGTGCAGGGAGGTGATGGAGCTGAGGAGATGAAGATGTGTTTTTCTGTCTGTCAAACTGACTGCTGAGCAGGAGGACAGGACTGGTGCAAACCACCGCATCAACCAGACACAAAAACGGGAAATCTGGCGTGTTCCAGCTGTTTTACCAGCGCTTCCTGCGGATTTGCACAGCGTCTTCCAGTGGCTGCAGCTGCTCACTAGCACTTCTCCCTCTGCATTTAGAGTGGTTTAACAAGCCAGCTGCCAAAATCCAGCTGTTACAGACACACCCAGCCTGCCAGCCTGTTCGTGTTACCTTTAACAGCAATTTGTGCTTCCTCATCAGGGGGCTGAGGCTGGTCAACCAGCCAGGGCATCTACCTCAGATAGACTCGTCTGCTGAGTTACTGACAGCTCAGAAGAGAAGGCAAATATCTGTTCAGTTTAGATGATTTCAGCCCAGCTCTAAAAAAATCCCTAATCCAGCAAAAAAAAAGGAGAAAAAAATTCCAACAAAATCTAGGCTGCTTTTCTATAAGACCATCTCTTTTCACTGGCACCCTATGCTTGGTCCTGTTTTCTTTTTCAGTCCCTGTGCTGCTCTGGTCTCCAGATTAAAGCTGATGGGACTACAAGCCTTGTCTCTTAGTTTTATGGGAAAAATTATGTATTTAAATCCTGTAATCTTTTGTTTCGCTTTCTTTTTAATTTTTAATTTTTTTAAACCAACTTTTTTAAACACCCACTCAGTTTTCACCGTCAGACAAGTCCAGAATAAATTCGACCTTAGTATTAAATGACCAATGCGTGGCATCTCTGTTTCTGTGCTGACCTCCTCTTTTTCCCTCATGTTCTCATTCCAAGCCTCTTTTGTTCCATCTGATTTCTAATCTGATTCCTTTCCTCCTCTTCCCATGAATGTCTACTGCAGCCTGCCCCGCTAAACAATTGAATTTGTAAACCAATATATATTGTAATTACAACCTGAAG
>VXBB01001754.1:370-40310 GCA_013399915.1 Illadopsis cleaveri
CTTTGGGTCAGCTGGGTCAGCTGTCCCATCTAGGTCCCTTTTGAATTTCTTGCGCACCTGCCACCTACTCTCTATCAGGTCAGTGTTAGAATCAGAGAAGGCTTTGACACTGTAATTACTGCCTAGCTATAAAACATCTAAATAACTAAAACATCTAAACATCTAACATAAACATCTAACTAAAACATCACTGTGTTATCAACATTGTTTTCAGCGCAAATTCAGCACATAGCTCCATACCAGCTACTGTGGGGAAAATTCACTCCATTGCAGCAGCAACCAGCACACCACTTGTTGAAAGGTTAAAATACAACACGGAGCCAAAGTGGTTCACTTGAATGCAATTTGACAGGATACCATCAGCCAGGTTTACATGAAAACGTGAAGTTGAATGGATGTCCTACTGGTGTCTATATCCTTTCAGGAACCAATTGGCTTGAACAAATGGTGAAGGAGTTGGCTGATGCCAAATATACAGAAGAGGAAATGAAGGAGAGAATAAATGCTGAAAAGAAGCTAGAGACATTTCAGCGTTTAGAATTTGGGGATCCTGGGATATATGAGGTAAGCAGGACCTGAAAATATTGTCACTGCTCTTCCTCCATGTAGTAATAGCTGAAAGACAATGGCTGATCTCAGAGGTAATGGAGAACCTAGAGCCTTAACAACAGCTGTGGTCTGCACAAGTAGCACGTGCTACTGCTTCTGGTGTCCCAACACAAGGACCTCAGATGAGAGACAGGGCTGAGAAGGCACAGGGTCCTCCTGCCATAGACCTAGTGAGTTTGATTAGTAAGACTTTTTTCTTGGGTGTCCTGTTCTTAGGCCTGTGTCATGTGAAATGGTGCTTGGTGGCAGAGGTTGGCAGAAGCCTACGCCACCAGTGCATCCCTGTGGGTTTTCCAAGGGATAAGGTAATTCTCTGGTCTCACCTTTTCTTACAACCCACAATTACTGAATAGGCACAACTCACTGAATAAGCTACTTCTGTCTTGTCACATTTCTTTTTACTTTCTTTAAAGAGGATGAAGCAGCTTCCTTCCAGAAGAATTATAGTAACCCATCTGAGACCTGATGTTCTGCCTCCATCCATTTTCCAAAGCAAGGCTAAGGTAAGTCTTCTCTTTGCATCACACTGCAAAAGTTTTCCACCCTAAATTAGCTTTCCTCTAAAAAAAGTGAGGTGTCTTTTCTGCATTTTCACCTGACCTGGTCAATACACAGCCACATTTCCAAGGCTGAAGAGACAGCTCTTTCTGCCAAGGCTGTGAACAAACTTCTTCTCCCAGCAGCAGCTTTGCTGACTATAGATGGACTTGTTGCTGAGTGTTACTGTCCTTTCAGATCTCCTTCAGAAAGATACTTCCATGTGGCAGAAAACTGAGCAAGCCAAGGAGTAATTCTGTCTGGTTTAACTTGTCTTCCAAACCAGGGTACCTGTGGAAAGCCCACCACAGGCTGGGGCTAAGGTAGTCTTAGATGGGAATTACTGCAGAGCGAAGCTAGGGTACATCTAGAGACTGTTTGTGGCTCTTTCGTTCAGTAGATCATGAACTCATTTCTCTGGATTAGAACTAGGTCACAACTGTCTTGAGGGAATCACTGAAAAGCTTCTTGTTTTCAGCCTGAAGCTTATGTTAGCAACAAGTGGTCTGCCAAAGCGCTGATTTCTTACTCAAGAAAAGCAATTAGACCAAACTGTGTTGACTGGTGAATTTTAGTGGACAAGTAAGCTTGCAAACAACAACAGTTGGACGGGAGTGTTGATTTGCTGGAGGGTAGGAAGCTCTGCAGAGGGATTTGAACAGATAATGAGCTGAGGCCAATTGTATGAGGTTAAATAAGGTATGTACTGGGTCCTACAAAATGGGGATCACAACAACCCTATGCAGCCCTAAAGGCTGGGGGCAGAGTGGCCAGAAAACTATCAGTGGAAAAGGACCTGGGGGTCCTGGTTGACAGTAGCTGAACATGAGCCAGAAATGTACCTGGATGGACAAGAAAGCCAGTGGCATTCTGGCCTGGATCAATAATAGTGTGGTCAGCAGGACCAGGGTAGTGATTATCCCCCTGTACTTGGCACTCGTAAGTGATGCACCTTGAGTACAGTGTCCAGTTTTGGGCCTCACAAGGAGGACACTGAGGTCCTGGAGTATGTCCAGAGAAGGGCAGTGGAGGTGATGAAGGGTTTGGAGCACCAGTCTTATGAGAAGCAGCTGAGGGAGCTGGGGTTGTTTAGCCTGGCAGAAAGGAGGCTCAGGGGGGAACCTTGCAGCTCTGCACAACCCCCTGAATGGAGGTTGTAGCTAGGTGGGGCTTGGTCTCTTCTCTGAGTAATGAGTGACAGGACAAAAGGAAATGGCCTCAAGTTGCACTGAGGGATGTTTAGATCTGAATATGAGAAAAGATTCATTCATAGAAAGAGTTGCCGAGAATTAGAACTGGCTGCCAGGGAAGTGTTTGAGTCACTCTTCTTGGAGATATTTTAAAAATATGTAAATCTGGTATTATGGACATGGGTTAGTGATGGACTTGGTAGTGCTTGGTTAATGGTTGGACTTGATGACCTAAATGATTCTGTGATTCAATGATTCTATGTGATGTGTTGAGAAGATGACATATTGGTCAGTCAAATTATGTGTTTTCTTCCTCTAGATCCTTGTGCTAGTTCGGAACCCTAAGGACACAGCTGTCTCCTATTACCACTTCTACAACAACCTACCCCTGCTGCCATCCTATGACTCCTGGGATGAGTACTTTGCAGACTTCATGAATGGAAAATGTACTTTGCCCTACATCCTCTGGCATTTCTTCTAACATGAGGGCCATACACGGGCCCTGTGCATGGGAATCCTTCTGTGACACACCTTACCAAGGCACTCCCCAAACAGGCAGACAGGCCCCTGTTATGGCAGAAATGGAGCACCAGAGAATCAGTTTTGTCTCCCACTTAGAGAGATCATGAGAAAGCTTTAGCCTGACTTTTCCATTCCCACAGGAAAGCTTGTGGTTTGCCGTATCAAGTGGCCAGACCTGGGCCATTCTGCACTGACCTCAGGAGAAAGAGCAGACATGTTGATCTGGTCACCCCTTCACCATTCTAAAGCTACCCTTAGAAAGCTGTCTGGGCTGACACCTCTGATTTGGTTAAGGGCTTGTGTTGGGGAGTACTCTAGACAGTTATGCCTCTTCTTTGTTTGCAGTGGCCTGGGGATCCTACTTTGACCACCTAGTAGAATGGAACAAATACATTGACAACGAGAGGATCACGACAATCAGCTATGAGGAACTCAAAGAGGTGTGGCATTTCACCCAGCTCTTCCTTGATGAGTGTGCTGTGCATCCCTCCTGATATGGGTGGGTGTGGGAAACTAAGGACTCTTGAGGCAAGTCTTTCTGCCCCTTTAGAAGGAATTGCCTTTCTGAGTGACTAATTTATATTTGGGGGAAGCCCATGGAGATTAGGAGAAGCATAGCCTTGCCTATTTGTGAAAGGAGTTTTATCTGGCAGAGGCACAGATTTTGGAATAGAAGAAAAGGCCTTGACACTGAGGCCAGTATATGTAGGTTTCCTGGTCTGAAGAGTTTTCTGCTAGAGCTCTCGGAATTCCTTGGTGACATTGTGGCAGACAGCTTCCGTTGCTGGGCTTCCTACAGGGTGCTGGCTCCATGCCACAGCTGCAGTGTCAAATCTTTTGGTTTCACCTCTGTGCTATGTTCCTTTGGGCAGGACCCGATACTGGGGATGAAAAAGATCGCTTCCTTCTTTGGATTTTCCCTGTGTGAGGAAGATTTTTCCAGAATTGCCAAGAAGACCAGTTTCAAAGCTATGAAAGAGAAATCCAGTGAAACCCATGGAAAGTTTGGGGACGCCCTCTTCCGGAAAGGTAAGTCTCTGCAAGTGGAGATCTACCTTCTGAAGGAGAACTCCAGAAGGAGTTTTGAGTATGTTACTTAGCCATGAACTCACTGGACTGTCTGGGGGATCTCTCCTGTGGTGCCACCTCTACAAAAAGCTTCTACTGTTGACAGGATTTGGGGGTTGTTTGTGAGAAACTTACCAGAGTGCCAGTCTTAATGTCCTCAGTCATTGCTTCCGTGTTGCTGTCTTTCTGTAGCGGCCCTGGTTAGTTGGGTGAGGTGCAAAAGTGAGGGCCAGCACTGGTGAGGTTGTGGTGACAGTTATGCACCAAACCATCCTGGGCTCTATGTAACTCTTTGTTACTCGGTGGTGTGGTGCAGCTGTTTCCTGTTGTTCAGGTGATGAGGCTGCACATGTCACTTCATGAAAGTCAGCTTTTGGAGGAAGTGCGCTAAAGGAACAAGAGTCTCTTGAACCTCAAGGGAATGCACTGCTCACTGCTCTGCTGGCCTCAAAGGCATCTTCCTGTTACCTACTCAGCAAGAGCTTTATATGTCTCCTCTCAATGAACATGTCAGCAGTGGTCCCAGAGATGATCTCTCATAGACCTGGGGCCAGAGTCAGAGCTCTGGCACCTTCCTGCTCCCCACGACCTCAAGAGTCTTTGGTTTCTGAATACTGCAGGCATGGGCTTTTTTAAATCCATTTCTTTCACCATTCCTTGGAGGAAGAGGAATTTAGCCACTCTCCTCTTCCACCTACCACAAAAAAATGTCCTTCCTCAGAGGAAGTAATTCACAAATGTGCTTTCTCTTGTGACAAAACCAGATTCCCCTTTTTTCTGTGTAAAAGCCTCATGAAGTCACTGTGGAAATCCCCTTCTGGGGAGGGAGCACTTGCAGGCAGCTAACCAGCAATGCTCCCTGTTGTCTGGCTACATCTTTGATACCTTTCCTCTCCCAGGCAATCAGACCTCTCAAGGCAATAAATATGATCCTTCCTGCCTTGTCTAGTCAATGACTCTGCCCCACTGCTGCCTAGATCCTATTTTCTCTCAGGAGCATCTTCCTTCAGTTTTTGGTGCTTGTACACAGGGGTTGTTGGAAACTGGAGAGACGTCTTCTCTAAAGCTCAGAATGAAGACATGTACCGGAAATTTCAAGATTCCTTAGGAGGAACAAAGATGGCAGCAAAGATAAAATATGATGTGTACTGCGAGGCCTGAAAATAAGCAGATGAATAGCCTGACAGCAAGTCATGTTCCAAAGGTGGTTCTCCAAAGGTGGATAGTCCCCATTTTTCCTTCCCATGAGAGAAGAGAGAAATCCCTCTGAGAACTACCTGGCACCTCCAAGAATTTTGTAGGTAATTCTTAGATGGGTTTGGGGTCTAGGGCTTATGCTTTGATTGATGTAACCAAATAAAATATGTGTATACCTCAAGTGAATGCCTGGCATGTTTTCAGGAGGGAGATGGTGCACAGACATCATAACACAAGTCTGATGGTATCCCTGTCTCTGCTTCTTGGCCTGAAACGATGAATAAGGCCCCTGCAGGTCTTGTTGGTGAGACAGAGGAATCAACACAGAACCTTTTCTCTGGCCCAAAGTGGACTTGACATGGATATATGGTGTGGGTCTGAACCACCAAATGTCTGTGTACAGGTAGAATATGTTAGTCTGGGTTTAGATCCATCCTAGCTACCACGGTGTTGGCAGATCAGAAAAGCCTTTGACACTGACAAACTTCACACATTGGTATGGTGAAGGGTGGAACTTCTCAAGCTCAAAGAGCCATGAACCCTTAAGTAATGAACAGCTATATGCTTTCTGGAGTGTTTTGTTCTTGTTGGACTCTCTGGGAAGGTAAGTGGCAAGTAGGAAGAACCACGACATTCAAACGGGAGGACTCAAATAAAGAAGCCCCTTGATGACTCTAAGCTAAACTAGTTAAACTATGAGAATGACATTTATTTGACAATAAATAAATTATACCTATGCTACATAGGTATGTTTTCCACACTCTCTTTGCTGATGTCGATGTCCTTGCTACCTCTATGCAGAATGTGTTTCATGACCCCTTGTCACAACCAGTCTCATGGGAAACCAGAAAAGCCAAGGAGGTGTCTGTCCTCCCAAAGGCAAACAGAATTCGGTTCCTTGGAAGAGGGATTCCTCTGTCATATTCCTAGGCAGATTTACCAGCAGGACTATTACACTGAACTCAGATTAAATACTGAGCAACCAGCAAACACAGATGTAATTAACCAAACCGGGAAATTGTTAAGTCCCTGTCAAAGTGCTGACTGTCCCTGCACAATTCCTTGGGACTATGTCTGCCCTGCCCATGGCCCAGGACTCCACATCAGCCCCTGCTCCAGGCTCTCAGCCCCTGCTCTGGTGATGCCACAGCAGAGTCAGGCTTCAGCAGTCCTCACAGTCTGCCCCGCCTGGCCACTGGCCCTGCCAAGCTGGACCCATCTGCAGACACACATCCTGGCCAATCCTCAGCCCATCACCTTTCCCAGGAGAGAGTCTGATGCCTGGGCTGGGGCTGCCCAAGTGCCCTGGCTGCTGTGCACCTGGCTGGACAGTGGGATGTGCTCTGGCTGCCATGCCCTGCGTCCCCTGTCTGTGTGACAGGAATAATGGGGAGTGATGCAGGTTCAGCTCTGAAGGGCCACTCAAAGCCTGCTTCCCAGGCAGGTTTTCTAAATGTGTATGCAAGAGCTGCACATGTAAAAAAGCTCTGCATGGAGAGGTATGTTTGTTGGACCTGATGACTCTGGGTTTGTAGATTTCCATTTCCAGAAGAGTAGGACTTTTTCTTATTCTGGGCTTCCAAGGATAAAAAGAAGCAAGCAACCATGACTTGTAACTTTTTGAATTAGCAACATTTTTACCTGTTACTTAGTACAGACCCTATACAATTTACTATATGGTGATATTAAAAGCTATCTAGACAACAGAAAACACTGTGTAATCTCAGAGTCTGCAAGGAGTTGAACAAGGAGTTAAACAAGGGAACAAGCCTGACCAGAAATGGAAAAAAATCACTGAAATATTCAAAAGGCTTTTGTTAAGATAAAGAGGTGACATCTTAAGGTCTGTTGGTTTGGTTTTTTCTTCTGCAAAGACTTTTTGCAGCCTAAGGGCCCTTAGCAACCCAGAAACTTTGGAAATTCTGAAGTTCTTGTAAACCAGAAGTGATGATGTGATTCTCACTGGCTTTCCTAAAATGGGTGAGTCTTTCTTGCTTGATGAAGTGTCCATTGCTGCAGCACAGAATTGTGTGGCTGTACATAACACCGCAATAGTGCCCGTGACTGGTTAATGATGACTTCAGATTTGTGTGGAGGCACAGGGGCAGGGATTGTTCCCTGGAGGAAGGCAGAGGGTGCTTCCATAGGCTTTCTTCATTGAAGGATGTAAGTAATTTTTTTGGTGCTGGGTGCAGCTAATGGCTCACCTGCC
Organism: Illadopsis cleaveri; assembly: GCA_013399915.1. Lineage (NCBI taxonomy): Eukaryota > Metazoa > Chordata > Aves > Passeriformes > Timaliidae > Illadopsis > Illadopsis cleaveri. The sequence continues at coordinate 7,706 of VXBB01001754.1, forward strand.
ACACAGACTCTTGGACCCTTTTCCTCTCTCTTTCCATGCCTTTCAGTCCCAGCATTTGGGTTTACTGGTTGCCTTCACGTTTTCTCCAAATCACTTAGAGAAATGACTTAACAGGTCATTTGAGGGAAAAAAAAAAAAAAAAGGCATTGATACTTCATCTGCATTACATCTCCTTAATGCTTGAATTATTTTTCCTCAGACAGAAAAGGTATAAAATTATCTTATGTAAATATCATAGGTAATTTAGTGATAATTTGATGTCTGAGTTGTAGCATCTCAATTTTCCAACCAATCTTAAAAGAACTGTGTCAGAAAATGCTTTATGTTACTTATTTTAAATATAATGTGGTTAAGATTTAACTCACTTAATTAGATGATGTGGTGGTGAATTATGGGTAAGCTGAGAGGGGTGCAGCCAGGTCCACAGAGGGAAAGGACTCTTGGTTTTCAAACAATATTTTTCACAGAAATTATTGCAATATGACTTGGGGAGATGAGCTCAGACTCTCTTGATGATTAAAAGGATGAAACTGGATTTGCTTATTAGAAGACAAGGTAATGGTTGCACAGAAACTCTTCAGAAAACTAGTGAAAGCCTTGGATGGAACTGAAATAATTTTAGTCTGTGAAGACTGTTACTTTTTACTGATTCCTCCAATTTTTAAAAAAAATTTTTTCAGAAATTGATCAATTGTTTTTCCTTTTGACAAAGTTGTCATTCCAGGCTGTTTTGGATTTACTTCGAGAAATATAGTCATCAGTCTTTGTTGATTTGTGAAATCTTATAGTTTCTCATCGGATGTTACCCTATTTAAAGGATTTTCTTCTTCTGACCTCTCAGTCTATGTATGCATACAGGTGTACAAGCTGGAAACCTTATCTATAATGAAAGCCCCTTCCTAAGGCATGCAGTTTTAAATATTTTTCCTTTGTTTTATTTAGTTTCATCTATAGTTCATGGAACTATCTTTTTCTAGTAAAATGCTTACTTTGTATTCCAGTCCCATTAAAGAAAATGAAAAAATTATCTTTCAGAGGATAATTCAGTCTTATGTTTTGCCCCATTTGTTCCCTTTCGAAGTAAGGCTAAATATTTTTGATTTGATCTGAAACTATACAGCATTTTCATACAGATTATTTTTTAATTTCCTGTGTAAAATGTCTTTTTTGAGATTGTATGTAGGCTTTAAAGGGGTGATTATCCATTTCTGAATTTGAAGTGATAAAGTGCCATTTATAAAGACTAAGGACACACATTCTTTTTCAGTCGTGGTTCCATAGGCTACTGTTGCCTCCAATCACCCCTGCCAAAGACAAATGTTCCCTCAAATTTCTTTGCAGATCAGCTCCCTGGCCTCTTTCATCCCAAATAATCCAGATTAGGATGTCTTTAAACTAACTGTGAAAGGATCTTCAGTTGTCCAAAGCTTAGAGGTAATCTTAACTAGACCTTTTTTTTTTTACAGTAGACAGACCATAACCACTGAGAGGACTGTAGATTTCTAAAGGCTACATTTACATTTAGCTAAACTAGAACAGTCAATGTTTAAAATACAGAAACTCAGTTTCTTCTGAGTGAGAACATAAAAATATAACAGACCTTTCTCCTCCCATTCTTTGTCTCAGTCCAGCAACATTTTGTGGCATTTTGGGTTGCAGCAGGCCCCACGCAGGCTGAATATTCCTGCGAAATGTGAGCTCACGGCTGCCCCAAAGGCTAGGCTTACTTCCCTCTTCTGATTGCAGTTGTCTGCTCCTTTTATTGCATGAGCTCTTCTGTTTGTTAGACACTGCCAGCTTTCTGAAACTGCACAAAACACTCACTTTTGGTGGCAGCAAGCTGTCATATTGACCTAGCTGTCTTGCACAACCTCACCCTTGGTGTCTCTGGGTCACTAAGAAAGAATTTTTTGCTTCAAAGACTTGGCTCTGTCATTTTCTGCTTCTTTCAAGCATCTGCTAACATCTGCCCTCGCTGCAGGCTTCCTCCCCACTGGGTCATGCCCTCATGTTCCAGAGGACTTTCCCAGCTCAGGCTCTCCTTCACCCAAGGCAGGGCAGGCACAGCAAGGCAAAGAGGCAACCACTGGCTGGCCACTGAAAGGGAACAGGGCAGACACAGCACTCTGTGCATGCACTGATATACTGCATCCCCCTCCCTCATACCCGCACAGGGGCAGCAGTGGTTGTAGATATGCTGGAAGTCACAGTATTTTGGGCTGAGGGGGGAAATTGGGCTTCTTTCTGTGAGGAGAATTTTGGACATCAATTCAGTGGTGATCATTTCAGGTTTATTGCATTCCCTCTGTTTTTTTTACCAAGAAAGTCATTCTTTATTTGAAAAATACAGAATTTATATCTTTTCTGTCCAGAAACAGCTTACTAAGAAAAGTGTGCATTCATTATTTTTTAAAACAATATTGACAATTTTCAAAAATGTTAAACATATATATTTTCTGAGCATTTAACATCTTTTTCTTAGCCACTCAGTTGCATACTTATAGGTTTTTTCATATTGGATTCAAAATATCAAACATAAAGCCGTTTGCTTCAACTTTTACTTGTCCTCCAGGATAAGTACTTCCCATCTTTGTGAACGGGAAAGTTACTTCCCATTCTCTAGAAAGATGTTCTGATCATTGGTGTGTACACATTAAAATAGTTGTAGCCAAAGTGGGCCTAACTTTTTGGCAATGAACAGAAAATCAGAATTTGAACTTGTGTTTGGCAGAAACTGCATTTTCTGACACTGTTATTTTGGTCTTTCCACCAGAAAAGTACTCAAAAACCTTAGCCCTGAATTCCCCCACTCTTGAAATAATTGTCATGTATTATTTTTAAGGTTCCAAAGACACTGATGTGGTTCTGCATTGAACCTTTCCTAGCAAGAGACGGAACCAGTTTTTAATGACAAAGGTTGGTTTTGTGCATTTGGCTTCTCTCCAGCTAATGAACATTGGCTGCTGCAGCTAGAATGTGATTGAGGGGAAATGTGGAGGGAGGCCATTGTACCCTCTTCAGTGATTCCTGTATGCTTTCCTACCTACCTCCAACTTTCTGATGGCTGGTAAGAAGCAGATCTGTGCTGCCTGGGAAATGTTCATTTATAAGAGAACTTCTCTGTCTGGAGTCCTAAGGAAAAGGGAAGAATGGACTGAAACATCAGGACAGATTAGATATAGTTCTCAGGCTTCTTGTTGGACAGTGTTTTCTAGGCCTTATCTTTTTGAAGACATGTAATGGTTTACAAACTGTGCAAGACACATCATCAGAGCAATCAGACCGGTGTTATTGCCTGGAGATTAGCTTATATTAATAGAAACAAAAAACCCATAAAAATATACTTGTTATGTATGATTCAGTAAGAGCTTACTAACATTCTGAGATCAAAAGAAAAATTTTCACCAAGACTGCATGCCTCAGTATGGACAGTTTCATTCATTCTCCTTGCTTGCAAAAAATGTCAATTACCTACTTTTGAGTCTTGTTGCTGTTTGTAAATATTTCAAAGAAAAGACATGTTGAGTACTACAACCTGCATTAAATGGAACAGTAAAATTTTTGAGTGGCAATTTTTTTGAAGGGAGAGGGGTATAACATGACAGTGAGAAATACTGTTATCATGAAAAAACTCGTGTTCAAAAATGCAGAGATCAAAGGTTCGAGAGGACATATATTTAGACACATAGATGATGTTAATTATACCACAGACATGCATGCTAAAATATTTGAAGAATTCATTCAGAAGGTTCTTTCAGGATTGAAACCTAATAATGCACTTCTGAGTATCCTCCTGCTAATATAGAAAATCTTTCTTTTATCTTATTCCTCTGTAGACAGTTTACTGTAAAGAAAATTAAATACAACCCAGGAGCTGGGAACAAGTCAGAAATCTGTTATTTATCCCTGGATGTTATACTTCATTGCTCTTCTGATTCCTAACCCTTGCTTCATAGTCCAAGTCCCACAGCTGAATGTAAATCTAAAGTTATGGAAGGAAGGTAGTAGTGAAGAAGAAACCCTTTCTTCTCTACCTAACACATCTATGCTTTCACTGCTCCTGAATACTTTTTTCTCTTCAACACTGGCTTGGGAATTGACTTGCCTGTGCAGTTGAGTGAAACAGGCATTTAAGTGATGAATACCTGAAGTTAATAAGCTATGAGGAATCAAAAGAATAAAGTAAAATTTAAAGTAAAACATATTTCAACTTTTAGTCAGAGTATTAGTGAAATCATGTACTGCAGGTCATAATGGCCAATTAGGATCAGTTCAATGATGCTTGAAAACAGAAATGGTCAGGAAATTGCTATTCCTGCAAGAGACATTAAAATAATACATATTTATGAAATACAGTTACTGGCTGTTATTGAAACCTGAAATATTAAAACGCATTTTTGGAAAATAATAGAAAATTTTGCACAAAATTTCTATTAGTCAAAAGGCCTTTTTCCTGGAAAAATATTTTGGATGGAGCTCTTAACATATACGTTGAAATGCTTTCAGAAACACTAAAAATTAGGTTTGGATATGACATATTTCTATTTAAATCCTTTGGCAAAGGAGCAATTTTCCCAACTTCAAGTAAAGAACCTACTAAAGATGGGCTTCAAAAATAAAAGCACTTGGTGTTACAAACCATGTGTCCAGTGCTCTCCATAACAATTCTTGGCATCCAAAGTATGCACAATTACACATCCCCAGTCTGTTGACAGAATCAGGACAAGTCTTAGGGGTTCACTTTCTTTTCTAAATTGTCTGGAATATGTTGGCCATGTATGAATCGTCAGTGACCTAATTTTCAAAATTATGGAGCATTTATTTTCTACCTATTTTATAGGTATCTATGCATTATGATACCACAGAATAGCTCTTAAAATCAGACCACGGAATGTATCTTTTATAAAGATACATTAGGTGTTTTGATAAGAAATTTTGCCCAATATGGCATTATTTTTTTAAAAAATGTCCAACATATTCTCATGGAATTTAAATTACAAGACTGAAATGAAGAGTTAACTTTAAAATATGGCTCCTATAGATGTAACTGAAAACTGCATTGCGATAACATGAAATATTATGCATTTAGCAAAATTTTTGACTATTGCTTGCATGTGTTCTCTCTTATTGGCCTTACTACAGATTAAAAATGTCTTCTAGATGTCTTCTTCAAAAAGAAGACATACATGAAATACATGTTGGGGATGCTACCCCACCATCAGACATCCTGCTTCCTTAGTTCAGTCTCTCCCTGTCCACTGGGATCAGTTCTCTGGGAAACACACTTTTGGCTCACAATCCTGTGTCTTCCTAGAACTTACAAATTCCCTTAGTCTTACAAATACAGATTCATAAGCTGTGTCAATGAATCTACCAGAGTTTCCTGAAAGTTATTTGTAGTACAGTGTTTCCCACTTGCATCGTTTTGTACTGACAAAATAGCCTTGCACAAGGAGAAGCCACTGCCCACTGCTTCCCTTCCTACTCTGCCTCTTAGATTTTCTCAGTGGAGCCAGGACCCAAAGCCTGTTTACAGCAAACCCACTAAAGGAAAATTGTGAAGCCTACAGTCACGGTGCTGGAACACTGCCAAAGGTACAGCCAAAATATAATTCAGTATGAGAAAGGTTGTTGAATTCCCTGAGTCTCCTTGACTAGTGAAAGTCGAAGCATCTGCCAAGAAGACCAGTTTCCAAGCTATGAAAGAGAAACCCTCAGAACCCCAAAAACATTTGGGAATATTTTTTCAGAAAGGGTGAGCTGATAATTTTTTGTAGGCAACAGTAAAAAAATCTATTCTAGTTCTTAGCACTAATAACATCTCTCACAATTATATATAGCTTCTCCTATTTAGAAAAATATGTGGATGCATTTGGAGAGTAGTACTAAGAATCACTGAGCTCACCTAGGCTCAGTTGCCTAAAAGTTGGGTATCTAAGCTATTTATCCTGGTATCTTTCTAATGGAGAGAGGTAAGTGCTTGCAGCAGGAAGTTCATTTTTTGCTAGATGTCAGTCTTGGTGCATTACCTCTTGGGGGTACTCTTCCCTGAGACTGCTTTGTCCCCTGAGGAAATCTCATCCAAGAATATAACCATTTATTTACCACTTAATTCAGAAGTAATCTATTAAAGAGTTATGTTATGGGAAGATGGGCCATATTTAAAAAAAAGTTGTGAATCATACCTTGTCAGCAGAACAATACAAATCAGTTACTGCACACTCCTCATGACATTAGTTCTAGGTTTTCCTCACCAAGGCCATGCAAAAGTGACCTGCTCTGTTTGACCCTGGTGGAATGAGCTGGATTCTTCCAATTTTGTGTACTGTTTAATATGGCACAAAGTTTCTGTGAAGAAAAAAACAATCAGTTGGATTTTCATGTCCTGTTGAGAAATTCCATTAACTCCATGAATTTTATGATTACATTTAGATGAAACTGCATGCAACTTAGTGGCTGAGAAGAAATATTTAATATCTTGAATTGTGTTTAAGCAAGAATTAAAGTACAAAAGTGTAATATTTTTCATCCTGTAAACCACAGCTCAGGTCCTGCCTAACTTCAGAGGTGAAAAAACTCAGTTTTTGTCTTAAAGGTCTCTATACACCCAAACTTTGCTTCAAGATGTAACTCAAGAACCCTTCTGTCTTAACAAGCTCAGAACCCTGGGGCTTCCTGAAATCATGTACAGCCCATTTGAATTTCATAGTTAGATCTCATCTTTCTCTCATACTCAGCACTTGTGGAATATAAGCCTCCATCTGGACCTCTTCAGATGGAAACAGCTGAAAATGCTAATCGTTTTTACAAACGTTTTGCAAAGCATGTAGTGTTGTTTCACCAGAACAGCATTCACTACAATGAAATGCTTGCTAATTCTGGTCTGCCTACACAAGTCCAGAAGAACAATCTTGGTTTTACTAAAATGGTTTATTTAGCCTGTCACTTTTAAAATGCCTTCTTCACCTCAGAATTACTTGGAGGCTGAAAGGCTCAACACAGCTCTTCTGGTAATTGCAACCTGGGTTGAAATTCTTGGCATTGGGCTGAGGAGAAATGTGCCAACCTGGGAAGCAGGATTTTCTAGTGGCCTGAAGGGAAACATTGGCAGGAGATGAGGGCACTGTGGGGAAGACATTTGAAAACTAAAGACATATAAAATAGTGCATACGTGTTTGTTAATATAGCACAGCATAACTATTTCTCTGCAAAAATATTGAAGGATTTTAAAAAAAAAGGAATTCCCATTTCTAGCAGTTTCTTTTCCCTGAACTGAAGTTTATAGACTTCCCACAGAAACTTAATTTGAAGGCCACTTATGAAAGCCAGACTGTGTTTTACGCAGCATTGTGTCTGAGCACAATTTTTCAGATGCTCCTTGTCTGGCATGCTGAGAAGAGCTGGGCAGTTCCACACATGAGTTCCAGTTTCATTCCATTTAAAGATTATCTGAGTAACATGCATTTGGGGCAGCATTATAAGCCCTCTCTATAGTACTGGAAATCAATAAATCCCCCTGAGTATAAAAGGGTGAGTCTGATTTTAGATGGGTTGAATCAACTTCTGGTCTGCCCTGACACTGCAGCAAGTTTTTGCTGGTGCTGTAACCAAGCTTACCAGATGAAAGTTTTCATGGTATTAATAAATCCACTTATTAGCAAGGATGGATAGAATATGTTGAAAATGCAGTTTTCATTTTATCCCAGTTTTAAAAGATGGTAGTAGTCACTGAAAATAGAAGGTGTTCCTAGAATTTTATAGAGATGAAACTGAAAGGATTCCATACAGGAATCATAAGAGAATCATAGTAGTTATTGAAAAAACAGCGGGAAACACATCCTCTCTGGTGTCTTTGTTTTTTAAAAAGTCAGCTCCATTGAATTCTAGAACAGCAACAGAATTTCCTATTAAATGCTTGCAGGAAAAAATAAATTTAGGACACTTTTAAGTTAGAGAAAACACAAAAAAAGTGAAAGATTTTTCAGCTGTGCTGTGCACATACAACTTCCATCAGCACTGATGGTAAGGAAGACACAAGCCCACTGGAGAAACAAGCCCACTGAAATGGCCAAGCTTCCAGTCCGGCAACTGTGATTCCAGTAGGTGTGACTCTTGTTCTACCCTACCAACAGACAACACTCTTAGGGAATGGCATTGCTTTCCAAAGGGAAAGACAAAGGCCTTTAGTGTCGTTTCTAGATTCTTTGTTAACCTTTGTTTGATTTCAGCAAGGGCTTGCTTTCTCTGAGCTCTGGCAGAAGCAACACGACCTGCACATCTGCCAGTGCTTTTAGGAAACATCCCGAGCTCCTGGATTGTTTGCCGCAATGCTTGAAAAAAGCATACCAGAGAGCAGCAGTGATGGACTGCTTTCCAGAGCCAGGCTGGCAGGAGCAGGAGTGCGGAGCCCTCTGTGCTCCCTCGTCACGTGCCAGCTGTGTTTGGGTGATGTGATAGGGCTGGTGGGGTGGTTTTGCATGGATAGACCTCTTCCAGCCTGGCACTCTGAGTTGCTTCTCTACTGGAGACCTGTTCTCCTCCTGATGACTAAACTCAAACCAGATGGTACCTCCCAAAGTGAACAAACATTTTTTTTCTTCATTTAGTGCAAGAGTAACAGATACAAAATGTTAGAAATGCAAAATACAAGAAGTGGCATGATAAATGTGGTTCTGTGGCTGAAGAGTCACACAGCTATGAAAAGACTTGTTAGATACATCTTGATAAACAATCAAGCAGCTTTAAATAGCCACACCAGAAAAAATGAAATAAGGAGTACATTTTCCCCTTGAAGTTTTGACAAGGGTAGCAATCACAGACTGCACTATTTTTACTAACCTCACTAAGTATTTACATGCCTTTTTTTTCCAAACATTTTTTCACAAGACAGCTGTGAAACAACAGCATAGCTACTCACACTTTTGGGTACTCTGCAAAAAGAAATGTTGGAGATGCTTTTGGATATATTCTCTCATTATCTTCCACATCACAGTACAACATGTGGGCAGGATTTTCTGTGCCAAAAGGACTGAGAATATTTTTCTGTGCTATTATTGTCACCGAGAAAAACTGATTCTGCTGGCAATGGAAAATGTTAAATTTCGATCATAGTGGATCTGATTTTTCAATCCCATAGTGGGGGGCATATGTGAGAAAATATTGTGGCCATATCTGATTATCATACATAGCATTAGATAACAGAAAATGTGGTGCTTTTTAAGTCTAAAATACCTAAACAAGGGTTTTTCTAGGGGTGAAACCAGTTTTTTCCAAGTCACACTTGTAGCCTTGGCAGCTGGTAGCTCTCGCCCCATGGATGAGACCTGTACAGCTCGTTCAGCCAAGAACTGAAAAAGTACATCATGGATGTTATTTTGCCTCCAGATGTTCTGTGTGACAAGTCCTTGCCACAGCTCAGCTGAAGCCCTTTGAGGCCAAAGCAGGACAATCTAAAAGAATGCTGCCAATTGAATGAAAAATGTTCAATGTATTTTACACACATTTGAACATCTGTGCTGCTCAAGGAAGATTTCATGGAGTTCCATTAATCACAGAATCATCAAGTCATTGAGGCTGGAACATGTAATTAACTTCACAATATTTATGAATTTTTCTCCATGGTTTATGGCTAGGCAGATTGGCGCAATAAAGATAAGCAGTTAGTCCTTGGGAAACAAAAATATTTTATGCCCTAGAGGGAAGTAGAACTCAAGCAAGTCAAGCAGTAAACCTGCCCATATCTTATTTTCCACAGCATCTTTTTGTGGAACTACTGTTTCTAATTTGGAGGAGATGGCAAACAACAGTTCAAGGCTACAAAGAAGTGTTTTGCTCTACAGCAACAAAAAGAGAAGAGAAATGCATTTCTTCTCAGATCTCCTTCTTATAGGTATCTAATAGCAATTGACAATTCCAATAATTCAAAGCATAAATTATTCATTGTTATTCAGGCTTCAAAAAGAAGGAGATTGTTTTAGACTGTGTCCTTCTTTTTAAAAAGATACTGGTATATTTTGCCTTCCAATTTTGATCCTGTATGATACACTGAAAATATATTTTTAGCTTTCCTCCACAACCACTGGAATTAGAAGCATTGCTATTGTTGAAAATGAGTGCTGAAATCCCTTTCAGAAAGGAACTAGGATTTTCTGGAAAAGGCAATTTCTATAAGGCTATAGAAATAGTCTTTATCACTTTTGCTTCCCTTAGTTAGCAGAATAAAGTTTTAAAACACCCCTACCTCTTCATGGGCAACATGGAAAGGAAACAGGATCTTTCTGCTGCTTTCAGATCACATAGCTGCAAACATTTCCAGCTGGGATGTTTGATGCAGGTGTCTGGGTTCTGGTTTGCTGACTGGCCAGGCTGGAAACATCTTCCACATACATAGCAGCTCCTCCTGGTCCTGGCAGACACTGCAATGCTCCAGAGGCAGTGACGGATGGAAAAAAAGATTCCCTCTGATATGTCCTGGGAACCCCACTCAGGACATCCTATGTTTTTCAGTACCACCATTTAGATGTAGTTTACATGACTTTGGTGAAGCAACTGGAGCTGCTCCTTGTTAGAAGTGGCACCTTATCACACCTGTGCAACCTCTGCTGTTGACTGGAGATGCAGAGAAGTAATCAGGCACTGAGCACCAGTGGTTAACACAAAAGGAGCAAGTACCCTGCCACACATTTAAGAAGGGGAGTCCCAAGCCCAGATGAATGCAGCTTTGGCTTCCAGCTTTGAGGCTGTTAAAAACAAACAGATTTTGTTGAAGTGTCATAATAGTAAAAGGGCTTTCATATTGGTTTTGAAACTTTTGACACCTGAAACGGTGTAAGAACAGATGTGTTGGCTTTCTTGCGTGGGAAGGAGTGGTCTCATGGATGTGTTGAAGTGGTTTATCAGTTGAAGGTGAAAGATGTGGAGTATCTGTGTGCTTCACACAGCCATGTTCAATTTTATGCTTGCTGCAAGGGGTGGGGCTGGGCAGTGGATATTTCTGTCAGAATTAAGATACATCTCCACACTTGTGTAATGGGGTAAGGGGTAGTGGGAGTTAGACCTCCTACAGTTAGGACTAGGAGGATCATGGATGCAGTGGCTGGGCTCCAGGACCCTCCTGAGATTCCAGAATTGCCATGATCAGCCAAGAGCTGCCCAGGTCCTTCTCAGCTCCACCAGTGGCAAATGGCTCAGTCTCATACAAACTGAGAGGAGAAGGTGGTTACAAACCCAGAACAGCTTTCTGGAGCCAGTAGTCAAGGAGTGTAAGGCAAAAGAATCCCTCCTGAAAGACTGAGCCCTGTTTTGGATGTGGGTCAGTGTGTGCCTTTCTCAGTTTTAGGGGTGTGAGCAAATGGTCTGAGCACAGCTGAAGTTTACAAAAACTGTCTGTCAACAGGCAAGAATTGTTGCTTCTCTGATGTTTGGGGAGGTAATGCAAGAGCAGACACTAGGTTCACAGTCTACTTGAAGGTATACTACCCAATTTCTAAACACTAATGTATTGTCAGAAACCACTAATGAAATAACAATGCTTTGAGGGAATTTCATGGGAAGAAAGTGATTGTAATTCCAAAAAACAACAGAATCAGGAGAAATGCCACCTAAGCATGGGAGATTTGCTTCTGTGGAAGAGAAGACGCAGAGCTTGATTAGGTAAATTCCTGTGGTACCACTGAGAGTGCCCTGCAGTGTGACTTTCCTGCTCTGTCAGATGGAAAATGCTTTCTACGGGATATCTGTGATTAAACGATTTTTTTTTATACGGGCTACAGTTCTCCTGCCTTCCTCATCTTTAGGATACCAGCCAGCTGTTAATAGCATGAAACAAAGGTGGCAAGGTAGGGGTCTTGATTTTGTTTGTGATGTTTTTTGGAGGAATAGTAGAGACCCCGTTGGTTTTTGCCTGCTCTGGGCAGATTCCTGGTAACTTGAACAGCATTGTGTGGTGGAGACAGATTTAAAGGAAATTATGGAAATGTATGCCCTGGGCTGGAGAGGGGAAAACTTTGGTTTTACTGCACTGAGGTCTCTGGTTGCAAACTCAGCAGCATTTGTGCATTTTATATAGATATTAGATGGAAGAGACCAGAAGATTAATGGCGTTCTGCTTTTTCTAAGGATCCTTCTGACTAGCCAGTGTTGGCCATATACAGTGGCAGAAAAATCATGACCAAGAACGTAGTGAACCCCACTGGGGCTACTTTGCAAACTACATGATAAACTGAATTAAAGATACTCCAGATTCTTCATTTTTTTATTATTAAAGAAAAGCCTCCCTAAGCCAGGAACCCAAATGTCACTTTGATGAGCTGAGATGGGGGAACATCCCAGCCGTGAGAGAAAGCTGCTGTTGCCTGTTTTTTGTGCAGCACTCCCTCAACACAGACTGTCATACAGAAGTTCCCACTGTAGGTACTCCCATCCCCCGCCCCGCAGACCGAAACTACTGTAAATACAGTGGTGTGACTGCATTGACGAAGCTGACACTGTTGATCGGCATTGCCTAATAACGAGAAAATACTCGAAATAAGCCAAAAAGCACGGGCTGCTCGGGCCTTGAGGGTGTGAGCGCTAGGTGTCACTGCAGCCCAAGGAAAAAGCAGCGCTACAAGGATCCCAGAAACTGCCCGGGAAAAAGAAACATTTTGCATTTCAGGAAAAGTTGATTCTGCTGGTGGCAAAGAAATAAAAGAAAAAGACAGCCGTGTTATAAATATAGACCCAAGTATAAATATATTAATTTAATTTTCTGTTAATAGCATCTTTTATTCAGAAGGGAAACTGTAAATTGCTCTCTATGCTTGGATCACCTTTGTTAGCATACAACGATAGAACTCTCATCTTGTTTCAGCTGAAGACTCCCATACTGAAAAAGGTCTGCTGTACTGAAATTAATCATGTTATTTCCTTAATTAGCTGCAAACTTTAAGTAACTGATATAACTTAAGACACAAGAGAATAAGAAACCCAATATGTAAGTACAGAGCATATGGAAACAAGCCTATGGAAAAACAGCTATACCTCTCCAACATTTCAAATTGTTCACTCATCTTTCTTAAACTTTTTACCTATTCCCCCTTATTACTTTCTCCCTGCATCCCAGATATCTTTACCTTCTCTACTCCCTCAGTCTAAATGTGTTCTGAAATAATTGTGGACATTGTGAGTTGGAAAAATTAGAGGGAAAACTATGAAATACAAATTTATATTCCGAGCAAATGAATCCTTTTATTTCTTTATGTCTGGATTTCATCATTTGCTGATTTTAAATATAGAAGAGCAGTGTGAATAAGAAACAAAGTTCTGGCAATGGGTTTGGGGTTTTTTATGTCTTCTGACAAATGTTGGGTTCTGTCAAAATAACCCCCCATAAAACCTTACATAGCTCCCTTGTGAGTTCTTTCTATGCCAATTATGTTCAAATGAAATGGGGTGGCTTTTTATTTACTTTTTTTTAGTTATTATTTATTAAATGTGTCCAGACACCCTCTGGCTACCATTAGAAATTTGCAAATAAAACAAATAACTTATTGATCTGTGTCAGCTCAGCTCAGAGTCCCCTCCAGGATAAACTAGACATGTTGACCACCACATCCTCAGGCAAGGGCCTGAGCAAACAGATGAACTATGCATCCTGCCCAAAAAATCAACAGGCTGGGGTACTGGCAGACCAATGGAGGAAATGATACTTACAAGCAGACAGATCTCCTACTGGTAGGAGGCATTTCCATTATGAAATGTCCCTCCTAAAAATGACAGGTGAAAGACTACCCCTGTTGATCTTCTGCAAAGGAAGAGAGGAGGATTGGAAGGTAATTTGGTATCTGTCTTGCCTTCTCCCAGCAGTGAGCTCACAGCTGAGCTCTACATTCACCCACTGGTAGGAGTACTTTCTACTGAAATGGTGGGTTATTATGGATCCAAAAAGGTTTCTGGAGGAGGTGAGTCACAGGATTGGCTGTTCATTTTGCAGATGCAAGGAAAGGATATAGATTCATGGTGCTAAGTGAGCTGCTCTTGACCCAGAAGGGGGACTGAACCAGAGACATCTAGAGGTCCCTTTCCCACTTGAAAGTTTTTTTCCATTTCTAGTTCCCAGGTTCATAGATTGTATTACAGAGAAGTGATAGCAAAATTGAGATTCTGGTTTACACCCTTGCAGAGAAGGAAAAAACAGGGAGTTCAAAGATGTTGTAGTAGGATCAAAGCACTCTAAGGAAAGAATGTGACCTCATGGTGGCCTACCAAATTTGCTCTAGTTTAGTTTAGGAACGTTTTTCACCCAGTTACTTCAAGTGTGAAATTATCCTGTTAAGAATGGGTGTTAACAGGTTAAAGAGGTGCAGACTGATAAATGCAGATCTCCTCAATCATGCTTGATGAGAGGCACTTACAGGTCACATGGACTGCCAACAGGACCATCTATCAACTCTGTAGGTGTCCAGACCATAACTGAGGTAAGCCAGCAGATGATACACAATTTTTCATAACATGTGAATATTGAGATCTATGACACACAGCTAACATCAGATGTTGTACAAAAAAAGAAAATATTTAAAGGTGAGTCAATGTAAACTGGAAAGTTTTGCATAGTTGGATTTTTTTAGGGTTTAATTACTAGTTAATTTATAATTATTGAGAGATAAATTCATATAGTTAACACAACCTTAAAACAATGGTTTTTTATAATAAATTGTTGTTTTATGTTAAGACCTACAATCAGGGTCCAGGTCCCTAAACAAGATGAATATCTTACAGACCTCTTGAAACAGAGCATTTTGTTTAATTCTCCTTCTGACATTTTGCTATAGAGTAGGAGTATGCTGCTTTCTTCTAACTATTTCAGTGCTAACAAGATCTAATGCTTCAGTGTCAGCCCTTGTGCTCTTGGTGTGTTTGGTGCCATCCCATCATTCTCCTTTCTTCTTCTGTCTTGTACTTCCTCCTTTCTCAGCTTATTTTCCTTTACATGGTCATGTTCATGTCTTTTCCATAAACTACATGTTATTTCCTCATTTTTCTTCTCTCCTTACACATAAGCTCTCCTTCACTACAGCCAACTCTGTAAATGTCTGAGTCTTGCTGACTCACTCATTAATATCATCCCCACAGACTTCTCTTGAACAATCATTTCCAACAGCACATCAGCACATCATGACTGCCAAAGAAGCCGCTTGAATGGAAACAAACTGCAACTCAACGTGCCCAGTGTGACACCAAACACATGTGATGTCATTCCACGACCACAAGACTTAGTGTTATTTTGTTTTGATTTTCCCCAGCCACTGGTACTGGACTAGCAGCTTCACAAAGAACAGTTATTTAATGGCTGCTGTGTAAGCCAGACAGCCTGAGCTAGTAGCTTGAGAAAGCTGTGATTTGATTTCATCCTGGCCAGCCTGAAAATCTGAAGCATCTGACATTGCACAGACCCAGACAAACAGGAGATATAAGACAGTGACTTCATAAGAGGAATTGAGCTGTTACAATAAGCTTAGGGACCAAAAGGTGAACAGCAAAGGTTAAAGAGAGCATGTGGAAAGACAGTCTACTTTTCTTCCAGGATAAGAGGAAAAATATTTGTCTTCTTTCCTCTAGCTTGGAGCACAACAGAGCTCTCTCATTTCTTACTAAGTAGGGGGATCATATGATGAATCAAAATACGAAGCTTGCTTTTGGCTATAAAGCAGCAATCCAGACATACAGTCTCTTTCTAGCCCTTGGCCAGCAGTCACTGGAGCACTATCATGTACTGTATGTGGCAGAGTATTTAATCTACCTTTTCAATAACATATAGCACAGCAGTTAAGAGAAGATCTAGATCAAGCAGAGACAGGAATGGTTTTGTCTTCTACTGGCTGTTTCTGTGAAAGGAGGATTGAACAGACCCTGCCTTGCTAACTAAGAAAAATAGACAGTGTCATGGGTATCAAGTGCTTGAGCCAAAACTAAGAGAAAATAAAATTGCACTATGAGCAGATTCTTCTCTGTGGCTTTCCATAATGGAGAGGGGCTAAAGAACCCAAAGAGAGCAGGCACAAGCACTTATATGTACCATCTTTCCACTGACTTTCTGTCAGGAGACACCTCCTTCCAGGAGCATCCCTGTTTCTGTTTTTCTTTACTCATCAGGTCTAAGTATTTTTCTTGCTTATTTAGATCCATTTTTAAATAATACATGGAAGATTTCTTCCCAGGTGTTTGGTCAACTTCTAATGAAAATATGAGAAGAAGTGTTTAACTTGCCCTACTCATCAAATCCTAGTCCCCCATTAGAAACACAAAAGCTTTATTTGTCGTAAATGCTGTGCCATACAGCTTTTTCTGCTTTTAGTCACAGAAATTCCATCCACTGACTGGTCTTGCTGTGCCAGCTCCATGCTTCTACCATGGCCAAACATGACATTCCCAGTGTTTATGACGGATGGAAACTACGGTGACAGTAAGTTCAGACATGTGCTCCAGGCATGCCTGTACAAGCATCATGGAAAGGCTCTGAAAAACTTCCAGCTAAGTATTTCCATTGTCACTGTGCTTTTAGACCCTTGCTAATAATTCAAGGTATAAAGTATTAGTTTTTCTAGACATCTTTTCTGATTCTCAGGCAACTCACAGAAATATTGAAGTTTTCACACTGATGCTTTCCCCTGAATATACTTGCTTCAAAACTTGCCTACCATGAGCTCCCTATCTGCAAAAATTTGAGCCTGGTTGTGACAGGTTTCTGGCATCATATGATGTCATTTCTGTTATCTGAGTTGATAAACAGGAAAGAATTTCCTGCAAAAACTGTTGCACATACATTTTTCTGAATAGTCTCATGGGAGAATATTCAATCAACTTTATTAATTCCTTTTTTCTGGGCATTCATGCCAGTGAAATATAGTCACTTCAATGTTTCAGGAAAGACTGAAATGTCAAAGGGAAATAGCAAATGGCATAAGCATATTTATTTCATTGCAGTTATAGAAGATTCTTGGATTATTCTTTCAGTTCTGATTTTCTGGAATTTGAAATAGATTCATAAATTGGTACATTCCCCCCAAAGAATTAAATATCATTTGAATTGCTCACAGAACTGTAATATATCCTCACAGATTTCATTGGAGCTTTGTATTTCAGCTCAGGTTATCAACAGTAGGATCTGTAGGACAGAAATAGGAATGCCATGGGTTTTTTTAAAGACTGGTTTTCTGCTGAGTTCACTAAATATACAAAGAAATATGCCAAACATCTCTCTATTTCAACCACAAATTTGCATTTTATCATTGCCTCTTTCTAAGTTGCTTATTTCTCTTTCTTTCTAGGGGCCAAATGACAATTTTCTCTTGTAAGGAAAACATATTTCTCATCAGAATCTTTAAAAATCTTTAACTTTTCTTTTAAAAAACAAACCCTGCTTTTGTTAGAGAGTGTACTATACTCTGTGAACATGTACTGAATTACGAGGAAAAATAAATAATAAAATAAATTTTAAAGGTTCATTTGCATTTGACAGCAATTTTCTATCCAGGTCAACACAAAAGACAGTTGTAGTGTTGTCAGTTCACATAATTTAAGCTTTAAAGTTTCAAAAGTTGGTATTCTGCTGTGAAGCTTGAAATTGACCCATTTGCAAACCTTAGGCTGAATTATCACCAACATACTGACAAGTGTCCACTGTGTGTGTAAGTAAAAACTATACAATTTCTTCTGGGACTGAAATCATGCAATTAAGAATAAAAATAGTATCAGTTGACTCTGTTTCAAACAAAAGTTACCCATCAGTGAATATTTACAAGTCCTAAGTAGGGAACATGTAGTATGTTAAAATTGAAAGCAGAAGTGTTAAAATCACTGGGTACAGCACTTGCCTCAAACAATATGAAAGTCTGATGCATAAAAGAGTTAAAAAATCTCTCAGGAATGATTTCTTCAGAGAAGTGTGTGTGAACTACCTCCTTTCCCTCTTCAAGTCAGAGTTAAGGGAAGAGAGAAGTTGTACAGGCCTATTGCTATGCTTTAGTATAAAGACACCAATCACTGTGTCCTATGGAAGGTTCATTACTAGAGCAGGTCAACAGCTAATGCACCTATACATTGGAAGTTGTATTATTAATGGCCCTGGTAATAGCTGGTGACAGTGAGAGAGTGAATTTCCACAGTTCATAGCCCTTTGTAAGTCTTCTTCTGGAACATTTCTCTCCACTATCATCACCCGGACTCCCCCTCTGACCTCTTTATCAGTCAGTGAGTGGTACCAGAGGCTTAAGACATAATCATTGCAGTGTGCCATGTGTGCTCTGCAGTGCAACACAACACAGGGAGAAACTAGAAAAAAAACCCCAGTGCTTTAAAAAATATAAGTTTCTATAAATACTTTAAGAGGTAATGATAATGTCATTTAGTTCCACTTCTTTTGTGCTTACTTACTTCACATGAATTTTCATGTTTCATCTTCAAGGGAATCTTCTTACTTACAGCTATGCAGCCTGATCTAAAATTCACTGTGGGCAGAGGAAATGCTGTCAATGACTTCAGTGGACTTTGGATCAAACCCATATCTACCTTAGAACTCTGTTTTCCTTGACTCCTAGACATGAAATCAAAGGCCGAACCTGGCTTATCTATATATTTGAGGAATACAGAAGTAAGATTAAAAGAAAACACTATTATGTTTGCTTCCACTTCTGCCTCCTTTTCAAGGGGAAGAGAAGTAGCTGCTCATTTCAGCACCTCTGCAATTAAAGGTAATATAACTAACTACATGTTACAGTTTATTTCAAGCATGCTTTGTGTTCAGCAAACCTTAGAAAACTGATGCTTTTTGCTCCCACCTCTTTGCACCACAGAACAAGTGGTTGAATGAATCCCCATTGTTTGGTACAGATAGTGTTACACAGATGCTGCTGAACTACAGCACAGGCCCTTGGACTGCACTTGGTGTCTGCAGGAGCACCTGGGTCTTTGAAGCCTTGCACTTGGCCTTTCACAGAAATGTACCAAAACACAGTGATACTGCTGGTGGTTCTAACAGGGAGGGTTGGTGTAATGTCCTGCTCTGTGTGAAACAGCAAAGGCATCACCTCTCACTACTCCAGCTCTCAAAAAACTGCCAAAGCTTCTTCAGGCTCTTTATTTACCATTAATGCTATTAAAGGTTACTGTACTGCCATGGAATCCTAAGTTATGAGTTTGGCAAAACCATCCTGACTATCTTCTCTCTAAAAAGAGACAATATGAAAACAATATAAGTACTTGACTATCGACTTCTAGTAATGCAGACTTTGCATTTGATCTGTTCAGAGAGATTTAAAACCCTTTTTATTCTCAGCTGCACCAAGGAATTTGTATTGCATAGCATTTTCCATAACTAAAAGGTCAGTGAAGCTATTTTCAAGTCTGCTTTACAGGAAAAGTAACTTCAATCTTCTTGTTAGTCTTGGTGTTTTTTAGCATCCTAGAAGAGCACTTGAATGAATCACTTACAGTTAAAATTTTAAAGTAAGTTCTTAAAGGGATACTTTAGTTGGTTTGTTTCCTTAACACAAAATTTGTATATAATTCTTACTCAAAATCAGAAAAGATGAATTAATATTCAATTAACTTAATGCAAAGAACTATCCTGGTTTGCACAATATTGCTGAGTACTGGTCAAAAGGAGAATTTATACACTTTCCTCCCTTTTGTTTTGCTTTGATTATTAATACTGGTGGTACTTTTCAGCTTTATTGGGGACCTAGGGGAATTGAGGAGGTACCTTTTTCTTTTTTTTTTTTTTCCTAGGAATGCCAATTCTGACAGTCAGGTCAATATATAAAACACTCTGATTAAGGGCAAATGGGACCCAGAAGCTGTTCTGGAAGCACTGAGACTGAATGGCTTCCCAATAACATGTCATATCATAGAAGATGATTCTGATATTTCAGCAGCTGAAGGATTCCTTGGCTTTTTCTCTGCCTTAGCAGTTATTTCTGGCTGCTTACTTTAATGAAATTTGGAGGATCTTGACTTTCTCAGAGATTGTTATTCCTCCATCAAATCGACCAATGAATTCATTGGGAGATGGGGCAGGAGGAGTGGTCAGGCACAACCAGACACATGCAGATCATGATAAATGTCCCATTTCTCTAAGACATCAGAGAGACAATAACCTATTATGCTATATTTTAAAAGAGTTTGCATTTCTGCAGGTTTTGCATGGGCAGCACTGGGCTGGCAGGGAGACGCCCAAGGTAGAAGGTGGTTTGCAAGCCTGCCTTCTCAGCAGCTTCATGGGGAGAGAGGGGCAGCTGCTCTGAGCCAGCCCCTCCTTTGCCTGGGACCAGACCTTTCCAGGTGCAGCATATGCTGGCCCCGCTCCAGCAAAGCACTTAAGCACATGCTTAACTTTCAACACATCAATTACTCATGGAGAAGTCAAGCCCAGAGAAGCTGCTGGTGCAGAGATAGCGGTGAAAAGGAAATGGGGAGGTGGTGACCTTATTGCCTCTCTTTCCCAATGGACCTGTCTGCAGACATCATTCAGGGCCTGGGGTAAAATGATCGAGGAGGCTAATAGGTCAATGACCTGCTACTCTGTCTTCAGCCCAGCCCCAACCTTTGCAAAAGAGAGGGGAAGGGAGTGGGGAAGATCTGTACAGTTTGTCAGATGTTATCACACTTGATAAGACAAAGCTTTGCTTTCAGGAATTTCTTCTTCCCTAGTTTGCTGTGAAGAAAAGATGGCAACCTAGAGATCTTTAGTGGCAAATAGGAAATCCACAGTCTTTTGTTCTTACTCTGCCACTCACATCTGTGACAGGTTTCCTTTCGCCCTTAAGCTATTCCAATTTCTGGCTCTGCAAGTGTCAAAATAAGTTTCCGAAGCAAATCACAAATGTATGGGGTAATTAGAGCTGTCATTTTATTGTCAGGAGAAGACACTCCCCTTCCCGAAGAAAAGTACACCTCCTTGTCAACAGCATACTGTAGTGATGATGAAGAATTTAACATTTGTCTCTTTAGTTAATTAATAATTTCTTTTCACTTGAGGGATGGGATAAGGAAAAAGAGGAGAATTCCCTGCTGCTGCTGCTATATGAATCCATCTCTGTTTAAAAAACTCTTGGAAAATGCTGTTGAGAGATAGACAACTATGCATAGTCACTAAAATACACAAAAGTGACTCTAGAGTCACCTTTTCAGACATGTGGAGACTTACCAGAATTTAAAGAAAATTGAAAAATAAATATTCAAAAATTACATTCAGAAAAATTGAAATGCAGCAAATTGAAAGGCAAGATCTGTTCCTTCAGATTACCAGCAACATGAAAAATATTTTCTAAATATTTGGAGGAGTATCTTTAGAAAGATATGCAGCCCAGATCCTCAGTCTTCCAGAGAATCCCGCATGGACACATCTGAAGCTCCCTTCACAAGACACAGTAACGACAAACTCCCCATAAACCAATTGTCAAATGTTTTCATAGTTTTTTAATTTGAGTATTCTGTAATAATGGCAACATATATATGGAGTTAATTAGTTCAAAAATTGTAGCAGACTTTCTTAGGGATGAGCTGCCCAGACCTGAGCTGAAGCCTGACCTGAGGCCTTGAAGCCTGTGACACAGTTAAAATTACTTAGTGAAGTTGTGGCGCAGTTAGAAATTAGATGTTAAGGTGTCAGAGAAAGATAATGGGGTTTTGAAGGTCACTGTATAGAATTGTTAGTAAGCATGTGTTAGCTACCTTAAAAGTAAGTTTAACAATATGTGTTTGCATTCTTCTCTCTGCTGTGTGCCAATGAANGTGGTGACCAAATTGGTTGGACCTGCGTTTGCTTTGACCAAACACTCTTTATAGGGCAACCCTGGCAACAAAAAATTATTTGTGGTAGTTAAAGCACACACAAAAAGAAATAATTTTCCAATTAAACTTCCCTGCTTTAGTTTTATGCTCCTGTACCATACATGACTCCCCAATCTTTGTAAAACAGCTTTCTCCAGGGCACCTACAGCACTTCACTCATGGGAAATTTCAATTAAAATGGGGTCAGAGATATGTTTTAGATGCAGAAAGATTGGAAATATATCTTATCTAAAAAGCATACTGCAGCATGGAAGAATGGGTTTTCTAATCAATGTGCAGGACACTTCCATTCAGATTTGCTCTTTTACCTGCTGTCCAATCTACTTGTGGTGAGCCACTTACTTCCAGTGTCCAGTGCCCAGTTCCCAACTCCACAGAGGGAATCACTTTGACTCCTTTCTTTCATCTTTCTTGCATATTTTGCAGCATGGCATTTTATTAGTGTGCTGGGAATAACCACTGTGGAGCACAAAGCACGGTGCAGGCACCAAGCACGGGAAGGCCCCTCTGAGGTGCCGCTCAGTGGTGGAGTTTAATGGTAAAGTCAATCTAAGGACTCCTGCCCATCCCTGCTCATCTGCTTGTCCCTGCCTGTGTACTGCAACTCACTGCCCTGTCAGTTGTTCCACTCTGAATTTTTCTGGAAGATGCTGAAAGCAGATCAGGGAATTTATCTAGTTAAAAGTAAGTGTCCTCTCACCAACATAATTTCTCGTTCAGGTCAATGTATAGATAAGGACAGATCTCAGCACAAGTAAGATCTCACAAGGACTGTGAGACAACACAGGGGTGGAAACAAAGACTTTAGGTCATCTTAAATTAGTTTAGTCACCATTTCATTTCACAGTGGCCTGAGCAAAACTTTTTAGACTGGGGAAACATTAAATGTTGTTTTAGGAGTCTGTGCTCTAACTCCATTGTGAAATTTTGCCCTTCTGCAGGATTTCTGATCAAGTACTACATCAGCTCTTTGCAAACACTAAGTACTGTGTCCCTACAACACACCTGGCAGGCAGATACAATATCCTCTTATCAGATGGGCAAAATGAGCTGCACAGTGGTCACGACTGGCTCAGCCATGCAGCACGAGCCAACAGGAGAGGCAGCAAGAAGTAGAAAGTCCCAACTGTTGGACTGATGTTTTAACTACAAGGCTTCCTCTGCTTGGCCACTCGCAGTAACTGCCAATATAGAGATGCTTCAAGCAGCAATAGGAATGGAGTGAGGAGTAACAATGATACGACTTGCAGATGGCTTTCATTAAACAGAGTTTATATTGGATTAAAAACACAATTTTGAGTCTACAGTAAAACTGCCTGAAATAGTTTAATCTAATATTGAAGAGGCTTTTTGACCAAATCAAACATTTTGCTGCAAATTTTGCAACTCCACTGAAATTTCCTGGGGGATTCCATGTTTGAAAAAAAAAAAAAGCCAAAAAACCCCAACCCCCTCCCCCCCAAAAAAAATTCAATACAATCTTATACCTGAAAATGAAATATATTTTATAAAAAATGCATGTCTATACTTCTAAGGAAAATTCTTATTTTTCCTAGCTTTTATCAGCAGAAGCGATGCCATTGATTAACATGAGTGAGTGACTGAGCTACAAATAATGTAAAAAGCAAAATGGTTTTCTGTGTTACAGCAGTAACAAGAAAATATTTATTCCAGTGACAAAACTAGTGGTAATCAGCTTTCCTTGAAAGAAAGCTTGTTTCATGCCATATTTGGTGTCCATCTTCAAACTTCTAAAATATTAATCTTTTCATGGAAAAATTATTGTCATGTGGCATTGTTTTTATTCAGGGGTTTTGGGAGCCTGGAAGTCAAAAGGTAATTGTATTATGCCAAAAGTTACCATTTTCACATACATTTATACAAAACCTCATCAAGGCACATATTACCTGATTCGCAATGCACAATCCAAATAAGTTTATATACGTGCTTGCAACTCAATTTCCTGCTATATTCTTGGACATTAATGAAAGTTTTCTGAAGCTTTTCTTATTGGGTACAAACCCACATAGGTAATCTCGTGGATAGACACAAGCTACGAGTGAACAAGGTAATTATAAGTTTGGCTTTGAACAGTCAAAAGGAGTAAAGGAATTGCCTTACTAGCTTTTGAGCCTATATGTGATTGGTTAAATGCCCAAACCAACTGAAACTTTAGCTGCACTTTCCTTCTAAATTTCAACTGTTCAAAGTTAGCTGGGGACCTCAGGCTCCAGGAGAGAGACCCAAAACCCACCTAGGCTGACTCCTTGAAGTACAGAGAAATCTCTTCTGATTATGTTTCATAAAAAGAAAAATTGCTTGTAAGCATGGAAAAGAATACTAATATTTACATAAATGATGATAACAAGTGGTGAGGGAGGTTCATGGAAGAGATGGAGCTGCAATTCTAAAGCAAAGAATAAAAAGCAAAACCAACAACCCCTGAAAAGATTCAGAAGTCCCATCAGACCAAAACCAAATGTTTTCAAAATCTGAAAAAACCTTCTGGTATAAAATATTTTCAAATTTCAATGACAGTGTGGTTGGCAATAAAGTATAAATCACTGCACACAGAGGTTTCTAACTGGCAAGTGGCAAACACTTGAAGGCTGTTTCTCCATGCTTTTGGCTTATTTGAATACAATTTTTTGAAGTTATTCATAAGGAAACAAGATTTATATACCACTATTTCTCAGCCCTTTTAATCTTTCCGATCCCCACTGGATAACTCCAGTCAAAGTTAACAGAGCACTAGAGGCTTTGGAGTGATCGTGGTCCCAAATGCCCTTTGAATGTCACCAGGTACTGGAGAGAGGCTCAGAGGCACAGAAGAGCTGTGATAGGAGATCAACTGCATCACCTGCTGCTAGGAACACTGAAGAAGTGAGACCTGTGGTGCATGTCCTGGCAGTAGGGAAAACTGTAGCTGCAGCTCACAGTTTACCAGATGTGAGGTGTTTCAGCAGAATTGAGGCCAGAGGTGGAGTCCGCTACTCACTGAACAGGTTTGGTCTCTTATTTGGGGAAGGAATCTCTGCTTATTCTTCACTCTCTTTCTGCATTGTTACTTTTATGTGGGTTTTGTTGTTGTTGTTGGGTTTTTTTTCACTTTTATCTCCTTTAGCTTCATCTTAAAAGTTAAAGAACAGAAGCTGAGCAAATGTCCCTATGTGCACAAGGATGTGAGTAGTCAGATGGTTTTGTAACAGCTGCTGTATTGCTTTCTCCTTCACCTTAAGGGAATTCCTTATTCCACAGTGTTTACACCAATAAAAGAAAAAATTAAAACACATTCCCTGTGTCTGCAACAGTCACTGCTCCAATAGTAGTATCATGTAAGACCCTAGCGAGGTAGAGACCTCCCCAAGATTCCTCCTGGGGACAAGAAGGATCTTCAAAATCTTCTTCAAAATGTTCTTCAAAATCTACCTCTCTCTTAACTTGATGTGATAACATTTCAGTCACTGTCTTCCAGCAGTGGTTCCATACCTGCCAGTGGCAGGAATGGAGAAAGGTGAATAAACGAAAGGCAGGAATAACGTGCATTAAACAAGCATCTGAGGACTCTTACATAAGGGCCCATGAAAGTCAAAGTTACCCCATCATACCTCGTGAATCAATTTTCAGACACAATCTGTACACCTATGTCACCAACACTCCAATATAAAGGTGCTTTTGTTGCCACCTGCTGTACGATGCAGAAGGAAGTGCAGTCAGGATTACATTCAGCACCAGCAAGTCATCTGAGTATTTAATAGCTTCTCAGCAAGTTTTGAAACTTTTATACAGATTCTGGTTCAGCCTGCAGCCAGTGGTATTCTTCCTAACTTCTGATTCCAGCTGGTCAGCAGTCAGCACCCCCCTACAACCTCACTGCTATGTACAATGGGTGTGATATTCTATGGTGGGCTGTGGCTTTGAGGTGCTGCTAGTCATGGGCAGGCATGAGAAATCTGAGGGGCCTGAACCTTGATTCAACCCACAGTGACCTTAACAGGCTGTTCAGAAAGCATATTCATTGTTTTGGAGTGGGAAATATTACTGATGCAGAATTAAAGGCAGGCAGAGACAAACAAGAGAGAAGGGATACTCCCCAGGAGCATTCAAAATGAAGCTCAGTATTGGGGGATGAAAAGAAATTAGCCAGCTGAGATTGATGTTGGAGAACAAATGTGGTTCGTATTTTATTAATAAAAGAGGTCTCCCCACAAAGAAAATTCCCATCTTGGCCTAGCGAGGTGGCACTAAGTGGTAATGGATACATGCAATGCCAAAACCCATAGATCTCTGGTTACACCAGAGGAGACACTCTTTGGGGCTTGTAACTACAGGGAGCTGGCAGACATTCAGATTTCATCTTTGAGAGAGAGAAGGACTTTCTGCTCTCCTGCCAACCAGGATGACTTAGCTCAGTGCCAATTTGGACATACCTTCCAGAGTATTTGCAGAGTAGCATTCAGCTCTACCTCAGATTCTTTCACTTTCCAGGTTTCTGAAAGTGAACAAATAAAATATTTGTAATGGCACCTGTAGCAGTGAGGCATCCCAGAGAGAAAAGCCAAGTCCTGCCTCTCAACCAGAGGAAAGCTCAGTCAAGAAAAAGCAGTAGCTCAGAGCTGTGTGGGACTGAAACAGAAAAAAAATCATAATGGCTGGGGAACAAAAGATGTGTCAAAGACAGTAGACATTCTTGGACCCAGGTTTGCTCTCTGGACCCATCCTAATGGTGTGGATTAGGCACTGATGTACCGAAATATGGGGCAAACATGGTTTGTCAGGCTGAAGACAGACCTTGCTGCCAGGGGTCATCTATATAGTCAAGACCTGTTGTAACAAGACCTGAAAAGCCAGACCTGTCCTCTGTTACTCTCTTCAGATTATCCCTGGACATTTTCCCTCAATTTGTCATACTGAGATTAACCCTACCAAGTCTGCCCTAGGAGATTCATGCTGACTGCCAAGGTGGCTATCTGATATTTTTAGACTTCTTCACATGAAATATGTAAAACCTTTGGGCAAAAGAGCAGACTCAATACTTCTTAGCCAAATTTGGTTCTCAGTTGCACCAGAGGAATGCAACTGAAGTCAATATTGTTTACAGGAATCAAAATGACAGTACATGACTTAGGTATTTTTTGAGATGACTTGTTAATTCTAGATGTAGCTAATAGGACTGACCACAGAAAAAAACTCAAAGAAAAGTAACACTGTTGTTTGTTTTTCTTCCCTAACTCTAATGTCAGCCCCAGTCTAACAAAGCATCCAGTAATATTTGCTTAGGCACTGAATTTGTTAGCCTAACTTATTTTCACGGTTTATCCCACATTTCTGTAAAAATGTGTTAAAAAGAAATAATCTGTTAACGCCAAAAGTTCTCAAATACTCTATTTCACAGACATAATGTACACTAGAAGGAGCTTGCAAGTATAGCTGTGCTGGAATTTTTATATCAATAAACCCCAGAGGGGTGGTGCAACTCCTGACACTGCACTGGTTCCAAGGATGAAATAACACATCCTGGCAACCCAACTGGATTTTGCCAGCAGAGCTGCAATGCATTTTTTTTTCTGAGACAGAATACCAACAAAAACTTCTCCTGAGAAACCAAGCAGGGAGACTACACATTAGCTGGCTGCTTGGAATGCCTGTCTGGCACACAGGAGACAAAGGTGCACATCCCTGTTCTGCTCAAATTGGCTTTATCAAATCTTAACCCCTCTCTTGGTGAAAAGTCTCCCCAGTCCTGGCCCTGCTGACTGCCAAAAGATCCTTCTGTCCTTCTGAGCTCATCTGCTCCAGAACAGTTTGATCAACTGGTGGTTAGGATGGGATGTGGGAGAGCTGGGTGTCATTCAGGCAACACAGGAGCTCGAAGAAGGGTGTCCTCTATCTCCAGACATCTCAAGAAGCACCCTTTTGGCTAAGGGGCAAAGTTCTGTCTGATTGTCAGTGGAAACACTTGCTGGGGGGCCAAGGAATCCTTGCTGACAAGGAAATTATTGTGCCACCACTGTGAAGAGCATAATTTGTTAAAAGTTGGTGTGTACTGGCACAAACACATGTATATTTTGTTTCCCTGAAGAACTTCTGATTGACTCTTGCGAGCTCAGGAATGGCCAAATGACCTAAGGGTTATAAGGTGCCAGTTACAGATACTGTTTCACATTCTTTCTTAGAAAAATAGTTATGAAACTACTGGATTTTCTTTCCCTTTTTTTTTTTCTGTATCTCTTCCAATGCAAAATACTTTGCTCTCCCAGTGGAAACCAATCATTTACTAAAAACTTAGTGTAATTCCTATCACTGTCTCTCAAATGGGCCTGTGTTTACATTTCATAAGCAAGAATCTTTTTTCTTATGCCATAGTCACTCCATAGAAATAAATATAAGCCACAGAACCTGCACAAATCTTTGCTGACATACAACATTTTAAACACCTTATGGATTAATGTTTATGAAGCCTGTCAGAGGTTTAAAACCACAATGAGAAAGAAGGATTTTCTTCAGGTCTGAGAAGTGAACTTTTGGTCTAATGTCAGCCCTACACCAAAAAAGCCTGGATAGTTTGTTTGTCTAAGCTGACATCTCCTTATTCAATTGTTCACGACGTCTCTCCACTTAATTCTTGCTATAAATTTGTCTCTTTGCCCCACTCTTTACATTGGACCTCCGTGTGCCCCAGAGACATGGTGAGCCAGCAGCTCACCACTAACTCAGCTTAAGGAGAAATGCTAACAACAAAGACCAGCCTGCCAAAACCCATAAAACTTGCTACTTTTTGCTTCAGTTTAAAACAAAAAAATAATATTGTCTTTTCTCTAAAGTGGTAAAGCAGCACATGCCCAAAATGAGTTCTTGACATTACTCTACAGGATTTTCAATGGTTTTGAAGAAATCTTGGCACTTACTAACACATTCTCCAAAATGCATGGTTGTTAATTAGTTTAGTAGTCAGCATAAGTGAAAACAAACAAACTGGCAGAAGGTGAAACCACTGGCTTTTGGTAGGCAATGGGAAGTACATGAAAATCACAGCTTCTGAAATACTGAATAAATTGCAAAGGAAAGAACTGATTAAAAGCTGAGAGGTAGTCATGTCCATTGCCATGTTAACCTGCTGGTTTACTGTTACCACCATGTCTATGAGAATGGACCGGTAATTACCAGCTGGGCAAAAACAGCTAATGAAAATCCAAAACATGAAAAAAATTGTGCATTTCCCTCCAAATGTGTTTTTTTCTTTTTTTCCCCGAAGATTTAAATGAGCTTTTTGCATTACTTGTCAATTTTTTACTCTTTCTGAAGAGAACTTGGTAAGAAAAGATGACTCTCAGTAGATAAAAAGCTAGTGTTCCCCATTGCAAAGCAGAATTTCACTAGGTCATATGTAGCAATTTTTGCACAGACCACTGCATGCTGATAATACCACTTTCCCACCAGAAATTCCTGCTCCTCTGCATACATCCTCAGGCTCACTCAAAAACTGGCTGCAGGAACCTTACTGCAGATCTGCATCCTCTTTAAGGCCTGCTGGGTAGATATTCCTGCATTATGAGTTATGTTTTCTCACCTAGAACAGAAGATTTGTTCTGACTTTCCTTGGACAGTCATGGAGGGCAAAAAGGAGCAAATACACTTTTTCTTTGCTGTGTGCCCATTATTTTGTCTACTGTCATTTCCCCAGCTTTTTTGTTTTTCTCAAAAGAAATTGAAAATGCCATTTAAATTTTCTTCTTTCATTGTTTTGTCCCCCCATCCCAGAAGATAATTCAGCCTAAAGTAGGTATTTTTAGAGGAAAATATGACACCAAGTGATAAAAAGCTAGCAAGGTTTAAGCAACTGAACGTAGCATTGTATAATGTAAAAGACAGAGTGATTTTAACAGGCAGAGCTTCCAGCACCATGAGGCAAGAAGCCTACTGCTTCCAGGAACTTCCAGTCTGATTAGATAGAAGCTATAAAAATGGAAAGAAAAGTTTTTCCTTGCTATAGCCAGGAAAAGATTTTGAGAGAGTCACATCAAGTCTCCTTACAGATACTGACCTCCCATTTAAAAAGAAGACAGCTTTCCAGAAGGACTCATAGGTCTGTACACAACAATACACTGAGAGCCATCCCCTCTGCATAGATGCCACTGAATGAAAACTTTGTTTTACATTGCTTGTGGTTTGTCAGTGGTGGGTTTATCCTGAGCTCAGCCCTCAGCCCCCACAACTAGACATGTTTTGAGTTGTGTTGAAGTCAGTTGCCACCCAATACCAGAATCATGTCCACACTGGATCTCTGCTAGTACACAAGTCTCCTGAGGTCCTACACTTCCATTCACATAATGAGACCTATGTATTCTTCTCCTCCCCTGAGTCTTTTGAGAACTGTTGAGGAAAGCAGCTCATGTTGCTCAGATGAGGGAACTTCATGGAGCATCCCATATAGTTCAACAGCAGTGGATCCAAACATAGAGGAAATGGGCAGCAGAATTTAATGAGCATTTTCATGTCATGCTTCCAATTGGGTCAGAAAAAGCAGAAGGGAATTATCTTGCTGCTACAGAATTGTGCAGGCTACTCTAGAATCCTGTGGATGGTTGCCCATCCTGCATTAAATTCAACAGGATTGTTCCAATAAAGATCTTAGAAATTCTAATTGGGAGAAAGGAAGACTTATCTATCTCTTGACTATCAAGACTACAGAAAGTAAATCCTCGTAGTTTAAAATATAGCACTGTAGTGACAGGGATGGACTGCTAGATTCAGGTTGAGTTACTTGGCAGGGGTATGTAAGCATTCAGAAGTCTGCTTATCAGGATCAGGTCTTGTTTGGCAGAGGATAATGCAATGCTGAGAAAGATTCTTTTTTGCCTATGAATTTCTGGCACCCCTATTCAAAGAATTAGCAAGCAGATTCTCTGCTCACACCTGCTTTTCAAGTTTGCAGCTTCTCAAGAAGGAAATGCATTCTGCAGCCTCACTTGAGATATACCAAACACTTGATTTATTTTTAAAGTTTGAAAAAAAAGGGATATAATATTAAAACTCAAGCAAGCAGTTCTTGTTATACCTAGAAAATACACAGGCACCTACAAACATGCAAACAATAACAGAACAGTTTTTTCCATGTTGTGTGACTGCAGTTTGTTTTTATTAGCTATATTTCGCATCAATTCTGAGAATCTATTTTTTTTCTGCTATGTGAAATCCAAACTGCTGTATCATTCAGCAAAACAGACAAACCAAGAGCAAAGGGACTGTTGGCCATGAATTGCCTTTGTCCAGCTACATGCCAGCAGTGCATACAGTGCTGAACTGAAGGCAAAGGAGCTGCAGGGTTTGCAAGATACAAAGAGCAAGGTGAAAGAGAAGCGAAAGCAAACATGGGCTTGTGATGAAGGGGACACAGACCTAAACTGGGATGGACTGGAGAACATGGAAGAGGACTAGAAAGATGGGGGAAACAGGGCTTTGTACTTGTCATGAATGACTTTGTGGCATGAAAGAGGGTAGTCATGGTTATAGGAAAAAAATCCCTTTTGTCCCTGACAGACACATCAACATTGCCAAGTTTCATCCAGCTGACAGGAAAGGGCTGTGAAGCTCAGGCTGGCAAAACGTACTGCAGCACCTAATGCAGCAACTGGCAGCTTGCTATCACTATGAGGGATGCTGCTAGTTTGAGAGCAATAGAGGTCTGGAGCAGTGAAGGGCCTCACACATGCCCCAACTTGGGCTTTGTTTTCTTTTCCCTCATTTAAAAAGCACAGGAGATATTACAGGCCATGTACACATACATGCTTTGCTTAAAAATTGCATAATATAAAACAAAACCTTTTGAAAAGGGAGCTTTTCAAATTCTTGTGACTGTGGGTGCTAATTGAGACGAGGCGATGCTGCGACTACTTTGCTGGCTCCATCCATTGAACATTGTAGGATCTGAAAAAGTCAGCAGTAGGTGCCTCAAGTAGGGCACCCAGATCTCTCTGTAATTAATACCTACTTCTCTCCACCTTGGGTCCCCATGCATGTAGTTACTGCTCTAGAGAGCATGCCCTACCCTGAGCCCCTCACTGAGCCATGTGTGACAAAGCCTGCAAGGATGTCAGATTTAATGCTTGAAGAGATTGTCACTTGTGTGCTGGGAGTGTGTCACTTTGAAGCCTTCCTGAAGCCCTTTCGTGTCCCCTTGCACACACGGAGAATAAAGCAAGCCCTAACAGCTTCAGCGTCCCTGCTAATACCACTTAACTGTAGGGCTCTCTGCAGGCTGGCAGTGAGCTGTGGGTCCCCGGGAGGAGCGGGTAACTCCAGTGACAAAATTGTAGTGAAAGAGTTTCTTTCAGGCAGCAGGGACGACGAGATCCTTCACAGTAAGGAAATATAAACATACCTCCATTTGGCTTCTAAGAAGTGAGCAAGAAAAGCGCAAAACTCTGGGCTGGAAGGTTTCACCTGGCATTAACTGCACGCGTAGTGGCGGCCCCGCAGCCCCGGCATCTCAGCGGGGTATCCCTCATCCCGCCCCGGGTCAGCAGTGCCCGCTCCCCGCCGTGCTGGAGCGCCTGGCAGCCCCCAGCGCCGCCCGGCTGCCCCACGGGGAGCTGCCACCTGGCTTTGGTCCCAGCCCAGAAACTTGGATCCCACGGGCCTGGCTCCAGCCCCGTGCGGTGCCCGGCGGGAGGCGCGGCGGGGCCGGGGCAGGGACGCTCCGGGAGAAGGTCAGGGCTCACCGGGGCGGGGGTCGGGACCACCTCCCCCGCCTGCCAGGGGCTGCTGGTACTTGTAC
>VXBB01001771.1:12623-35110 GCA_013399915.1 Illadopsis cleaveri
TCGTTTCTTAATCCTTAGGTCATAAACCAAGATAATTATAATGCCTCAACTCATAATGTTGCTGGCTGAACTGCTCTGCAGCACCTTTTAGGGCATTAACAGCAGGATTCTGCTGAACTAGACTAAAAATCATATCAGGAACTTGCCTCTGCACTCTGATTTGTAGTAGGTAATTTAAACTAAGCAACCAAAAGATTAGAGTGAAATGTATTTGAGCTGTTTAGCAATGTAGCCTTACCTCTTTTTACCTCTTTGTCCCCTGTTAAAGGGGTAATCAATAATACAATTCAACATTTAAAATCCTCATTTTCTCTTCTTCTGAGCAGAGCTACTTACACAGCTGTCTTTTCAGGGCAAAACACAGGCCACTAGCAGAAAAGAACACTTGTGGAAAACAAGGCAAAAGGGCTTGAATTTTAATCAGTGGGAGTCCATCACAATAGCAAACAGACAAGGAGATTTATTTCTTGCCCCACAAGTAAACCACATAAAAATTTGCAGCAACATCCAAAATGCACTTTTAAGCCCAGTAACTGTTTTCTATTCTTGACTGCTTAACACTCTCAGCTTTCAATTAGGGCCTGTTTGTTCAATTAATTAAAAATGGGGAAAAAAAAGGCAAGAAAGAAAGAAATAAAGCTTTAAAGAAAGGATTAAGCCCTGAATTTTATGGAGAAAGAACATAAATTAGAAATTCTTTTCGAATCTGGAGTATGCATTCTTTAATCTTCTGCCCTGCTGGGAAGTGTATGAGAATAAAGGCAGAAAGAAGCTTTTTTGCTTCATTGAATTTGTTCAGTGGAAGATATGCTTTTGACTATCTGCAACTAAATCTCAAAATTCACAACAACTCACACAACACTCCCACATTTCATAAACCTGTGCATTAAAAAGAGAGCTAGGAGAGCTTGCAGAAACCCACCTGGTGAGCAAGCACTCCAGATTCAAAGGAGCAAGACAGAAGGCCATGTGGATGTGAAGCAAACAAGCCATGACAGTGAGAAGATGGTGACAAGGCTTCATGTACTGGCAATGCAGTTCTTCAGTGTGGTGTGGCTTCATAAGCAAAATAATTTTCAAAATAAGCAGCAGAACTGACTGATGGGTGCGAGTTACGGATAAGAAAACCAATGAAAGAGGTTAAAGTTTAGACAAGGTAGAAGTGTTGCTTACTGTTTACTGTTTTTTTGCAGACGCATTTACTAAAATCTAAATATTATTCTCTGAATTTAAAATTAAAACAGAGTAAATTCGATAAAAAAGAAGTCAAAAGGAATGCTAAAAGCAGAAATAGGGACCATCTTCCTTCCAGGAAAGCAAATCCTCCTGCCTGTTCGTGCCTTGTCGAATTGAGAAGGATTTTTGCTGAGATTCCATGACAGTAAAAACAGCCCCCAAAAGAAAAAATAAACCCTTAGAAGTTATTTTCCTCCTTTTGGTGCAGTGTACCCAAGTGCATAGAACCAACATGTACATAAAACAGAAAAGAAAACAAGGCTGCTGTTCCTCCTCTTCCTCCTCCTACTTCTAAACACCAAAAAAACCCAAAAAACAATCCAAACCAACACAAAAACAAACAAAAAACCCAACAACAACAACAAAAAAACCACACACACGAAAAAAAAAAACACAGAAAGGAAGCAGCATGAACTTCAGGTAATGGCTAGGGTTTACAGCTTTCTGACATCTCATTTAATGCCAGAGCTCATCCCTCAGTTCCAACAAGTTGAGTACACACTGCATCACCTGCAACTCAATTCACATGCACCAGGACCTCGTGTGTCTTGCACACATGCCTCACAGCAGACAGAAGAAAACATTTGGTGTCAGCAGAAGTCACACTGTGAAGGTGGTTGGGGCTGTACCTGGCCAGAGTAGGGCCATGAGCCTGGGCTGGACCCTGGCTGCAGCCAGGACAAACCACAGTCACTTCACTCAGACTGTTCCCAGTGAGTTAAGGCTGAGGACTGATGCAGTAAAGCAACCCCACCTTGGTGGGTGTTTCCACATAAGGAAAGGTTTAAGACTCACCCCTTGCTGTTCTAATAATGTAAAGGACCCAGAAACTTCATGTTCTTTTCCCAGTAATTGGCCAGGTGACAAGCAGAGATACTGGTTGGACTGGTTGGTTCTACTGGTTAGACCTGTACCTCAAAACCTTTTGCAAATTTCATTGGGCAAGGTGCCAAAAAGCCTACCTGAACCATCAAGTACTTAAAAAACTGCACTGAGGGGCTCAGTTGCTTTTTTGGACTGCCTTAGCAGTGTAAGAGTGTTCTCTACACAATATTTGACTTATATTTCTCTTGTTTGATAATGTTTGTTATTTTTGTCATTATTAAACCCTTTTCTTTTACAAAGCATGTCCAGAGAAGTTGTCTCACTATTATTAAACCACTCTGGGAAGCTGCAGGTCAACCCTCAGACTTGATACATCTTCACAGAGCTTATTACACTCTGGCTGTGTGTAAGACTGTATCATACTGAGATATCAATGTGATAAAGAATCTGGGAGCAGAAATATTTGGGTCAGACCTCGGTTTGGAAGGAGGCAGGGACACATCTAAATCAACAGATGTGTTTTCCCTGGGTACCAGGGACAGGACTCAGGGTTCAGAGCAAGGCTGAGCACACAGAACACAATCTGAAGGACCAGGCAAGGCTTGGAGCTGGACTGTGCTCTGCAGAGCTGCTGGCACACACTTGCTGCCTGTAAAACTGTGGTTAGGGCACAATATGTTTTTTTTCTAACGAGCTCAGCAGCCATCAGCTTCTGGCTCAGGAAGATGCCAATGCCAGTATTTTCTGACTCACTACAGGGTCGTTATTTCTTCTGCCACACAGATGGTACAAAAAGATTCAGGTTTCCAAAAACAGAAGATAAGGTAATACAAAACCTATGTTGATTTAGGTCACTCATGTAATAGGGGATTTCAGTCCTATCTACTGAAGTGCTGCCTTATGCAAACAAAATCCCTGTGACAAAGGGCCTGTGGTGAAGGGACTGTGAGGGATAAATACAAAACAGTTCCCTTGGGTAGCAGCCAAAAAGGCTTCTCAACAATGAAAAATTTAATACAGGAAATGTGGAGGAATAAGTTAATAAAGACGCTGTGGAGTTGAACATATTTTTATTTTCCATCTTTCTAATAAAGTCAAATCATTTGTACTACATTAGATCACACAACCAACCTTTTAAACACTGAAGACCTCCTAACTAGTAGGAAAAACATGCTAATATCAGGCATATTTTATATCTGTGTTGAACCTTTTTCTTTTCCTGGGGCTCCTGAGAAAAGTAGCATGGCAGTGATTCAGAAAAACATTCCTATGAAATTTAGGATTAAATCAGGTTCTCTGCTCTATAGCACAGATCATCCAGTGCATACAGGAATGCATTTCTTCCCCTCATTGTATGAGAAGATGAGTCTCTTACACATCCTACACAGAAGTGGTTCTCACCATGCAACTGAGGTTTCAGCTATAATAAACCTTAGGTGATCACTAGAGAAGAAGGGCAAGAAAGAGTGAACCCAGGAATTCAGTTATAAATGTAGGGTGTCAGTGAAGTAAATGTAATTTTTTTCCCATCGTGTAATGATTGTGTTCCTATCGTGAAATAGATAATTTTCAAGGGAAGGCTCAAAAGATTTACAGACTTTACGGAAGCAAAACACTTTGAGAGTGAGTCCAAAGCTAGGATGAGAGAATCCAGTCCAAAACATGCAGGGCCAAGAAGAAGAATGAGATACACAAAATAGGGGCAGGAAGAAAAATAAGATCAGTACCCATGACATAATTACTAAGGGCAAGTACGTATGTCCTTTCTCAAGTGAAGTATTCAATGGGTGAATTACTGGACTTTATTTATTTAAGTGGTATGTCTGACACCACAACTGGCTGTGGAATACCCAG
Organism: Illadopsis cleaveri; assembly: GCA_013399915.1. Classification (NCBI taxonomy): domain Eukaryota; kingdom Metazoa; phylum Chordata; class Aves; order Passeriformes; family Timaliidae; genus Illadopsis; species Illadopsis cleaveri. Next base: position 16,539 of record VXBB01001771.1, read on the forward strand.
AGGATGTTTTAGATAATAGCAGGTTAGTGAATGTGCCTAATTTTTATTGCTTGTGAGCACAGCCAAAGAGAAAAAACCCAAATACCTGCAGATTCAGAAGCACAGGGGATGAGCTGTGCAATTTTTTGAGAGCAAGAATAAAAAAGCTTTGAATTTCATAAAAGGAAAATAAAAGGATGACTCAGTAAATAACTATCCTTGTGAAATTTTTGGTGGCTATTACATTCTTCTTAATATGTATTTCCCCAGGGCAACTTAACATTCACCTCATTCCCTGTGAATCATTACAGCATTCAATAGTCTTTGAAATTAATCTTTTCCCACTGTGAAAGGATGTTTTAGAGAAGCTTCAACAGGTATCTGAGCTATTTTTGCACTGTTGGACAAAGTCATTGTGTGTGGTTTTTCTTAACTGACAATACAAACTTTATTTTCTATTTTAATTGTTTGTACCATTAATACAAAGTCAGATGATAAAAATACAGGTAAGTGCACAACACAAGGACTAATTGAGAATAAATAGCAGATGAAGCTTACATTAGCTAATGGAAAGAGAAGACTAACTCTGAGCCTGGATTATGCTCATTTCCTAATCAAGTGCAATGTTGATGTATGCCAGAAAATCAGGTAAAAACACAGCAGAAGAGCTTTATTGCACTTCACTTCTTTAGAGTTTCAAAATAACTTTATGTTTGCTATGGAAAAGGTTACCATCTTGCTAGACAGATGTCCAAAGGCAGGGTAAGCAAATCTGGTACCTATACTACAAATATATTAAGTGGTTTGAGAGATGTGATAGGCATTTGTAACTAATAACTTCATAGCTAGAGAGGCTGGTTTATTTTCAGGTAACAGCTGCACAAGAAGAGCGTGTGGGAAGGAGAGGATGAAGAGTGAGGGGAAAACTGGCATGGTTTTAGAGATCTGGAAGAATCAAGAAGCTGAAGTGAATGGGAGGGCTCAGGGTGGATCATGCTGGACTGAGCACCCACTGCCTCCAGTCATACCAGCAGAACTGTGAAAAACACCTGTGATACCTGTATTCTGTTCTTCTCTTTCTATCCTATATGCTAATAATGCATTGAAACCAGAATGGTTTATCTTTGAAGATCAATTGAGTTTCAGAGCTTGGAGGTAACTCAAAGAGGGTGTACTGAACTGGCAACTTGTGCATCCCCTAGGAAATTGACCACTTGCAGAAAAAATGAGGGTTTCACTTATTTGCTTTCAACATTGTTACTCACAGGGAGAACTACAGCCTAGCAGTGAAGAAGAATGTTGGTAATGATAATATTGCTGGTAAAATGGTGATACGGATTCTTTTGCTTCCTGCATTAGTGTTTACTTATAAGGCTGCAGATCTGATAACCCTTGCCAGCTCTGCTAGCAAACCTTTTGATAACCTTTCGATGCTCATTAACCGCACAAGCTGTAATTACAAAACAACATACATTATGAGATGCTGGTCTTGAAGCTATGTCCCAATGGTGGTTACATTCTCTTTAGAAAAAGATATGTTTAGATCAATCATTAAACACCCTCCATTAACTACATGCCAGCTCTTACTTTGTTAGTTATATTACTTAATTTCTTCATTTCGGTAGCTTCGTCCTACAGTCTGAAAACTGGGGGAAACCCTGGATAAGTCTTTTGCATCTAGCTAAATCAACATACACATGCTTACCTGAAACATTGCAAGACACTATTGTCCAGAAAAGTCTAAAGGCCCTTATGAAGATTTGTCTTTGGTTTTGACAGTGTATAGCATGAACACTGTTTGAAAGGCTGTTGTTTCCTTCAGTTTCCTGAGATCCCACCAAAGCAAACTGCATTGATTGAAATACAGCCTACTGATGCTTTTTGTATCACTTTAGAAGCTAATGGCAACCTTCCACCTCTTTTGTTGAATGGTGTAATTGGCCTGCCAGAGAGGATCTGGGATTTTAACATGTTTCTTGTTTGGGTGAGCTAACCAATTATTCCGCAGTTGCTATCCAGGCTGCAGACTTTTCTTCACTGCGGTCATTAAGCTTGTCAAAACTAGTTTGTCACCACAACTGCTGACCCTCACTGCTTTTGACAGCAGCACAAGTGTCAGACTAAAGAGGCCTTTGCATTACAAGAAAGTAAATGACTGATCAGAGCCCACCAAGCATCCTGACCATATGCCACAGCATGCCCTTCTGACACCAAGAGGGGTGGAAACAGTACCAACTAAATTACATGAGGTCACCAAACACCACCACTAATCATTCTGCAGAACAAGTAAACAAAGCTTCAAACAGCCAAAGAGGAGGAATACTTGAAGGCAGTGTATGACCTACATGGATGATTGTGAAGCATTGTTTACATTTTAGTTAAAAGATGATGCAAGTCACTCAGTCTGAAACAAAACTCTGTGAAAGACGTTACCAGCTGAGTCAGACCATATTTTTGGAAAGTTGATCAGACACAGCAGCTGGCAGTAGTGCAGTTTGAGCCCAATCCAGCATATCATTACTGGATAATCCTCTCTATATTCTTGGCCACCCAAGTGATGTCTGAATCAGGCCAGTGGCAGGTTCCTTATCTGATGTAATATTAGCCACTAAATACTTAATATCAGACCACGTTACTATACTGGGGTAAGATTTGTCATGAAACCATCTGCATATACCTAGAATTTGCTTCATTGAAAGTACAAGATGTAAGAGCCTTATGATGGAGTTAATCCCTCCTAATTATCCACATCAGTTTATTTTGGTGGCAAATAATTCATAACCCACTCCTTCACTGTTGTGATTATACACAGTTTAACGAGTAACTTGAAATTATCACCATGCCCTCTGTTGCTATAGGGTATTTGACAGGAGAAGAGAAATAAATGAGAAGTTTCAGAGGAATGTTTTTTGTCATCACATTCCTAACTATTCAAGGCACCAGCTCTGGAAGGGCCTTTTATCCTCAATACCATAAGAGCTCCTACTTGGTTCAGCTGAAATGACTTGTACAGCCATAAGCTCATCCCAGAAATAAATCTTCACAGTGTCAGGACCTTCACCTGTATGCTAACCTATAGTACAAGAAAGGTTCTATAAATACAGTGACAGCAAGATGTGTTCAGTTTTCCCCCTAGAAGCCTTCAAATTCCATCACCTTTTCTCCATACTTTTTGTAAAGCAGTTATTTTTCTAAGCCATTAAAGATATCTTTTTAATGAAAGCAGGCATATGCAATGTAGCTCAGCAAACAGGATCTAGTCTCAAGAGACAATGACTTGTTGGACTGTATGTCTATGTAAAATACACTTATTTAAACAAGGCTGAGTGACTTAATGGTTCACCAGCAATGTAATGACTTTGAACATCACTGTTCCCATTTATAAAAGGAAAACAAAAGAAGAAGAGGAAAAGGGACAAAGAAGAAAGAAAAGCAGAGTAGTGCTTCATAGGATCCCAGGATTTTGTTGAGTCCTAATGATGTCATTCAGTATTTAATCTCTGGTGACAAGAAGGCTTTTCTTCCTCCTTTCAGCAAGCAAGCAAATTCAAATTCAACATAAACAAAGCCCTGTATCTGAAGCCAAGATTGGATATGATCTTAAATTGTTCCTAGCTTTCTCTATCCCTTCACCTTGGACATAAAGAGTAGCCACAACCAAAAAGCTATGCTTAAAAAAGTCACATAATTTTTTTGAGATTCTTATAAATTTATATTTGGGACAGGTTTGTAAAAGGGACTATTGCATTCGCTGGGAAAAAAAAGAAGAAACAAAAAAAGAAAAGAAAAAAGACAGCCATCATTGTGATATGAAGAGTTGAGGAAATGACAAATATTGCAACTTGCCAAGGATCACAGACAAAAGTTTTTAAAATGTGCACATTCCTTGACTGGCAAGTTTTGTTCTCAAAATCAGGCAGGGGTGAGACCAATCTCAATAGAGGAGAGGCAAAATAAGGCTAGGGAAAGAAATGGATATGACAGTCGCCATATTTCCTAACTGCTGATCACTTACAGAGTGAGGTACTCCTCATGGAAAACAAATTATGTTATTTTTGATGGTTTTATTTCATGGAACAGCATTGATGTTAAGAGTTAGTATATGCAGAGGAAGGGGAAAATATGTTTTTCCTTTTCGTTTACCTTAATGGTTAGCATTCACATACAGCCAAATGAACTCCTGCTCTCGTGTTGTACGTCAAAATTTTACAGAGTCCAGGTGTTGAATGGGCTGAGTAAATATCCAAACCCAGCATTCTTAGTTTACATCAGGAAAACTAAATTTAGAATTTTTTATGATTGTCCACTAGCAGCCTGAAGCAGTAAAAGTTCAATGCAAAAATAATGACTAAATGCATATGAACAGTTCCACAAAGATTCTAAGTCAGGAAAGCAGCTCCTTAAATTGCAAAGTGGCAAAGTGGCTTTTTTTTTTTTTTTTTTTAAGGATTTCCATCAAAGGGAACAGGAAAACAAACCCATTATTATACATCTTTTATTTTCTGAAAAGAAACATACCCATCAATGCAGATTCTTACCATACTAAGAGTAATGTACCTTACATCACCAACAGGTGTCAGGGAATGACAAAAGGTGTCAGGAAGAAAAGGAATAAATGTACCATGCAAAAGGTACACAACAAGCCGTCCACACGTCAATAATCCTCTGTCATCTTCTCATAATTCCTTTAATGTGCCCAGAATATGTAACTGTTCTGGGAACCAACAGCAAGGAATCAAGAGTTGTGCAGATTACTGTCATCATTTCAACCAGAAATCTGTGACCCTTGACTCATGAAGACACAGTGAAGGAAGTGTAGCACCAATGAAAAAAACTGCATTTTGATAGTAGCTTTCAGAGCAGTCATTCATCCCAGAACTAGACTTACCAGGTTAAAATTCAAGGTCAGGTCGTTATACCTAACTGACCTTCTGCATTGTAGAAACACTCTTGGTTTTGCTCCATGGGAATAAAGCACATTTTTCAGTGTTAAAGTTAAGAGATTCCTACAAAACTATCCCCTTAACTGGTATATGGATCTGGCTTCTATCAGAAATCATGCCTTATAAATCTTAGAATGGACAGAAGCTGACTAAAACAGCAAAGTTGTGAAAGACAGCTCAGAACAGCCACATGTAAAGACTGGGAGTTAGGTTTCCCAGTACTGTTTCTAATCAAGTTTAAAACACATCTCTATTCAGTCTGAGCATTCTGCAAATGTACGTATTTTAGCACAGTTTTATAAAAAACTGATTTCACACTGTCATGCTTGACTATCCAGGGAAAACACACTTTTAGTGCATTCCTAAATATTTGTGCTGTTCATACAAGAACATGAAAAAATTTAAATAATAGAACACAGCTTGCGTATCCAACCGGAATATAAAAAAGAATTTAGAGTAAAGGGCTCAATGAAAAAAGTTAGGATGAGTATGTGAACACAAGTTGAGAGTTGTGAGACACGAATGGTCTCTTTTACACAGTGAATTTCACAAGTGAGAAACAAATATGAGTAAGTTTAAAAAGCACCTGTAGAAGAAGGGGCATTCTGCATTCATTTTAATTACATATGAATACCTACACAAGTGCAGCAACATCAACAAACCAAGCTAAGGAAAATTTCTGATATTCCTTTATTACAAAATACATCAGAGGCTGGAATGTGCTATAGAAATGAGCTGTTCTATGAATATGAAAAATCAGACACGCTTACAAGCCATTCTATACTTAGCTATAGAAGAAAAACTAGACCTGCATTTTTTAGATTATCCATCATTTAGCAGTAACCTGCACTGGAAAATGGTTAAAGATCTTGGTGAAAAAACTGTCATTAAAGAGATGCTGTTTACAGCTCCAGGGCACATTGTGACAGGACAAGCAGAAATGGCTTTAAACTGAAAGAGGGTAGGTTTAGATTAGGTATTAGAATAAATCCTTTGTTGTGATGGTGGTCAGGCACTGGAACAGGGTTGTCCAGAGAACTTGTGTTTTCACTTTCCCTGGCAATGCTCAAATCCAGGTGTGATACAGTTTTGAGCAACCTGGTCCAGTGGAAGGTGTCCCTGTCATGGAGACTGAAACTAGATGATCTTCAAGATCCCTTCCAACACAAAGCATTCTGTGACAGTGAAACCTGCTGACTAGAATAAAAAATACACTTTGCTAATTAATTTAATACAGTGATTTTAACATTGTTCTAACTTGTGTTACATATATGGAGCAGGTCAGTAAGATAAGGCAACTGGTGCCAGCCAAAGCTGATTCCAACTTTTAACTGTACAGTGCTGCCAAATGGTTTCCCAATTGCTCCACCAACACCTCTGATGAAAGAGATGATGTTGCAGCTTTCCTTCATCCACAAAGTCAGGTAGGTTAGTTTTTATCATTAGTATTTAAGTAAGAAGCCTTAACAAATATTCACACAACTAGGGAAAACCTATGCTATCATGCAACTTTCAAAGCCAACAAAACACAGGAAGAATAAATGCCAGCAGAAACCAGCTACTGGGAAAAGCTTTGTGTTGTGCCATTCCACTGTCTGAAAAACACATTATCTATGGTTGTGCCTGAGTAGTCTGGATTTTTTCAAATTGTTAATACTTGTATTACAAAGCAATACAAATTCGTTCCTCAGTACTTTGCAGTCACGTGTTTTCCAATAATTTGTCAGCTCATAAAAACCTCAGTGGAGCCTTCTCAGGCAAATGACAAGGTCAGAAGAGATTTTCATCAACTTTCCAGTGGGTGTGAATTTACAGCTTCATGCACAGGCATCTTAGAATGTCACCTATCTTTCTACAGATGATAACAAAAAAAAGGACAAAAAAGTGAGGGAGGATGAGAAATCTGCAAATTTTCCTTCCAGGGAAACTCTAAGATTCACCCTCAGATTTCAGTGTAAGTTATCAAGTTTTCACTCATCCAGATACGAAACTGAATTTCTCAAAAATTATTTTTAAAAAGGTCAGCAGAGAAATTCCAACTCACTCAAAACTGGACCCTGGCATCAGCAATGCAGTGAAATGATTGCAAGGATCCTCTTCCCTAGACCTCCTACCTCACCACAGACAGTGATGGTTCTAGGTTTTTGTGTTGTTTCTGCTAGTTAAACCTGCATGAAAGTTTGCATGACTTTTGTGTCAAAGCTCAGTTAAATTTTTGACTAATTGTTGGCTTGGTTGTGTCCAAAACATAACCAAAAAAACCAAACCAAACAAAAAAAAAAATTCAACATTGAGTCATACAGATCTTGTATGCAAACAAATTAGCTGGTGCCTGCCAGCTGTAAATCTTGAGCTCTTAAGAAGAAACACATGCATCACAGAGGTTTGAAAAGCAGGTCCTCAGCATTTAAAGCTGACCAAAACCAAGAGTGGTGAAGTCCAATTTAGGAGTTCTTTGAATATTTCTGCTTACTGGACATTCCAGTTTGACAACATAATTTCTGCAGCAGAGGAAGAACTGGCAAGTTTGATGTTCAGGCCACAGTGGAGGAGCACTGCCTTTTACTCCTGCAGGATTAGGATTCATCCCCAGTCTCCATGTTCAGTCCAACATCCACAGTGCCCAATGATCTCTGCTACTCCAGGACCCCTCCCTCCCAGTGCATGAGGTAGACTAATACACTTCTAACCTGCATAAACAGAAAATAATATACTAATATTAACTGGGTTTCCAGTTGTGTCTCACAAAATCCACATCTCATTATTATTTTCCATTTTAATTGTATTAATTTCCACTTTAATTTAAAAATTGTTTTGGTAGTGATCAACATGATTAAGATTTATCAAAATGTCACTACACGTTGAAATTCTACCATACCATAGGTTTTCACGTTTGATAATAGCAATTCCCTCTCTTGCTTTCTTTAGCAGCCAACAAGTCAACTTTAATTTTGATTTTCGTCTACTGTAAATGCAAAGAGAATGCTGTTAATGTAACTTGAATACATTAATAATTTTGTCTTCTAGTAAGACATCAAACACAAACAGTGCTCTGGCACTGAAGAGCAGAAATAAACAAGTAAACAAGATCCCAAAGGAGGTTCCTTTGGAGGAAGTGGAGAAACAAATAAATTTGAATCTGAGTTTGGACTTCCTGGCATGTATTTTATCTACCTGTAATGGAAAACAAATCTAAACCAATCACAGAGAATTCAGGACAAGATTTTTATAGGGCTTCAATGAACCAGATTTTTTTTCTTATATGGGAAAGCTAGAGTGTAGACTGCAGGTAAATGAGTTCTTGGAATCTCAGTTTATGGGACTTTTGAAAAATTAAGTGTATATTTTTCCAGTCATTACAGTGGCAAAAGAGAACTGGAAAATCATGACTAAAACAAGCCATATTAACTTTTCAAAAACAGGGTTTTCATCACTTACACCTGTCTTATTTTCCTGAAATTACATTGTGTTATTAACAACAGAACAAAGACTCATCAGAATTTTCTAATTACAGTTATCTATACCACAGAGCTGGATTATAAATCACTGTTTTTTTCCCTCTAATGAGAAAGCAATAGGGTATTTACTTGAAGCAAGGTCCCACTAACAGGAAAGGATTATGCAGTCTGGATCAGGTATATTTCAGCTATTAAAAATGACTCTAAATGGAAAAAGATACAGCACTTTGCAGACAAAACTGGGCTAAAACTCCACAAGCTAGCGCTGATGGTGGAAGATATGTAGTCCTGTCCCTCCAAGTACTACTCTTGATTTTCCCTGTCTACCACTATCTTTATGACCCCCTACAGATGCACAGAGTTTCTGAAAACAGTTTCTACCAAGGTTTATGGCTGTGCGTACGCAGGTTATTAACAGGTGGATGAGTTTCCTAAAATCTGTCTCACTTTTCAGCCTGATTTGGCTGGACTGTCTCTAGAAAAGCACAATTTCTTTAAAAATGAACTGAGAAATCTCTCACTACAGTTATGCGGCACTGCTGGAGAAAAACCCAGCAAATGGCATTCCTGTGAGCTGCTGCAAAATATTCCATGTGAAGGGAGTTATTTAAACATGAAGCACAGGTACAATAATTTATAGGCAGTACTTGGAGTGACAGGTACAGCCAGCCAGAGCCTCGCACAGATGTTACAGCGTCCTACTCTCCTTTTAGACTCAATGCAGCAGTACCAAGTGCAGCACATAGCACAGAAGAAGGTCTCCTCTCCAATTTACTCTTGAAAATCCCACAAAACATGGACAGCAACAGGTATGAATACAGTTTATACCAACACAGAATGTATTCCTCTTTCAAAACTGCTTTGGAGGCAACATTTTATTTCTTTTCTTTTTTCTTTTCCTCCATGCTGGCATAACCTACGGTAGGATTTCACCTGGTTTATTTAAATAAATTTGGTTTCCTTTTTTCTCCAAACAGTAATCGGTTTCCACCAAAATTCCCAGTTGTAAAGAGGGTTGGTGTATTTTTTGGAAAGGTAAAGCAAAGACAAAGGAAACTTCTCTTAAAACCAATACAAAGACACTGTCAAAACCCATGATATGCTTATTTCCAGGGCCACTGGTTAGCTTGAATCAAAGCCTGTAAATTTTAAAAATTCTTTTGCCTGTTTGCAAGAGAGAAAAGCATGAGCACGTGTTTAATTTTTTTCTAAAAATGCAACAAATATTATTTTTAATCGTGAATATGACTGAAGTAACAATTAATGTATTTCTGCTACTAAAACATACTTAATTTTATCTTACTTCATACAGAAAGTTTTAAAACTTCTTATTTTACACTTCTTGGAGTGTTTGGAGTTTTTAAAATTATCTCACTGCCTCATTTCTCATGACAGAAGAAACTGAGATGAACCCTCCCAGTTTTCAAAGAAGAGAAGACAGATGCCCAAGAACAGGAGGGGACAAGAAACTCACGAGCTGATAAAGAGGAAGACCATGATAATAAAATTAGAATGGAAGGAGGCTGAAAACATCATCATTCTCCCACCTGTTGCAGAAAAAGCTGAGCATAGAAGTAGGAGACCTGCTGCAAGGGTAGACAGGGTGCTTGCAGCCATGTTAACAGTATTTTTTTAGGAATAACCATCTCCCTTATCTGCATGCATTGTATTTTTCAGATAAGTGAGTACACGCTTGGCATTGCTGAAGACTTCACACATTGTGGATACATCAAGAAAGTTTGTAGCATGTGTGGAAGCTTAGCAGATCTAAGAAACAAAAAAAGCCCACAGTTTTCTGTGAACTTTAAGCTTGCTTTTTTCTTTTTTTNAATTTGGGAGTTGAAACAGGTTACCACAACCACCACACCTCTGGCAGGGTAAAATTGTGCACAACATCAGGATATCTTTGACTCAGCTCTTTCTGCTTCCATCTGGTTCAATACTGTGATGCAGCTGTCTGGGTACTGGCAGTAAGGGATGCTTTTATGAACACTTCAGTTTTTGGAGAGTAACAGAAAAGAACAGACTTGATAATGACCCTGCTCTTTGCTGTGAGAATATATTCAGTTATTTCACTGTTTCACACCTCAAGAGAAATTTTCCTTCCTTTCTCAGAAACTATGGCCTGCTGCTGTGTTTCATACAAACCCAGTAAAACCTAAGGACATAGAAACCTTGATAAATTCACACTAACAGCTGACACCTTTGAAATTATCAAAATTACTCTCACAATGAAGTTCTCCTGTTTCTTGGGCACTAACTGCACACATAAAACCACAGAGTTGAAGATGCACATTCTTAAGTAATTATCATGAGTCTAAAGTAAACAAAATGTGAAAAATTGAAAGCTCAAAATTACAAACAACGTTCATTCACAATATATGGACTAAAAGCTAAAAAATTCAGAGTTGTGGTCATAAGCAGCAAAGTAATCTGAAATAGATACAAGTGCAAAATTCATTGAACATGAGCTCACACAATTAAACATCCAAGAAATCTATAGAACAAAGAAAGGGGCTGAGAGGCACATTATCCTATTCAAGTGAAAAATAAATATTTAGAGAATAGATAAGATGTCACAGATTTCTCTGAGGAGCAATGTTCTAGAGCCTTCACAGATTCACTGCCCTTGTCTGGACATGCTCCAGCACCTCAGTTTCTTTCTTATAGTAAAGGGCCAGAACTGAACACAGGATTTGAGGTGCAGCCTCACCAGTGCCCAGTACAGGGGGACAATCCCTGTGTCCTGCTGGCCACACCCTTCCTGGCACAGGCCAGGATGCCATTGGCCTTCTTGGCCACCTGGGCACTGCTGGCTCCTGTTCAGTCACTGTCACCAGCCCCCCCAGGTCCTTTTCCTGTGGGCAGCTTTCCAGCCACTCTGCCCCAGCCTGTGGCCCTGCCTGGGGTTGTTGTGAGCCAAGGGCAGGGCCCAGCCCTGGGCCTTGTTGAACCTCCCACCATTGGCCTCAGCCCATGATCCAGCCTGTCCAGATCCCTCCATGGAGCCTTCCTGCCCTCCAGCAGATAAAAAAACCCCGTTCAACTTAGTGTTGTCTGGAAGCACACTGAGGATACACTCAGTTCCCTCATCCAGACTATCAAGAAACATATTAAAGAGAACAGGCCACAATACTGGGCCCTGGGGAGCCCTGCTAGTGACTGGCTGCCAGCTGGATGTAGCACCATCCACCATCACTTTCCTGGCCCAGCCATCCAGCCAGTTTTTAACCTCAGACTGCACATTTTTAACCTCAGACTGCATGTTGTCCAAGCCATGAGCTGCCAGGTTTTCCCAGAGAATGCCATGAGAGATCGTGTCAAAGGCTTTGCTGAAGTCCAAGTAGACAACATCTACAGCCCTTCCCTCATCCATTAAGTAGGTCCTGTGGGGTATTCAGGATCTTGTAGGAGCTCCATAGATACAAAGAATTTGGGATGGAGCTAAACTGAAATCAGCCTAGCATATTCAACATCACAAAACAAATTTTCTTTGTTATATAAAAGAACATAATCTTGCAAGCTAAATGTTTAAATATCATAAAAAGACACTTCCAGCACAATACATTTTTGACTTCTAGCATATATTATGCATGAAAGCTTAGGGAAATTCATGAGGACATCTTATTTAACAGCAGTTTAACTCTCACCTCAGCTAATAGTGAAAAATGAGGGTCAGTGCTTTAACAGGAGAGAATAATAGTATTATTTAGACCCATTATCATAACGTGATTTGTACTTGATATCAATAAATAGAAGGTTTCTGTAAAAAACTGGAGAGTGTGTGCAGCTGGTCAGTTAGGAATATTTCTTAATTCAAGCTCTGTAATCAAGGCTATAAAAAATGGAAAAAGTACTACTGACCCTATCTTCTGTCTGAATCAGTACAGACTGTCTGGCTCTTTTGTTCTTCTTTTTCTTGCTTTCTTTCTTTCAGAATTTTATTCTCACTTCCCTGTAGCTGGTTTCCAACAACTCGGCTAATTAAATACCACAGTGGTGACAGTGAATTTCAATGAGTACTATGTGATTGCCCCATGGACTTCTGCCAGCTTCCTAGCTCAGCCATCAGAGGAGTTCTCACTGTACAGTTGAAGCAAGTAAATCATGTTTCTGCCCATTGGCTCAGTTAAAACATGGGCTGGAATTGTACTTCATGTTGTAAGAGAAGGGCAACTAACTGCCCCTGCAAGTACTAGCCATAAAGAAAATAAACAATAAAAAAAAGGATTGTGGTATATCTAACAAAAAATACCACTGTTGCAAAGATGTCAATGTTATGCTTTCCAGCTCATTTAAAGGAAAAGCTGCAGTGAGGAGGCAAGCTAAAGAGAAAGTAAATCAAAGAATGTAAAAGAGCAACAATGTAAGTAAAGAAGGGAAGAATGGAGGAGACTTTTGATTTATGGGTAGGGCAGAGAAAACACAGGGAAAATGATCTATGAAAAAGGTTATTTCTTTTAGTGGTTCCAGCTTCTATCAGGCTGAGTATTTGAAAGCAACTGCTTCCTGAACTACAGTTGTTTAAACTGTTTTCTAAACTGAATTTGGAGAAAAGCTGTTACCCCACTTTGTGTCTCCAAAGTGATGGTAAATGTCTACTGCAGAGATGGTTTAGATGGCAAAATTGAGGCAAAGACAACCCTCTCTGAGCCATGGTTTACTCCCAGTGATCAATACTGAGGTGGAAAACCTAGCAAATACTTACCTGGAGACCCTGCAGCCCTCTGATACCACATTTCCAAGTTCCAAACCCTGGAAAGGGTTCGCATCCAAGACCTTGAATACTTTACAGATACACCCAGCCAGATATGCTGCCTACAGTTTTTGAGTGGGACAACGGTACTCCTTGGGAATATATCCACAAATATTTAAAATATCAGAAAAACATGAATTTAAGATGATCGAATAATCAAGACAATAGAAGCATCCCACTTCCGATTTCTTTATGAAGTTTAAAAACAAATAAACAAACCTACTACAATTAAGGATCAATTATCCTCAAGTTTCTTATCAATTGATATGGGCTTTTATGCCATTAGCAGAATCATATTTATGAGTAAGGAATAGCCACAACTTTAAAATTCATAAACTAGAACCTTCTCACAAAAGTGAATATTACCATTTTCAGAACTCAAATGATCTGATAAGGTCTAGATACAAATAATTTTAGAGCTGAACAAATGAGATTTTAATCCTTTAAATGTTTTCTTTTTCTTTGCACTACAAATACACAATGTCCCTCCAAGTTGTTTCTTAGAATGGAAAGAGAACTTACAGCTTCTCTAAGTCAATACCTGAGAAGTTACAGGATGAATTCTTTTACATTCTCTGCTTGTGAGCATCTTGTTACACAGATTCTGTATAATCCTTTAAATTACTGTTCAGAAAGAGCTCCCATGCTCCTGAACAGACAAAATTGGTTCTTTTAGTGGGTATGCCTGCCATAAAACCTTCACTCATGTTCCTTGTGATTGCCATAGTTTTAAAAGGAGCTTACTGAGTTGCAGCTTTTCTTTCTAATATACTGGACATGAAAGCAGCAGGTTTATTTACACCATGCTGTCCAAAGTACACAATAGACAGCAGAAGTAAAGTATGCAGACCTTATCAAATCACTGTAATGTGATTTCTCACTGTATATTCTTCAGAATAATTTCTCAGGATGTTTTGGATAAACTTGACATTAAAATAAATGTTATTTTTATATGTTAGTGTTGCATGTCAACACTGAGTTCTTGGAAATAAGTTTTTTTACTCTTTGGTCAGGATACTTAGACACCATGAGAAGACAAATACAACCAGCTTCTGCAGTCACACTCAGCAAGAAAAAAAAACTTCACAGGCTTCCAGTGTATTTCCTGGGTGATTAGTAGAATAGGATATGTCACGGATGCTTTTTCCTTTTAACATAATTCTGACTATAACTGGGACAGAGTAAAAGAGCAACACTATGCTTTTATTCTTTGGCATATTTATGAAGCATTCATGGAAAAAGAGGGTCAATATAAACCCAGCTTAGGGTGCAAACAGTCCACATGAATGGAGTACTGTCTTCATGGATGGAAAAAGTCAGTGATACAGGTCTAACTTTGGTACAAACATCCTACACTTGGACACTGTGATTAGCAGAATCAGTCCTGGAATAAGAACAGACTCTACATTTAGTCATTCTCAAAATACCATGTGTGAGAACAGCTTTCCATTTGGTATCCATGAAGGATCGGCATTTAAACATTTCCGTTTTGTTCCAGTACCCTGCTTTTGAAATCATTAATACTAGGCTCATGTAAAAAAATGAATCTTTATTTCAACTACAATGTAACTGTTTTGGTTTATTTGGGTTTTTTTTTTAAGTTACTCTGAATTTTCGTCTGTGAGTTCATTACTACTTTACAGAATAATACTAATACCTTTGTTTTGTTGCAGAACTATTGTACTTACTTACAGAAAAGAACATGACATTCAAAAATGCACTCTTATAATTTATTCTGCCTCTAGCAGCATGTACTCTGAATTTTAATACAGATGCATATATAATAAACCAAGAATCTTTACTAGAGTATTAATTTCAAAAAGGCTACTGTATTAAATACAGAACACTTCCAGAAATATGATAGTTTTCCATTTGTTCTTGCAGTGAAAAGTTTAAACCTTTGCAAGACGACATACACACTAACAGGTTAATCTTCTTTTTCAGTGTTCATTTATATAGAGTAAAGACAATCTGTCCATTTGCTCTGTGAGCCTCTCCTTCCACTCATGGTATAAAAACCCATTCAGGAAATAATAACTATTAAAGAAAAAATCTCAACAAAAATCTCCAAGAAACTGAGGAGTTTCTTTTCTGGAAAGACTTTGTTGTTGGTACATTTTATGTATAAATGTGAATATTGTAAGCATCAGGTTTGGATTCACATTTCCATTAGCATCCCAAAAATATCTCCAGTAGCTACCTAAAGCTAAGAATACTTTACTGCAAACACTAACCTGCTTCAGTGCCAACAGCTGAAACGTGTAGCTTTTCCTTCCAACTCCTAAGCTGAGGGTGCCCTTGTGTTTCGTATCTTTAATGTGTATAAAATTTAAAAATAGCAACTGCGTTCTTCAGATTAGTTTTGTTCATTCAACAAACACACAAATCAACACTTTATTCACCATAAAGAAAGAGAAAAGCCAAAGATTATATTTATGGAATGACGTTTAGAGTTCTAATGTCTTTGGTTCAGGTGTGTAATTGGTTTGCCACTCTAAGACTTATAAATGTGCAACTCTGTGCTTAAAAGGAAAAAGTATTTCAATTAGAAGCATAATTTGCAAACTAAAGTGAATAATGAAATAAATACCCATAGTTAAGCTCAGTGCTTAAATATCTTTGAACATACCTCAGGCTACAATTATAATTTCATACAATTTTAATCATCAATCCATAGGTTGATGGATTGGAGGTTGTATTTAGCTCATAAAATTGAGGAAAATTACTTCATGGGAAAAAGGAAAAAAATTACTTCATGGCCTTGTAACAATCTAGGCAGGAGACATTAGAACAGCTATTGTGCAAAAGACAAGTGTCCAGTTTGAGCAGGAGTATGGGCTGTGGACTAAATAGCACAGCAGAAAATATTTATTGCCCATACAGGCAGACAAGTAGAGTGTTTTTGTAAGTAAGTGTTCTCATTTTCCAATATGTTCCATACAGAATTTTTTTTTTCCCCCTCACTTGCTCTCAGTACTTCAATAATACTTCCTGTGCCTGCAATCACTTCAGTGATTTACCCTCCTGTTTAGCCTGCCTCACCTCTTCAGCCCTTCCTGCAACTCCATCTCTTCCCTGGGACCTGCCCCTTGCCACTGCTGGGACAAACAGCAACCTCTGACACAGCAAGGTTGGAATAAAGGGCACTGACTGGACAGAGTGTTTCCACCAATCTGAATGATTGCATTACAACTGCATTTCCCTTAACAGAAATAGTAATTTAGGCTCCTACTGGATCAAGTTGCCAATTTTCAAACAAGCTGCAGGACCTTCAGATGCACTTCAGGACAGACCCTGTCTTCTCTGTTTCTCTTTATGGACAGAAACTGCAACAGTGAAGCATTTCCTCTACCAAGGAGGAGAGAGCAAAAAGAAAAAAAAAAAAAAAAAAGAAAAAAAAAAAAAAAATTGAGAAAGAAAAAAAGGACAAAAAATTCAGTTTCCTNNNNATTTGTGTCAGATTTCCAAGTGTGCTCTGTATTTCTTGGAAGATATAATGGTCATTGGTGAAGTATTTCATCACACCCATATTGTCAAAGTCACATTAATGACTCATTTAGGGTTAGCTTCCATAAGTTCAGCTAATGCAAATGACTTCTTTACTTTGTCAGCTAGATTTTGCTTGCTGAGTTATTCCAAATATCCATTTACATGGATAACTGCAGGATGTGATCTTGCAACATTTTAATGTTCTTTCCAGCTGTGGCCTTTCAATCTCTTTTCTCTCAGTGAAAAAGTCATATTTGCTGCCTCATTCTCTCCACTGCAAAGTCTTTTCAGAAACATGTATTCCACAAGCATTTTCTTTCAGGCTGTGTTTACATTCTGTATTGTTATAATGAGTGGCATATTAGATTTTTTCTGCCAGGGTTGGCCTGGAAAAGCTGCTCTATATTTGTGAGGGACTGAAAAAGGAACTGTTCTTCAGTACTCTATTCCTTACCTAAAGCTAACACAGCCCTTGAGTATTGTCTAGGTTTTGTTGATCATTCACAATGGTCTTCCTGGACTCTAGGAATGAGGATTTTCAACTGGTTCATGTCTACTTGAACTGCAGTGTTTAACTGGAGAGATTATCACTGGATCAAGAATAAGTTAAGGATGGTATCCCATGTTACACAAACAGTACTACCACCTACAAATCGCTGTGTCCTAAAAGTTTCATTTGCAACACAAAAATTATTTAATGATATTCAGCTTGAAGACCATTATTGTATTCTTTCTTTTTCCCTGAAAAATCTGTTACTCAGCCAATATTACTAGGCTCCTACATGGTTCATTATTACTGCCTAAGTACAATCCCTTATTTTTGTTCTTACTGATACCAACCAAACCAAACCAAACCAAACCAAACCCAACCCACATCAACCCACAAACATTAAGAAAGAAAAAAGTTTTGTATTCTGATCTTGATTACTCAAGTTCTGACTACACTGTTCCAGTGCTTATAATATGCATCATGTGCAGTCACCAAAAGCTTTCACAAAGAATAGTCACAATGTCTATGGATTTATAAGTGTCCTTTCATAAGGAGTACTGGGGTCAGATATAAGCTAAAATCAGCAAAAGCAATTTAGAATGCACTTTAGAATGAAGCTGAGCCTTTAATAATAGAGCAGATACTTGAGAACAAGGATGATGTCATGAACATGCCTTTGCTCAGTTGAAAGAATCCAAATTATTTCTTCAGTTGTCTGGCTGTAGTCCTTATTTACACAGTCTGACTCACAGGTGAAGGAATTTGGGGAGGGATGAATCACTTGAATCATGCAGCCTGACTGGGCAACATCCACAGAGCTACTCACTGTATTTTCCTGAAGTCTCAGTTCAGCTGTATTTACATTTTTCTGGTGATAACCTCTACTGCCTCCTTGTCTGTCTAGTCTGCTAGCACATTATTAATGTCATTAGGATTTTTCCTACCTCAACATCTAATGTCTGACTAAATCCAGAGTAACCAAGTACATGAGTCAAGTTCTCTATTTTCACTTAGTGCCAAAGCATACCCATACAGTGTCAATTACTAGCCTGCTTTAGGACTCCATAAATTTTCAGTGAATTTTTCTTTTGTCTCTAAGAAAGATGCTTTGGTAGGAACATTAAAGATCATACATTAAAGATCATCTAGTTCCAATCCCTCTTGTTCCACTGGATCAGTTTGCTCAGAGCTCCATCCAACCAGGTTCTTGAACACTTCCAGGGATGGGGTATCCACAAATTCTCTGGGCACCCAGTTCCAGTGCCTCACCACCCTCATAGCAAAGAATTTCTTCCTAATATCTAATTAAACTTACTCTCAGTTTGAAGCTATTCCTCCTTGTCCTGTCACTATATGCCACTGTAGAAAGTCTTTCTCCAGGTTTCCTTTAGGCTCCCTTTGGATACCGGAAGGCCACAGTTAGGTCACCCCAAAGCCTTCTCTTCTCCAGGCTGAAC
>VXBB01001771.1:35300-47906 GCA_013399915.1 Illadopsis cleaveri
AAAAAAAAAAAAAACCTTCTGTAGACAGAAGGTAAATATGTAAATATGGTAAACATATCCATGTCTATTTCTATGGTAAATATGTCCATATCTATTCCCTCTGATAGTACTTCACAATGATGTTTGAGACTGGAGTGGATGTCCTTTGTTGTGTTTCAGCATAAGGGAACGTGATGATGCACAGTTTTACACCTTTAATCACTTAGTAATAGTGAGGGGATTGTTTGGCTTGTGTCTGTGGGTGGGGTTTGGGTTGTTTTGGGTTTTTTTGGATGTTTTGGTTGGTTTGATTTGGTTTTTGGGTTTTTGGTTCTGTTTTATTTTGTTGGGTTGTTTGTTTTTTTTTTTAATTTTACCTAAGCACACAATCTGAAAGTATAAAAACCCCCATTTTTTCATCTTTCTTAGCCTTGTTCTCCCTGATCAAACACAGGTGCCACCTGCAAGCCCTGAAAAAGTGAAAAGTGACTGCAATCGAAGTCTGGCACTGACAATGTTCAGAATTGGCTGCAAGGTTTAAAGTCCCATTTTCTACACTGCAGCCCTCACATAAAGTAATAGTTTGTTCCTGACTGCTCTATGAGTGTGGCTAAAATTGTGCTTTTAGGGGCTCGATCCAGGTACTTTTCACGTTACAGTAACACACTGAATCACACCATGGGAAGTAAAGACGTACTGAACCTGCAGCTGACTGCTGCTGAGCTGCACCTGTCCTTTACAGCAAACAGATTACAGCTGGAATCAGACATGACTCAGTGATGTAAGGGTCTGTAATCAACACCCCTAAACACGATCCTCTACAAACCATGGGCACATTCAGGAGACAATTAATCTCCTGTATGAGAGCTGGAAAACTTTACCTGTGAGATTCAGATGAGCTTCAACTTTTATGTATCCAAAGATCAAAAGGCCCATATATTAAACATTAGAACCTCAAATATATTACAACAGTAATCTGAAGATCAAGCAGTTAGGATGTACATTTCTAGAGAATTAAATGGTTACTTACTCCAATGTTAATTCAGGAGAGAGCTCAAGCTCAGATACAGGATTTTCTAAAGGTTAAAGAAAAATGCCAGTGGAAATCAAAGTCATAGCAGACCACAGATTAAAGAATAGCAACTGCAGAGAGCTGCAGATCTTCAAGATGATCTTAATAGATTAGTCCAGACCTAAAGGCATACATAGAAAAAAGCTTACAGCAAATGCTAATAAAGTTAATTTTGAAAACTCATAGAGCTGAGAAGAATTTTATTAAAAAAAAAAAAAAAAGAAAGTTAAAGCATGACTGAAGCAGTCATTGAGCTATAATTCAAAAATCTTGAATGGGCAGTAATGCCTAGCAAAGGCATCAGATCCAGTATATCACACAGACTACTTGCTGTAATGACTGTCCATAAACTCTAAGCACGGAACGAGCAGTTCAAGGAAAGTACTGACACACCACAATCAGCACTCTATATATATGCAGGTTGCTTAACTGTGCTTTTCCAATCTTCAGTGTTTTCCAGTTTGCATTATGCACACCCTGTGAGTTCTTCACAAAGCTTACAAAAAACAATTTGCCACTCTCTAGGGATTTGCCTGAAACCTGCACTGTAACTTAGTCTCACCTATGCATTTGTGCTGATAATTTTGAGAAACTTCATGTACACACACCCACTCACCCACCTGCTCCTTAAATTGCTACGCAGGGTGTAAGGCTGGACAGCCACAAATTTTAAAAAAAGTGCCCATTACATCATAGTCAACACTGCAAAATTTGGCCCTTAGCATGCACACGTTTTAACATAATAAACAAAAGCAGCAAAGGTACACAGCGAGGTGGAAGTTTTCCTGCAAGTGCCATATGCCATAAACCCCAGTAACTGAGCCTGTGCAGCATCTGGGAAGCCTGGTTACACCCCAAGGACACCTCAGCAGCCCCCAGAGCTACCACCCAGGCATGGGGATGAGGTGACAGGGCCATAGGAGGGGACACAGCCTGTGCACTGCCTCAGCCTGTGATGACAGGCTTGACCTCCCTCTTCAGCAGCCTTGCCAGCAGCACAGAGGAGCACTGGCTTCCCTGAAGGCAATCACATGTTCAAAACACCCAACTTCTATTTTCTGCTGTTCGGATGGTTTTGTCTTTCTTTTAAAAGAAAATCAAATCTCCAATGAGACCTGTGCCTTCTAAAACCATTAGAAGCCTCAGGGCACTCCAGAACAGCCCCTGCTGTGGTGGGGAGGGCTGCATGACTCTGCCTCTCTCAGCCTCCTCTCTCAGACATGCTTCCCAGCAGGAACCCGAATATAGCCTTCAAGTACAGGCTGGGTAAAATTTCTGCTATGTGGGCGGGTAAATGAATGACCTCTTCACACAGCAAACTCTAAAACATGGGCTAACTATAGTCAGGTACATTTTGGTTTAAAACAACCACTGACAGAATAGAAAAGGTTAGTTCAAAAAGGATGTTCTCTTTTTTATGTTTCAGTCCTGTATGCTGAACATGTTTTGAAAACTGCTGTTGTATCTCATGCTTCAACCAGGCTGGTCAGGAAAACTGCAGAAAAAACAGTCAGGCAAGGCCAGCTAACCCAAACAAATTTTTCACAAGAATGAGCAGGTCTGACTAAATATGCACATGGAAATGCCTATTTTTCCAGTTGTATATACACTGTTTCCATATCCTCATGCAGCATTTTTTTATAAAACTATCATCTATAAAATTACTATACATCTAAATAAGAATACTAAAATATTTAAAACTTCAAAAACATTTAAATTTACTGAATTTCAAATGTTTCACCTAAGCTTTAGGTGCAGCTGTTTAGCAAAAAAATCTGCAATGGTCTGACATGGATCATAACGAGTTTTGTACTGAGTTGTTTGTGTAAGGAACATGAACTCCTGGCTTCTAGGTTACATTTCCATGTCATACCTAATCACATTGGCTAAACTGCACAAGCTCTGTCACCTCAGCCACAAACGGTGAGCAGGCTAATCATAGCTACTGTGCTGCTGTAGTTTATGTCTGGCAGAGAACATGACTAAGAAGACAGTTCTGGTCTGGAAAGTCAACAGGAGGGATCAAAGAGCAGACAGAGAGCCCCTTTCCTGACTTAAGTATAGGCCCCTACCCTGACAGAAGTGTGGACCAAAACACCAATTTAACCACTGACTATATCTGGCAAAGATGGGGATGTAAGAAGCATATCCTGAGCCAGATCTCCCTGCCCATATCTAGTTTCCAGGAAGAGTGCTCTGAAGCTGTGCTCTGCTGTGCACAGACTCCCAGCATTTTTTTTCCATGTGTGCAAACGCTGCTAAGGAAAAGCAAATGTTAGGATCCCTGAGCTTGGCATGACTGTGATGACGTAAGGATTGGTAAAAAATAGGTAAAATATTAGGTGCTGCAGAAATCACAATCAGGCACTGAAAAAGTACGTATTCACTAACTTTGTACGATGCTAATTTATCCTACATGAAAAGAACACCATAAAAAACCTCTTAGAAAAAACTTTATATAGGTGCTGTCCTGATAAGAAAACAAATTCCATATAAAAAAGGAATGCAGTGCTGTATGTCACTTCACTCTCACATCATGCCTCTCTTCAATTCTGGCACTTAAGTCTGAACCTGCAAATTTTATTTCTCTGTTTACTTGTGGGACAGAGCTCAT
Source organism: Illadopsis cleaveri (assembly GCA_013399915.1). Taxonomy (NCBI): domain Eukaryota; kingdom Metazoa; phylum Chordata; class Aves; order Passeriformes; family Timaliidae; genus Illadopsis; species Illadopsis cleaveri. Next base: position 38,966 of record VXBB01001771.1, read on the forward strand.
GATACATGAAGTCTTCTTAGAAAATATCAAAAACATCTGCACTTTTGATAGACATAAGGAAATACTCAGCCTCTAGAACCTATAGATCTAATACAAAGCTCAGAGTGATTTTCTAGAATCCTGGAGAAGGTAAAATTAATGCACTGCACATGCAGGAGAAGCCAAGTTTGGGGTTAGATTTCAATTGCAACATCATCCTATAAGTCACACTTTGTAACTAGTCTTTTATCTTAATTTTATCTTAATTTTTAATCTTTGTTTTATATGCATTTACCTTAATTTTAATGAACATCTCATCAAATATCTACTGATCAATTCCATACTTGTATGTAGTAAATTACTGATTTGTACTTTTTGTGAAAGCTTGGAGTTCAGCATATATAAGGTACTAAATTAAGTAAAAAAAAAAAATACATTTTTAAAGCTAACCAGAATACAAAAATAAAGCCTTACTACATAAACAGCTGAATACAGGCCTCAGCTCAAGAGTTATGTGCCATCTAGGTCTTGCTTTCAGCCACCCTGTTAGCAAATCTGTGAGTAACTGTTCACCCTGAAACTCAGGAAAAATCCTTTTTAATTAGCATGTCATTTTACCCCTTGACACAAAGTACATGAAATAAAGATGTCTTGTTGCAGCTTGTTTTTTCTGCATTTAAAGGATTAAACACAGGGAAGATGGATGACCAAATTAAGCTTTCCTAAATAAATCTGTGCTTATGTATTCTCCAGAGAGACAGCAACATGCAGGCAGAAGATGATAACGCGTGCTTGCAGCATCCCTTACACTGCCCCCAACTTAAGCATGTGGTTCTGTGCACACTTTAAAACTCCCACACAAGGAGTACTAAATCACTCTTTTCTTTCCAAATGAAACCCTGAAGGATACTGCCACTCAGTATTTGTCATATTCTTTGAGGGTTTTGATGACGACAACATTGCTCAAAGCCATTACAACCCCATCAACAGATGGCAGATGGTCACAGAACACAACCACCACACAGAAACACTTACACTGGAAGGACTGATTGAGTCTCTGTGGTGAACAATGAAGCTCAGGAAATTTTCTGGTGCATCATCTGCAGCTACAGTTCTCAACAAGCAACATTTCCATTGTTGACGGAAGAGCACACATGAGCTTGCTCTTACAGTCATGTTATCTAGTCTTGAGTGCTGAGGGGGATGCACCAAGAGCTTTTTCTCATTCTTCAGCAAATACTGTGCCATTCAGAAGTGTTTTTCTGCGTGTTTCAAAGTCACATACTCTCTTAGTAAAACTTTTTGTGCCTGAGAGAGAGATATGATTATATTAGGCAACAAAAAACCACCATATTATCTTTGAATGATTATTATTTGTCATGCATTTTACTTGCAATAATCTGACCATCTGCCATAAGGACTGTAAATCAGTGAGAGTAGTGCATTTAATCAATTAAAAATAATAAGATCTCAGATCTCCTGTAGCATGTTTTTCCTTTGCAGAAATTGTCATTAAGTGAATCTGAACAGTTTGTCAGAGACAGCATAATTGGATATTGAAAGCACAGGTCAAAAGTCAGAATCCTGTCAACCCTAGCCTTGCAAATAAAATATAATTGGACACTGAGAAAGTCACTTAGTAATAAATTCAACCATGGACATAAATACCTTAACAATTACAACACTAAGTTTTCCACTTTTCGTGTTGCATGCAGGGCACAGGGAAAAAAAGTGAGCCAAAGGAAGCCACTGCCATCATACTTTCCATCAGACTCATACACAAATATGATTGGTATTTCCCAAAAACGCCAGCTTGGTTGAGCCCTCAAGGAACAGACAGAAAGACAACTATTTTATGACCTGACTGGGACTCAAGAATGAAAACTGTGCTGAGTCACTCTCAGCTCTGTCGACACCAAATATTTGCACACATCGTCACCCAGAACTGCAGGTGCCCATGGGACTCCAAGGTCAAAAAATTTCATGCTCATGGACCTGCCCAAAGTTAGTAGTTAAATAAGGAATTTAAGGACTCTCTGGTGCCAGCAGGGACACGGGGTTTCTTCTTCTGGGTCTGACTCTGTCTCTGTAACAAATAAAGGCCTGGCCTCTAACAAAGGTCTGTGCCCTCCGAGTAAAATGTCTCATAGCAGCACTGAAAGATGACACAGAATTTCCAATCCACAAAAGAGAAGCAGCTTCCACCCTACCTCTTCCTCCATTACAGTGCTTAAATTTGACAATTCAGGAGTCAGGCTTAGGAGTTAACTCTCTGGTTACTGAATTACACAGTAACAGACAGAAGACAAGTCCAGTCCTGTGAATGAGGTATTAAGTGTTGCTACATTAAAATGGAAGAAGTCATCTATAAATTAAACTGCGCGTATTTTCCACACAAACAAAGGGCAAGTGGCGTACAAAAATCCAAAATTTTCAGATGCTGACTAGTTCACAAGACAAATAGCAGAAGACTAAAATATTCTTAGCCAAATTAATACAAGAATAGCATTAACTGCACTGTTTCCCCAATTACAAGCAACTATCCAGCTGTTTCTACCTAAAGTAAAAATTCCTACTTCTATAACAAATTCTCTTCCAGATGTGTTCTTCTATGCCATATGTCCTTTCACCTAAGCTAAAAATGTCAGTGGACACAAAAAGTACATGAAGATACGACACTTCAAATTAATAAACATCTCCCTCAATTTAGAAGGAATGCAGCACTTGCAGAAAATAGTCTGCACATAGCCTTTAACAGAGGGTTTTACATTTACATGCAGAGAGAAAATCTTTTACATCGGAACAAAGTACAGTAATTAAAAACTCTGTTACAATCAACTTATAAAAGGTGACCCTGCAAAAATCCTAAGCTAAGCCTTTGGGAGCCCATAACCATCCCCCTCCCACAGACACACACTTGCAAAAGGCAGATACATTAAAGAATGAAATTTTACATGAAAAATGGCAATTTACAGCCAACCTACCAGAAATTTTTCAAGACAGGAAAATTATTTATATATTAATTTTTTTTCTAAATTGGTTATAATGTTCTAAAAAACCTAATTGGTTTCTGCATTTATTTCATTATAGAATATCTGTCTTAGATTAAAAAAAAAATCTTAATTTTCTTTGTCTGAAGATTTTGATCTCAACCTTCTAACGTTTATCTTCATTACTGTAGGCTAATTTTCGTTTCAAATGAATATTTCATCTCATCTCACTTCCTATTTCACATTTTAATTTATTTCTTCTTCTTCCACATTCCTAAGACAGGAAATCCATTTTAAGTCAGAAGTGTCCTTGTAAAACATGCCAAAATAAATATCTTGTGACTCATTGCAGCTATTGATCCCTGTTCTGCACTAGAAAGGAAATGGGACCATCAAGCCCTTACTCTGAGGAGCTGGATATTTACCCAGTTCTGCAGGAGCTCATGCCTTTTAATGAGGCAAGCCCCCATTCAGTTACCACTAAGAAGCATCAAACTAACTGGTCAGTGAGGGTTGAATGTTCCCTTTGTAAGCCCCTCTGCAGACTGAGTCAGAATCCCAGAAATGAGCTTTGTGATGAACTGTTGACTCACATTATACCTCAGTTCTCCAGATTAGCCCCTGTTGTAAGTGATGGCAGCCGTCAGAAAAGCGTAAATGCATTTCTGAGACTTCCAGCACTTTAAATCTGATATTCTAATTAGTAAGAAACAAGTTCTAAAAGCTGGCAGCAGCTGCAAATTAATGATGGCACCATCGGCTAACAAGGACCAAGAAAAGACGGGAGAGAAAATCCATGCAAGACTGTTTTAATCCCAGCTTGGATGGGAGCTCTGTTAGAAGAGCAGGAGTCTAGAATAGAAAAAGCACATGTAAAGGACCCTTATCCTCTTAGCTTTACCTCTGCTAAAGGAGCGAAGCATCAGTAGCAAGATAAGAAGTTACAAGAATCTGAGTAGTGTGTGGGCAGCATAAGAGCAGTGAATGGTTACTTTTTTATCAGGCTCACAGAAAAGTACAGCAACAAGTGACCTCAAAAAGCCAATGATTTATGGCAGCCAGCACCTCCTCTACCCACCTGTTTCTGGAAAAAGTTAGCAGAGACACTGCAGAAAAGTTGAGATATCCCAGCCAAGCGACTGTTTTAGGATCAGATGAACTGCCCCTTTGGAAATGTTTGTGTCTGCATGTGTGCCTCCCTCCACAGAATTTGGAGAGCCTGGAAAACTTTCTGAGAAGAGTCAAATCCCACCAATGGAGTGCAGAAATCAGGGCAGGAACAACTACCAAGAGCTAAATGGCAGATCCCACATCTTCACGACAGCTTTCTTCCATACCTGTGTAAGGAAAGAGCTCTGGTTGCTAACAACTGCACAGGAAAAGTTGCACAGGTGAATAAAAGTTATAAACAGGTTTGAAAGCACACTCCTACTCAGGCTGTTTTCAGAAAAGGTGCATCTACTAACAGTGCTACAGAAGGACCTTCCAAGATCACTCACTGTACTTTTTAAACTTGCTTTGGAGAAAGGCCGAAGTGTACACATTTCTGTAGCTCAGGAAGACTGTCAGTATTGTTTCTACACATGATGTTGCTATTCAGAATATATTTTAACAGATACATTTTAAGTTTATTTGAAATTTTCCTGATACACTAGAAATATATTCAAATTTGAGACAGTGTCTGAAACTTAACTAAACTAATAAAAAAAAGGTCTATTATGGTAGGAGGACCTGTGGATTACTTTCAAATCACACAGAGAAAAAAATGTATGGTCCGCTAATGTCTACTACCTTCTGGCAGTAGTTCAGGTACTATCTCTGGTAGTACAGAATTCAGTGAACATTAGCAAAGGTGACTCTGTTTTCTTTGTGATTCATTGTCTCAAATATACTTCAGGCAAGAACAAAGACATACAGAAAAGTGTTACTTTCATAACATCTGAGTGGTCCTGCTGAGACACAGACTTCCGTGCGGATATCCCCGGAAATGAAAAAGAAAGCAGGCTTTGGTGCTTTTACATCCCCAGCCACAGAGTTGATTTTGCAAACTTTATTACACTTTCCATGACTGCTGACAGGCTGTACACATTGCGGTGTCTACCTGAAAACAGAACAAGTTCTGCTTCACTTTAAATGGAAATACACAGTGTTAACTTACCAGGAGCCTAGGCAGGCACAGTACTCAACTCTGAGTGGTTACCACACAAATAAGCCCGACAGCTAGCTGGCTTCTTGCTAAATCCAGCCTGCTTTCCAGGAACTTTCCATGTTTTATGGAATCTGGGGAAGTGGAAGCCTGTAACTGCTGGTGCTCAGATCCCTGGCTAAAAACAATAGCAGCTGGAGCATCACTGTACCTGTCGGACTGTGGGATTAGAGAAAAGCCTTTAGAAATATTCTTGGCTGTCCAAATCTGAAATTGAGACTCAAAGTGAGATTTAATAAATTATGTAGATAAAGAGGTATTTCATAATCTAATTATACATAAGAGCATTTTCTGTGGAAGTGATTACCATGGTATCTTCCTTTTTTGACATTCCATAAATATTACTTCTTCAGTGATTTTTTTCTCTTGAAGTTCAAAAGAGAGTTGCACAGCTTGTTACCAAGCAATAAAGATTACTTTTGTCAACACTCAAGGAAACTTCCAATTACATGAGTCAATGGAAGTTACAACTAAATAAACAGTTAGGAAAACTGGAAAAAGTTGTTATGGAAGAGATAATGTCTGATGAAAAGTGTGATGCTCAGCCATTTACTCATGTCTTACATGATGCATTTATTTACAAAGGAAATAATGATGGAATGTAAAAGTGATTAGATCCTAAGAGAACTAATTTTTTGGGTACACTCACCAAGGCAATAGCATTGTATTGAACAGACTTTCAAAAATCTTTTTTGAAAAAGGTATCCTTTGAGTTTTTACAAAACAAAAGGCCTATTCTGATCAGAAAAAACCCACGCCCTTTTGCACACACACAGAAAAAATATTTTTCAGCTCTGTAATGTGTTGATTTTACTGCTATGCTTTTACTGCCCTTGTGAGAACCCCCTGGAGTACCATGTCCAGTTCTGGGGCTCTCAGCACAAAAAGATGCTGACCTTCTGGAGAGATTGCAGAAGAGGCCAACTAAACTGACAGAGAAATGGAGCACCTCTCCTGCATGGACAGGCTGAGACAGCCAGGATTGTTCAGCCTGCACAAGAGAAAGCTTCAAAGAGACCTTTTAGCACCTTCCAGTACCCAAAAAGGAGGCTACAGGAAAGCTGGATAGGGACTTTTTACAAGGCACATAGTGACAGGACAAAGGGTAATGACTTCAAATTGAAAGACAGTAGTTTTAGAGTAGACGCTGGAAGAAATTCTTTAGTACAAGGTTGGTGAGGCACTGGAACAGGTTTCTCAGAGAGGCTGTGGATTCCCCATCCCTGGGAGTGCTCAAGATCAGACAGGATGGGGCTCTGAGCAGCCTGGTCTGATCAGAAGTTCCCAGCCCATGGCAAAGGGTTGGAAACTAGATGGTCTTTAAGATCCCTTCCAATGCAAGTCATTCTATGATTCCATGTGGAAGCAGTGTTTTTTAGTATCATTAGTTTGGACCTTGAGAACCAGATATGGCATTTAGCTTCAACAACAAAGATTTACTTTAATGGCAGAAATAACTCAAGAAATATTTCCTGACAACTACTTGGTGTTATATTTTGAAATACAGGATCTTTTCCTTCTTCAGGGAACTGAATAAATATTTCTTTTAGTAAAAAAATTAATAAAACCCTTACAGAAAACAGAAAATCCATTATGAAAAATCAGAGATTCCAAAAGACTATTTTACACAATACTAGATATAGGCCAAACAGTGATGATTTTTACCATCTTTATTTTACTGCCTCCTTATGCTTGAACTAGCTACCATTAGAAGAAACAAGGGTCATTCCTTCTCTGGCCTACTCATTATTCGTTTCCATCAGACATGATCATAAAACTGTTTCATCTGATCAATCCAAAGACTACACTGGTTTCCTTGAGGGCTTTAAATTGGGAAAGTTCATTTAGCTTCAGAAAAAAACTGTATTTTTATTTATTCAAATTCATCCCTACTTTTCCACTCCTTCTGCTTCTATTTTTCTCTTTTCAACAAGAAAAAGGACTATCTACATACCGTAGAGAGTTATAATTAATTTTAAAAAGTCCAAAACATATTTAAGGGTTAAATGTTGCTGGTATACATTATCTACAAGTGCACAAGAGAAAGCAGTCTCACCTGCTGCTCTTTTTTTTTTTTTGCTGCTGGGGAGCAGGAGCAGTGTGCTACACAGAAGGTCACACCCAGTCTGAGCCAACAAAGAAGGAGGTGGGAAGTAGGAAAACTGAACTAACAGTTCAGATATGCTTCACTGTAAGCCAGGGAAATACAAAACACAAGTTTAGATGGCTACACACTGTGCTGGATGCCACATTAACACAGTGACTGCTCCTAGTACTACCAGAATAAAGGCATTTCCATGCAGAATATCATGCAATATTACCCAGAGTCACTGTTGATTTCTGTCATCCAGCTCCAGTAATCTCAAATTAGAGAGGTTAGCAAGAGAATGATCCTATGATTAAAAAAATGCTTCCTAAAAGATGCTTTAGCTAGATGCTGAAAACCCAGAGCAGATCAACCCATAGGCATTACTTGTCCTTCCTACAGTGCCAACAGGTGAGTAGAACACAAGAAGAGGATTTGCCAAAGGTAGATCAGCACTCTTTAGCATCCTGATCTCTCACCCAGGAGAGAAATCTTGGTTTCTTTAACTGAAAAAACATTAGAATGCACCCCAGATGCATCCTAGACTGAAATCATAAGAAATCAAAGTGCTGCAGCGTTGGGGCAGGACTGACTGATGCAGATGGGAGAACTACAGCTTCTACTGTGTGAGTGGCACTTGCCTGTCAAACTATAAATCCTCATGCTACTGTATGGTGATTAATTTATCCTCAAAAGTTTTAAGGCAGAAATATTGCTATGCAAGGAAGTTATTTTATTCATGCCATTGAAACAATTTTCAGGATCGTTAGTATTTTCCGATTTTTGAGAATTTCCTTTGTATCTCTAAAATTTATGGTAGAAATAATCAATCTTCAAAGAAAACAGTTAATTTCTACTGTGCAGTTCCTACTTATCTAGAGGATTATCCATGGATTCAACAAACACTTAAGTATATACTTTACTCACATGCCCCAACATCCTGAGTAGTGCTGCTTCTCTGAACCTGAACCATGGAAAAACACTTATCCATTTGCACATGAACAAGCACATACTTCTTTCTGCTTCTATCCTTTTGACTCATTGTAGGGGGCCCACAAAAAGCCAACAGTGCCACAGAAATTCCTTCAGCCCTTTACTGCCCTTCCCCTTATGCAAAAATTATATTTTGTCTCCCTGGAACTGGTAAAAAACAAAACACCCTCTAAGATACAAGAAGCAAAATAAAGGAGATAAATACAGTAACTGAATAGAATATTTAGGATGCACATTTATGTTGGCATGTTTAATTATATAGAAATTTGAAAAAGAGTATTAAGGACACAATCAAACAGACTGTCAAAAAGAACAATCAAGTTTTTCGATAAAAACTTTGCAGTGCTTCAGCTAACAAGATGCATCACTGGAAATGATCCTGTCTTTTCATAAAATCGCGGAATGGTTTGAGTTGGAAGGGACCTTTAAAGACCATCTAGTCCACCCCACTTCCATGGGCACAGACAGGCACCACTGCATCAAGTTCCTCGAAAGCCCCATCCAAACTGTCACTGAACACTTCCAAGGATGAGTAAGACAATCCTTCCAGGTAAGATCTTTTGGGAAAAGAAAGTAACCTTCTTTCAAGGTCTGACTCCACTCTGACCCCTCTCAAGATTCACATTATTTTTTCCCTTGTATATTACCCATTCCTCCATATCTTTCTGGGTGGGTTTGAATTTGGGT
>VXBB01001815.1:8288-30242 GCA_013399915.1 Illadopsis cleaveri
CTTCTCTAAAGAGTTACTGGCTCACCCTACCTTATTTTACAGCTTCCATGTTCTGTAAGGAGCTCTTGTATTACACCTAGCAATGTACAAACACCATTCCTTCTGCATCTGACTGAAACAAGAGACAGGCTTGGGGTTCCACTCATTCTGGGGAAAGTATTAGCACTTGCTCAGGCCCACTGAAGCACGATTTCCAGTGTGAGTAGAGGAGCACATTATCTAGTCCCAATTATCAGCTCTTTCAGCTGAATATTCCATGTAGGTAGATGAGGTAACATGAACCGCAATGCTGTCAGTGTGTGACTAGTACACCTCTTACATCTCTGAGCAAGGCACTTCATTATTTTTACTTCCCAGGGGTTGTGAGCAAAATTAAAATTTCTGTAAGAACAGATTCCCTGAAGGTCTAGGGTGACCTCTTTTCTTGTTTTGCATGATAGAGCCCTAAATCAAATGCAACAGTTTTCAGTTAATATATTTCATTTGCTGACAGTATGACATTGTTGGTATTTAGGCTTAAATTCACGTTCTGTCAAATCTCATTAGTTAATTTTCATAAGGATCATCTTGATTGTAGCTCCCTGGCTTCAATTATAGCTAGGATATCTTTTAATAACCATGAGAAGCTCTGATATCAGTTCCTTATTTGAGTATTGCTTTGTGGTTTCTTCTGGGACATGCCTCAAATGAGAGGTGTTAATACTTGAAAAATACTTTATGAGAGATACCTTGTGAAAGGTATCTTAGAGATTTTGCCATTTGAATAGCTTAAAAGGTGCTTCTGATTGTTGTCTTGAATTCTACTAAGGTTTTTGTGTCCTGGATATCCAGGAATATTTTGTCCAAGGAATTTGATGGGTTGTCCCCAGCTGCCCTGGCAATTCTATATCTACTGGTGGAATTTATTGTGCTGCTGCTTGGAAGTGATAGATAACATGGTTCCCTGCAAAGGAAGCAGTCACTTTGTCTTTTGAACCTATTAACACATTTTCTGCAGGGAGGTTTCTGTGGTAATTGAATGCTCCTTTTTTACAGCATTTCTATTTACAGTATTTCTACCTGCAGATGTGGCTTTCATGGTGTTTTTTGAGACTTGCTAGAATTAATACTCCTTATTTGAGTATATATATATATATATATATATATATATATATATATATATATAGGTCAACAAAAATAATTTTGTTTGTCCTCTGTGCAGGGTTTCCATCAGTGTAGCTGAGGGAAAGCTGGATGTAGTTATTGTCATTTCCTGTTTACTTGTTCTTGGAAAAAATTGTCAAAAGAGATGAAAACTAAGCCAGTTTTCTGGCTTTCTCTAACTTGAGACAAGATCCAGTGTATCACTTTTGATAGCATCTCGTGATGCCTATCTGGTAGAGTATTTTGAAGTGGAGACTCTGTCAGTAAAAGATATATTAAGCATATGCACACATAAGATAGGGTTGCCAAGAACTTAATGAATTTAAATGTTTAGGAGTGCAGCATTTGTACACTGGGATGTGTTCGCACCATGACTTTAAATGCTGTAGACTGTTGGTTTTAATTTCTTGAATGATTTAGTGTGGAAAATATTCATCAGGTTACAAAAATGTGTTGACTTTGATCCTTCTTTATTTTCTTTTTTAGGAAGACTGAAAATCTTTGCCGTCACAGTAAGTGGAAAATCAATATAATAAGAAAATGATGATTTACCTTTTCATATGGAAATATGTCTTCGGAGCACAGTTAGAAAAAGAGTCTTAAAGAGACCAGATTCAGAGAATTTTTCCCTTTTAAATGAGGATGGTTATTTAAGAAAAACAATTTAAATGAGAGAAAAATCTTATTCACCAGTGCTGAAATTAACTTCACCTGCATAAATTCTGAGTTATATCTATGAAACCATTCATATGAGGAGAACCAAATGCTGTTGGAATGCTGAAGTTTTACAGTTGTGAGCTATGCCACATTACTAAAAATCAAGTCCTACATAGTAAAAGTCCTTCAGCCTAGTCCAGCTTTCCTCATACTTTTGCAATAAATGCAAAAGGTATATCCTTAGCAATACGAGAATTTATCTGTTTTAAAAGGCTCATTTTACTGCTCTGCAGAGAATCTAGAAGAAAGGAAGCAGAGTTAAACACATCAAAAATTGTAGAATAAAATAAAAAAAAAAAAAGGTCATGAAGCCTTGCTGGCCAGAACACAGAATGAATAGAGGGGTTCTGTCATTTGTAGAGCATATAAACTAAAATGGCAGTTCAGGATATAACCCTGCAGAGCTCTAACCACAGGGACCCTCACTCTGATCTATAAAGAGGATTGGAGTATTTAAAAAAGGGTTTCCTATCTTCAGTCTCTGCTCCTTTCAAGCTACACCCTGAACCATTCACCACAAGCAGTAGGCTAATAACTGGCTGAGCTGGGGACAAACTGTAAAAAAAACTGCTTAGATTTAAAAAAAAACCAAAAAAAACCACCCAAGCCAAACAAACAAACAAATGAACAAACAAAAAAAGAGTTGCTCTTATGCTATTTTGTGTCAGTGAATAATCACAGTGATGTTTTCATAGCATCACAAATAAACACCTAAAGGCCTTCCTGAAATACCTAAAAAGCCATTTTAAAATTTTTTTGGTTTGTTTGTGCTTTTAAAAATAATTGCTATGTATATGTGTGTGCATATCTTTTTTTGAACCTGACAGTATTTCTGTCCCCACCAATGAAGTATTCTGTGGAAAAATGCCACAATCAATAAAAAACCTCTTTCTTTAGTTCTTTTCTGCATCATATAGTAATTTTTAGGTGGATCTAATATTACCTTTTTGTCCAACTCTTTGTGCATTATTGGATAATGCCAAGAGATGTTAAACAATTTCTTTTTCAGTCTTCATTTTCTGAGGGCGCCTTTGTTATAAAAGCAGTTGGTGAAAAGAATTATATTTCTTTTCAGCAGTGAAAAAAATTTATGGTCACAGCAAACTCTTAGAATAGGGATGAACAATGAGGGCAACATTGTTGTATTTTTAAGGTTTTAGTGAATAATTTAACTATTACATTATTTTCTTCATGCCAGGAGATTTTTGAGCCCTGCACATTAAGGGAGCTGTGCAATACACTGGACAGAAACCCAGTTTGAAAGAAGTAGGTTTCTGGATATTGAATTTTATATTCTCCACATTCCTTCAATATAACAATAAAACAAAATTCTTCTACCTCTTTTAGTCAGAATACTTGCTGGTCTTGGTTGCAGCTTTCCAGTATTAGGGACTACAAAGAAGGAGTCTTAATTAAAAAAAAAAAAAAAAAAATCTTAGGTTACTAAGGAAGTTCTTTATTAATTTCCATTTTAGGGAACCAGAAAAATATGTTGTTTAAAAAAGGAGTGTATATGGGGTATTGAGTGCAAGGATTATTGAATTTTATAGGTTGATCTGATCCAGAGTGGTGACAGATTTCAGTGGTTTTTGCACACATAATCTAAAATTTCCATGTTTCTGTAGATTTATGTAATTATTCCTTCATTAAAAATCAGATTTTTAGTTCTGAAGTCACTTAACCCCTTGTACAGTGTCTTGAGTTATAACATCAAATATAAAGGAAAGTACACTTATCTGTGCACAATTTGGTGCTGATTCACAGTAAAGTGAGAGGCAGCTGTTTCTGCTGCCAGGTAGAAAACTGAGAGTGCACAACCAGTGAAATCACCCTGAATGGATTTAGTGGTAAGTTCTGTGATGTGATACAGAGAGGCATAATTCAAATGCTTGAATTAGGCAACAGAAAGTCAGAATGAGGGCACTGGCTTGAGCAGGTAGAGAAGGTAGAATTTACCATCTAATAGGCATCTGATTTAGAGTTTAGCTACCTACATTTAACATGCATCTTATTTTTGAACGTACAACATTGACTTGGAACTTGCTTTATCACATAATCTTATATCAAATATCCTCTGTTCATATAGTGTTTTTTTTCAAGGTGATGAGCAAATTGCTGTTGTCATCTTTAAGTATGCAATAAAATAAAATGCTGTAATCTTGGTGTCACAATTTCAAGGCAAAAAGGGCAATTGGTACAGGCTAGCTAGGATTAGATTGGTGTTCACATATTTTTTGTGAGACTTGCTTTTCTTGATGGCTGCCTAGGTTTACTTTCTGTAAAGGGTATTGATGCCAGTTGAACTTATTTCACAAGAAAATGAACATAGTGCTTTCACAGAACAAGACAAATTCAGTCTGAATAAAATTTCCAAAGTATGGCCTTAAATGGACTTAAAAAAAAAAATCTGACAAATTCACACCTTAGTTAAAAAACTAAGTTAAACATGGTATCTAATATCTTTGTGCATGTGAAAATATTTGTCCTAGCAGAATCACCTGGTCTCGAATATGTGCTGCAAGAAATTTATGGTCTATAGGTGAAAAACTTGTGGTCTACAGGTGAGAAATTTATGGTCTATAGGTGAGACATTAAGGTGAGAAATTAAGGTGAGAAATTAAGAGCAACTTGATTCAAAAAAGGAAAGGTGGAAGAGGACTGGATGCTGCAGCTGAAAACCAACAGAGGAGTGCTATTTTCTCAATGGATAAATGCTCAGAAGTTGATTTTTCTTAGAATGGTGACAGATACTTGTTGCTGAGCAGAATTGTGTGTTCCATTTCAGCTCCATGGCTCTCTTCTGAGGGTCACCAGAGGAGTGAACTCTCATCGAACTGCTAAAATTTCCAGGGCATGTAGGAAGCAAACGTGCATTTCTGGCTGGAAGCTGGAGGTCTGTGTTTTCAGTGAGCCAGAATTTGTGAGCATGGAAGGGTGTGAAGGTGCAGCCACCCTGCAGTGTTGTGGGGAGGCCACTGAGCCAAGTCCTTCCAAGGATTCATCTTTTGCTGAACTGGGCATGTTAACCAGCAAAAAAAAAAAGCTGTGTATGCCACTGTGGGGACAATTCTAGTTTGGAGAGTACTCTGTAATTAAACTTCTCTCAGCACCCGGAGAATCTCATGGTGGTGTCTAGCTGGGTGGACATCCTTGCCCTGCAAAAAGTGCCTGGAACACTGGTGCTGGAAATTCCAAGCTGCACTTAAAGATTCTGCTTTATGTCAAACAGCAAACTTCAGACAGTGATGTTTGAAGTTTTGCCAAATTTGGGTGCTGGCTCAGGTTCACCCAAGAGGGCGTGCTGGAAACTAATAATGAGCAATGTGATGCATCTCAGTATCAGTCAGAGGGATTTTCCTACCCTTTTCTTCCCTCTGCTTTGTTCTCCTGAGCAGTTACTCCCTCTCAGGTCAGATGTTCATTTCAAATATATATAGCTTTTTCTGGATCACCAATTTTAATCTTTCCCAGTCACTTTCCTGGCTCATTTCTCTTCTGTGCTGACTTCCCTTGAAAATATCAAGTCTTGAAGTTATCCCTTTTCCTCCCTATCTTCCTTTACCCCCAGGAACTTCACCAATGTTTTGTGTCCCAGCTGGACAGAAGGAGCACTTCTTGTATACTGCAGTTTAGAAATGGAGTTAACTGTTTGCATGCATTGAGGCTTTTCACAGGCATCAGTCACAACCTTGCTGCAGTTCCTGAGAACATTTTGTAATTATTCAATCAAAATATTTTTCACACCAGGTTCAGTTTTTTCCCCATACTTTCACAGTTGAACTTAAAACATCCTCTGATTGCCCTGCATTGTTCATCTGTTTCATTGGGATAACATGTAGTTTAAAAAGGGCCATTTTTGGCTACCCCGTATCAGTTAAAAATAATTTTTGATTGTAAATTCCATAGCAGACATGTCAGAAGATCTTAATTTTGATTAATAAATCTGGAACCAGTTTTGTTAGTTTAATGGGAGAAGAATGAGCAGTGGCAGGGTTAAATTTGAATTCTGAGGTGGGTATTTGAGCAAAAAATAAGTCATGGTGAATGAAGCCATAATTTGTTACATTTTCCCTGGAGGAAAAGGCTCCACTCTCCCAAAATGACTTTATCCAGTGCAAGCATTACTTACAAAAATAAGAAAGAAATGTGAGTTAAAGTCAACAGGTGGAGATGTCAAGTGCTACTGGGGTAGAGCAACTGCTCAGATGGAGTTCTCTGATTTCCTGAAGGACATGAACTTGCGTTTCCCTGATGAATGTCTGCAGCCTACTCCAGAGATCGAGGGAAGAGGTGGGAGGAGAGCCTGCTCAGGTCTCCCATTGAAGCCCTACTGCTTTGAATAAATAATTAAGCTTTCACACCTTTCAGGCAAGTGTTCTCACCACAGCTGACACAATCCCATGTCTGTTCTCACCAACTGTTTAAGTATTTTTTTTGGGAAAGAGAAGCATTACAGTGTCAGAACCATCACAGCACATTGATAAAAACAGTTGCACCCATGTACCCTGCATGTACAGATGTGGATGTGGCTCCACTTTACAGTTTTATTGATTATTACTGAAAGGGACAAAATTTTCCTGACTCTTAGGTGTCTGGGTGAAACATCTGTATGCTGGTGTTTGTCCTGGTGGATGTTTGATTATTTGTACAGCATGGGATCTGTATGAGAGGAAAGGCAGAGCTCCAGTTTGGGCAAAGTTGTTTGTCCCCACAGTCACAGGAGGAAGGCAAATTGGAAGAATCCTGCATGACAACATCTGGCCCATGCTACAATTTCCAATACTGGAAAGCTGGACTTCAATACAGCTGTGATTTAACAGAAATTAAATACTTGGATTTCTTTCCTTGAAACAACTTGAAAGGCAGCTACAGCACTTTAAACGGCTCAGTTTTAGTTTTCCTCTGTAGGTAGGCACTGAAGTGACATTAGTTTAGTAATAGACCAAAAAGATCCTACGGGAGAATAACTGACCTTGAAATAGCGAAAAATAAAAATATAAAGCCTGTGTAATTAGATCAGAAAAGAGGAAGCCTAATGCTCTAGTGAGGGCAAATGGCATATATGAAAATATTAAACAGCTGCTGGCAACGTGGCACTGAAATATCAGATAATGCCAGTTCTGTTCTCAGATGAATTCCAAAGGTATTTCTTCTTGGAAGCTCACTTAACACTGGTTAGAACCATCTGAATTTTTCATACACCTTGATGGGTTATAAAATAGCTGTGATCACTCTGGAGAAAGACCTATGCCTCACAGGAGAAAAACTCAGTGAGAACATCTGCTCAGCTGTGCCGTGGTGGTCAAAGATGCAAAGAACTCAGTGGGTTATATCAGGGAAAATATGTAGAACAAAACCGAAATTTCAGTATTGTTGTTACACCTATAGATGCATTATCTTTATTTCTGTGCTTAATGCTTCAGGAGTGTCAGGGAAAATGCTACAAGTGTGCAAGCTTGGTGTCTGACTACCCTTTATTTGGTTTTAAGGTGAGAAATGACAGCTCATTTTATTTTTATTTATAGCCTTGTTTTCATTACATAAAAATAGTGCTTAAAGCTTGAACAAGTATTAACTCTCGTAGCCCTATCATAAATAAAAGTGAGAGAAAATCTTTATATTAAGGTCATCCTGTCTTAAATAAAGATTCAAGTATAAAGCACATAATTTGAGATGTCAGAGGATTTTTCACATGAAGAGGGCTTGAAACAATGGAAAAGGTTTGAATTATTGAGTGTGTAAAGGAATTTTGGTCACAGCAGAAAAAAACTCCAGAAGATGGAGCAACAGGGGGAGCTGAAACCCTTCCCTTCCCTCATAGGAGAACTGAGGGATGCTCAGTGAAATGAAAAGATGGCAAAGAGCTTTCAGGAAGGCTGAAGGTGTTAATGCCACTGCTCTGGTCAGGACTCTACGATGCCTCCCTGATTTTCTGGTGTTCTCAGGAGATCTCCAAGTCCAAAATGGCATCTGCTCATGCATTACTCTCTTTTTAATTTTTTTTTTATTATTATTTATAAGGATAAAAAAATAAATTATAAACACCCAGAAAAATACATTAATGCAAACCAAAACAGCTGGAATTTGCCTAAAATCAAAGTAGAGCTTTTGGTAAATGGTAAATGTCATGGTAAACATCCTAATTTCCTCTGGAGCAGGGAAATCAGGATGATCTGACATTTGACTGATGACATTGTGGGCTGAAAGTCTCTGCTGTCTCCCATTTCCTGTTAACTCTCCACACCCTGTTTAGATTTTCATGAAATACAGTTCCCCTCCTACCAGGTTTTGACACTGGTGTCTCAGAAAAAACAGGGGACATTTAGTTTAACAAGGCTCTTGCTACTATTAAAAAATGATGTCAGATCTAGAGACAATGAGGAACCCTTATACTGCTTTCAAAATATTTGTGAGGATTATCCCTCCTCAGCCATCACAATATTACACATCACTTGCAATATTTTGGTGTGTGGTGCATGATGTTTTCCATTAATAAGCCCTTGTTTTGGGGCTATTTCTTAGTATATATATGCTTAAGTTTATAACTTAGTAATGTTTTATTTTTAGCATGTTACTTGGAATATTGGCACAGTACTGAAAGGACTGATTTGAACAAAGACCCTTCTGCTACTCCAACCTTCCACCTCACACTTAAAGATGTATTTCTACACACAGTTAATTCTTTGGCAAATGCATAGGATAAAATCATACAATGTTTTAGGCTGGAAAAGACCTTCAGGCTCATCCAGTCCTGTCCATGTTATTAAGAATTGGTCACTGAAAGGCAGTAAATATTTCAGTCCAGGGCTTGTGTCAGCAAAGTGGGAAGAATAATTTTGCAGAGAACAGGTGTCGCAGAATTGTTTCCTTACACATTGAGGACAAAAGCTAAATTTGTAAATCATTGTTATTCAGTACAAAGAGACAGAGTTTGAACTGTTCCCTTCTGTATAATTCAGGAGCATCATGGTGGGGATGGCTGCCTAAAACTACATGAATTTTTCACCTGGTAAAGGAGAACTTGGTTCTTCCCCTGAAATCTGTGCATCTTTGCCCTCCCAGGAGATTTTGTCAAAGATGAGAGATGGAAGCAGCACATCCCACAGGAACAGAGTCCTCGTCCTCAGCTGGCTGTGGCTTTGGAGTTGCTTCATTGCAGGAGGTGATGCTTTAGGATTTTGGCTTTTATATTTTTCACATATTTGTAATCCTGCAATTCTTTTGTGTACAACTCTCAACTCCATATTCAGTGCTAGCTACTACTTTCCCATTTTGGTCAGACAGAACAATTCCTCTCTAGGCCTGGGAATCAAGGACACCTCAGTGTCTCAGGCCCTGAGAAATGTAAGCAAAAGTGAGTTGGGGGAGCAAACTTGGGCTAAATTACTTCATTACCTCAAGCTGTAATTGGAAGCTTAACCACCAATATGCAAAGGGACCAAACTTATAAAAGTGTGAAAACCTGTGGCCCGTGGTTCATTTTCAGGTGTAGCCCCTGGATGGGCTTTTTCTGCCCCAAAATGTACTTGAAAGTCCTTCATTGATATATCTGCTTTTTATTCTCATAATTTTGTCTGGCCTCTGTTTTTACGTAGCCCTGGAAAAGGCACCAATGAAATCAAAAGGCCAGGCATCCAGTGCTGTTCACATTTCTGGGACACCTCATCTTAAACATTTCCTCCATTAACACCCATTTTAGTGGGGTGGAGGTGAAAAGCAGGTTTCTTTCTGCTGCCTGCCCTGATCTAGTGGTTTTGGTGACTTGTTGTGAAGTTAGTGTACTTTCTTTCTGGAAGAGTTCTGACTAATGCTGAGCTGGAATTCCTCCACGCCTTCAGTTTCCCCAGTGAAAATGAATTCGAAGCTGACTGTGGGCTCCCCATTTTGTGCCATGGCAATGTACTTGATACTCGGGAAAGCCCTCACAGAGCGGCGGTAGTTCTGTCAGGAACCAAAGAGATGTCAATGAAGATAGCAGATAAAGACCTGGGGGCAGAGAAGAGGTCAGCAAGGGACAAGAACACAGCCACTTTTACAGAAACAAATGACGAAGGCTGGAGGCAAAAACGTCTCTTTGATGTTTCAAAATGACCGAAGAAATCAGAGCTCAGCGATCAAGAGACAAGTTTGCTATTGCCTTTTTGTGTTTTAAGCAAGCAGTTTTACACCTTCAACAAAGGAAGTGTGGAGTTAGTATTTGTAAATGATTGTACACGGTAGGCAATTATATCAAAAGTGAGAAGGGACTATTGTAATCTGGAGATCAGAAGCTCCCTTAGGCAGATAAGGTAGGCTGACACCTTTGGTATCATAGTAGCTGTGGCTATTTGCTGCCACAAATTCAATTATCTTGAATTTGTCATGTCAGGATGATGCTAACAGTACTGCCAGACCCTAAATCTGAATGGCTTTACAACATCAAAAAATATATATTCAAAAAACTCAGTCAAGTGACCTAAAATGAAGTAACTGTACTTCATATGAACTATAACATATGCATATGAAGGTTGATTTTCTGTGATTAAAAAAAAGAAAAAAAAAAGAAAACAAAAGTGGGTTTCTTTCCTGTTTATAATGGGGATATTGCAAATTAGTAGGGTTTAAGTGTTAAGAGTGAAAAAAACCTATTGAGAATAGAGACAAAAAAGGGAAAAAAGTGTATTTTAAGATTGAATCAATGACAAAAGCCACATATGTAGATGAGCTGTGCTAAACTACCATGCACTAAAAGAAGTATGATATTAATATCATCTCACTTGGGGTGAAAGTTAAAGCTTGCTCTTGATCCATGAATCACGAAAAAAAGGCAAAAGATTGTAAAGAGTGGACTTTCACCGGAAAAAAAAAAAAGGTTGAGGAGACCTAAGTAACAATTGATGAATTCTGTTGGTTGTAGCCCTGGTCCAGCTGTTCTGAAGGCAGATATTAATACAATTATTCCGGGCGTATCTGGAGCAGTACTCAGGCAGGTTTGTTTAGCAATAGTTAAGGAATAACTCCCAAAATAATGCAAAATACAATAAATTAACAATAAAAATTATTCAGCACTTATTGAGATCTGTGTCTTCTCCATTTAATGGTTTTAGTGGGTATGTTTGTACAGTTCCTATACATCTATTTCTAATAAGAAGACTAACACCCTTCCATCCCCAAATCATTGTTCTCTTAATTAAGAAATATTTAAATTATTATTAATCTCCGTTTCTGAGGCAGAAATAAACATGCTGTAGTCTCATTTGTTCTGTCTAAGTTATTGAGGCTGTTATTAAGATGTTAATTGATTTGGTGTGACAGCAGGCACAGAAGGCAGAGCTACTCAATCATAGACTCATAGAGCCATGGAACATTAAGGGGTTGGAAGGGACCTTAAAGGGCATCCAGTCTCAATTCCCTCTGCCATTGGCAGGGGTGCCTCCCAGTAGACCAGGCTGCTCAGAGTCTGGGTGAGCATCCAGCTAGGATGGCTGGAGACAACATCAGGCTGTAGACAACCTTCCGCTGGGTCAGTGGGACAGGATGAACCTGATGGACATGATAGACAGGATGGATTTCATCTATGGGTGCTGGGGCCTGGACAGTTCCTGTGCAGGGCAAGACATTTGTCACCTCTGGGAGATCCAGGGATGACCCTTATGACCAAACAAAGGTGGATGTTGCACCCCTATTCCAAGAAGTCCAAAAAGTCAACTGAAAGGGGGAGCTCCAGGCTGGTCAGCCTTGCTTGGTGCCTGGGAAAACCATGGAGCGTGTTCCTGGGTATGGGATGGAGAAGGTGACAGCCTTGGGGCTGTCAGCATGGGTTTAAATCACACCTGACCCACCTGATGTCCTGGGGAGAGAGGACTGGGAGTGTCTAGGGGAGAGTAGGGAGCGTCCTGTGCCTAGGCTGGAGCAGGGGCCTGGGCACTGTCACTGTTCCCAGATCCATGACATCCAGTGGATGTCTCAGGGGACAGACAGTGAGACAGCTACAAATCCTGGTGGTATGATGGGACTCAGAGGGCTTTGGTCATTCATACTGGCCAGGTAGCAAGGGGGGCATCACTGGGCTGTGTCTGAGATCTCTCTGGTTGAGCATCTGCCCTGGTTTAACGTTGGCCAGCAGCTCAGCCAAGCCCACCTCCTCAGTCACTCCCCACAGGGAGTCAGAAGAGTTAAAGTGCTAAAATTGACCATGTGTAATGAACAGATTTCCTTAAATAAAAACCAAGTTTGCAACTGAGAAGTCTTTTATGCCCTTTTTTCTAACTCTGCTGGTATAGCTGGTATATTTCATACACTGGACTTGATGTGATTTTTCCTGGGAGAAGATACTTCAATTTATTTACAGGTCATCTACCAATAATTCCAATTAAACCAGAGATGAAAAAAGCCCTCTCAGGGTTGTTCTTCAGAGAAACGTTAGGAGGAAGCTTAATCCTTATTTGTACTTTGAAATTCTTAATTAAAAAAAAATCAAAGCAAAGCAGTCTCTTGCAGTTGATAATTTGTTCTTTCAGCAGGACCTCAATGCTCCAACATGATGGCAAATGATCCTGTGTCATTAGAAATATGATGTTTTTCTTATCAGCAGGCCAGTTCTTATAATAATAGAGGAAAATCTTCATTTCATGCATATGTTGCACTATCCATGTGCACTTTGAAGTACCTTGTTGTGGGCTTCCACAGTGTTGAAATGTATTTTCTGATTTAAATGGTGCTTTCTGTTTTCCAAAGACTTCTACCTTGCGTTCAGGGTGTCACAATTAAGACACAGGTGACAGAGGCATAATCTGGAGTCTGATTAACCTGAGAGGAATAGACTTTGTGGATTTAGGTGCATAAGGACCAGAAGCTTAAATCTTAATCTATACTAAAGATGTAAAATTTTAATAAATTTATTGGCATTTGCAAGATGTCATTACTTTTTTATTCTGCCTATTACTCTAGAACAGTTTCATCGTGCATAACTTCTTCTCTGGGAAATTTGTGGGACTCTGCATTATGTCTCTTCTTTCCTCTTGTTTCTGCTCAGAAGATGTGTGCAGATCTCGGTGTCTGAGATACTGAAGGCAAACTCAGTTTGTTAAAATGCCAGTAAAAGCTGATTAAAATGCCTGTAGGTTGCAGAAAGCACCATAAATGGGGCAATCTCTTGGATGCCCTAGCAATGAAAAATCTTGGATGGGCTATTCATCTGTCAAAACCAAAACTTTGCAAAGAGATCCTCATTTGGCAAATCATCCAGAGCTGGTACCAGTCCCTGAGTGGAAGCACGGATTTCGTATTTCACCCTGACGTAAACACTTGTCAGATTGCACTGAGCCAGCCTCTCAGGCACCAACAAATCATGACCCAGCTATGAGCATGCTGGGACATTTTAATGTACTTTTTTATAGCTGTAAAACAGATAATGACTTCAGTATATAACAGATAATGGTTGGGTTTATCGTTGGGATTTTTTGTTGTTGTTGTTTGTTTTTTTGGTGGGGTTTTGTTTGTTTGTTTGTTGTTTTGGTGGGGGGGGTTGTTTGGTTTGGTTTTTTTTCAATTTTTGTTGTAAGTTGGCAGATGGCCATCTTACCCTTTCCCCCTTGGCTCTGTGATCCTGCATTGGGATTCATGCTGCTTTCAGAACAGATACCCTATCAAAAAGTGAGTGGGCATCTTGCTGATCACAGCAGGAAGTGTCACTGTCTGTAATGAGGAGGCTGAGATTCATCTCTCATGATTGTTTGTAAAAATTTAATTTGACAGCCGCAGCACATAATGAGGAAACTGAGAGGAATGTTTGGAGGCTCATATCAAGAGAGTCTTTCATTTTAAAGACAGGGAAGTCCACTGGCTCCATTGGGAGGTTGGGATCTTGGAGGTTAATTTCAAGTCCTCTCTCTAAAATAGGCTGCACATCTGAGCATGGGCAGTTCACTTAGGTCAGGATTTTCTAAGGGCACAACACAACTTAAAACACTGGGAGTTGAGCTTCAGCATAACTGAGGATTTGGGTGCAAAGGCCCTACATCATGAGTGCTCTGTCCATTGTTTTCATTGAAGTGACCAGTAGAACAGGGATTGAATTCATGTATTGAGAAAGTCTCTGCTTGAGAAATGTCTCCATCCTTCCCTAGGAGCTTAAGCATGGTCAGCAAGGCAGGAGACAGTAAGGCCAGGCCTCGTGCCACCTGCCAAGGACACACTTTACCCAGATCCACAGTGGCTCCACTGGTCTGTGACCACTGTGAGAAGTCCCAAGGGTGTGAGGCAGAAAGGCTAGGGCACTAGGCTGGCAGTATCCCAGCTCCAGCAAGGACCATGTGCAGAGGTCTGAGCTGAAACACAGCTCCTGCTGAGGCTGGTAGCCCCAGGTGGGGTGACCCAGAGGGATTTCAGGCACCATAGCTGGCTGATCCCAGGTTATGCAGCTGTGCCATACCAGAGCTGTTTGAATACAGGCAGCTGAGACTCCAGGAAAGGGTGTGGGTGAAGAGTTTGCTCTTAGACCCTTGATTAAAACACAGGTCTTCATCTTCCTCCAACTCCTGAGTGGAAGATGCTGCACCTGGGTCAGGGCAATCCCCAGTACCAGTTCAGACAGGGGAAAGAATGAACTGAGAACAGTCTTACAAAGAAGAGCCACTGTGGACACTGGGGAATGAAAAATTTGACATGACTCATTTTGTCCAGCTGCAATGGACACAAAACTTCTGTGAATCTGAAGCCAAACCAGTCACAGACTCCATGATGCTTCCTCTGACAGGCATGAGCAGATTCATTCACAATAGAATTGCATTAATGGCTGAGGTATCTCCATAGCAATTCAGAGACATTAGAGTTTAAAAAGACGTATTTGTACGTTTTTGTCCTCCTTCTCTATAAAGGCAGGGTTAAACCCTTTGTTCAACCACTCCAATTTCGTCTCTCCAGCTCTATTTGTCTCAGCCCATAGGTTTTTCATCATACCCGAGGGAGACTTGGCTTAGATTATTCGTTGCTTAATTTTCATCTCATTAGTTTTGGTTATTCTCCTTTGTGGTACCTGAGATATATCTTTTCTCTGCTTAGTTTTCATATCCTTCAGCTATTTGTTAATGGTTATCTTGATGCCTTTAAAGCATTCCACAGCTAGACCATGTTTATTTAGATCTTTTCATCTTCCTTCATAAGTCAGTGCCTCCAGCCCACTTTAATCATATCAGTGGCTTTGCACTGACCTCTCTCAAATTTACAACTCTTCTCAATAATGAGAGTCTCAGGGCTAAACACAATTTTCTGAGAACAGCCATACACTGCAGGAAAATGATTTTACCTGTGATTTCAAGTGTGATGTATTTGCAGCTGCAAACTATATCTTCCCCCTGCAGTTTTGCATTGAAAGGTCTGCTTGCTGTCAAGATTACCTAATTTGCTGTAAGATGTCCACTTTTTTTTTCTCCCTCAGATCCATACACATCATGAACGAGAAAAATGTTTCAGAGGAATGTGGAGATCAAGGGCACATGGAGCTCTCACCCAAATGGTGTGGAAATATATGGAGGATTTTTTGTATTTTTACTCAAGAAGTCAGAAAAATGGGCATAGTTCCTATATCTAAGCATCACACTCAATGAATTGCCACTGCATATAGGAGAGCTGAGGAAGTGTAATTGCTGCATTCCTGGCAGATTTTGGGTCTTAGAATTTTCACCCAAACTGGTGATCTGGATGAAAGTCCTTGTCCATGACAGTGGAGATGGAAGAATTTAGTGAACCATGTAAGCCACCCTTAAGGAAGGCTTCCACAGTGAAAATCAGCAGCTCCAATT
Organism: Illadopsis cleaveri; assembly: GCA_013399915.1. Taxonomy (NCBI): domain Eukaryota; kingdom Metazoa; phylum Chordata; class Aves; order Passeriformes; family Timaliidae; genus Illadopsis; species Illadopsis cleaveri. The sequence goes on from VXBB01001815.1 coordinate 23,930, forward strand.
CAATGTGACAAAAGAAAAAAGCCAGCAGAGGGTAGCAAACAATAAAATGATCAAGGTTAGAGCCACAGAAGGTTCATTTTAAGACTGCTTTTGTTAGGGGCATATCCTGAGCATGAACTCAAAGGAGTTTTGTTATGTAGGAAAATGTTTGCTGCAGCTGAGAACATCAGTGATGCACATTTTTTATTTAGAAAGACACCCATGCCAGCAGAGGGATGAATGAAATAGAGGTCTGGTTTGTCACTTAATGAGTGATTTGTTGTTGTTGTGAGCTCAACTTTTCTATTATTTCTGCCTTTCCTCGTGGTGCAGATTTGTTGTCAAGGTTCCCTCAAGTTCCTGGATAAAATATGCGGGATTTGTAATGGGAAAAATCCTGACTATGGCAAAAGTGGTAAGTGGAGAACAAATCATGCTCTGCAAAACTTCAGGCAGGATTATAAGGAAGAAATACTGTACTTCTTTAAGATTCAAGTTAAAACCCACATTTATTGCTAACATGGCTCAGCAAGCACGCCTGTTATTTTTAGCTCATTTTTTCTACAGATTAACTACTGCAATGATCACACTGTATAATTTGTCATAAGAAGTACATGTTTCTCTTGAATACAGAATAGTGTCATCAAATGTAGATGACAGAACATGTAAATTATGGGTATTCTCACAATGTGATAAAATGTAGACCTCTTTTTTGGTGAAATATTAGATATTCAGTACTTTATTCAGATTTTCTGAATATTCAGCTCATATTTGTCTTCATTTTGCTGCGTCCTCCAATGGAGTTCACGTGACGAACTAAATGATAAAAACACAGGAGTCACCCCAGATTTATTTAGTGTAAAAAAGGATATGACTGAAAGGAAAAGGGTGTTTACTAGGTGCGTACTAGCAGCACAGACCGTTCTTTGGTCTAGTTCTCATCTCTATTTCTAATAACATGGAGCAACTGAGTGTGACAAAAAAGGCCCTCAGAAATGCCACGTAAACTTGAACACTATAAATAGAAATAGTAACTCATATTTTTTGGGTTCTCACCTCTGTTTGACTAATGATTCACATGAATAATCAGTATTCAGTCTAGTGGTTTCTCTGTGGCTCAGTTTTTAGACTAAAAGAGTGTATCCTTTCTCTGTTTAAATATATGTATATTTATCCACGATGATTTAGCCATGGCCAGAACTCTAATGTGGAAAATACTATCATAAAACATTAAGTTTTTCTTTTAATGAGCCTGGTTTTCTTGGAGGAAGTCTTCATTTTGTATGTGATTCCACTGCAATTAATAAAGCTTCAGATTCTAACCAGGATATAAATGGATGTCTGATTACTTATGTATTCAGAGCAGTTATTTCTAATTTAAAATACAGAATCTAATCATGCCACTTCCTTCATTTTGGGAGCCCTTGCTCTTATGTTTTGCCATTCATCACTTTCTTTCAACTTCCTGCAGATGCACAGAGATAAAGAGATGGTGAATTTTTCTTTTATGTTTCCTTAATGCATTTTGATAGGTAGGGAGTAAAAAATTGTCATCCACATCACTGTATGTAATAGTAAAATGATATTTTCAACCTCTGCTAGTTGAAAGAAAAAAAAAAAATCCCTGAAAATCATAAATGAGTAAAACTTATGAGAATAGATATTTAATTGAGACAAAGCCTTAGTACCCAGGACTTTGATAGATGAAAAATGGAAGTCTCTTTGCAGACTTACAGTCAAGGAGCAACCACAAACAATTCAGGTAGATAAGTTGGTTGGTCACTTAGTTACAACCTTTGATCTCCTGTGATCTTCACCTGCCTCTCGTGGGGAGACTCAGCTTCAGCATTGCTTTAAGGCTGTGACCTCTCCTGTAAAAGGTGTCCAGGCTTCTGAAGTTTTATCTCAGTGCCCACTGGAAGCCCTTTAAGGGCAGCTGAACAGTTTACAGCTCTTGTAGACACTCTTATGTGCTGCTTATTGATGTTTTTAGGGATCCCAATAATTATGGATAACGATCCTCCAGAAATTGTCAAAGTCAGAGAAAGATCCTGAAGGCTTTTAAACAAAGCTTGATTGCATTAATAGAACTCTACAGATTTTATGCCAGACAGAAAGATAATCTGCATTTAACAATTATTTTGAAAAATATCCTTATGTGGTGTTTTTTCTCCCTTTCCTCCTTTGATCTAATTCTTGAACAGTCAGGTGTCAGCTCTGATTGCAGGTGACACAATGTCCACGATGGTCACAAGGCCCTGTTTCATCTTGCCAGCTGTGGACAGCATCAGTTCAGCATCTTAGGGTCACACAGACACAGTGGCATTTCAGCTCAGCTTGGCCTGGAAGGAAGTGACACCAAAGCCCATGGGATCCAATTGCACCACCAGCATTGCAGAATTACCACCCGAGACAACCACACACAGCTCTCCCTTCAGACAGCCCCAGAACAAAATAATAAAATGGTAGTTATGATTATTCTAGGCTAAATCACACCAGCTTTTCACACACAGGCATCTTGAAAAAAAATCAGCGGGATTGCCACACACAAGCAAGAGTACACTTGTTATATCAGTTTGGCTGCGTGTGTTTATGAGACACAAATCAAAGAGAATTGAGCTCTATAGTATTTCCTGGTATAAGCCTTCCTCTGAATTCAATAGGACTTGTCTGTGCATAAGAACAGCAAGATGTGGCCATGATCCTCACAGTCTCCTGCCTAAACTGAAGCTGTCATAATCAGGCACTAAATAGGATCACTGAGAAGTGAATCTGAGTCTGCTGCCAGCCCATTACAAGTTAGTGTCTGATTGTTTCAGAAAGCACAAGCTCAACTGACAGAATTGCTTTGTGCTCAGATAATAAACCTGATGTCATTCTGTGGCATTTCTCCAGATTTATAGGAGCTCTGTGGGCAACTTAACAAAATTCAACCTGTTATTTTTAGAGAACGTACAAATTGAGGCTCAAGACGAGTCTATATTGTTCATGTTAGCAATCAGTTTTTCTCTGAATGAAGCACCTCATTTACTAGTTCAAATATATGTTCAGCATCTGCTGCAGCTTTGCTAAAGTTAGACTTTCTACTGACAGTAGAACTATTTGTGCATTTAATTGTTCCTTTGCATTGCTGAAGAATAAAGCTTCATAAGGCTTTCCATGCAGCTTTCAATGCAGTTGTTTTGCATTCTTTCTGCTTCTCTCCTTCTTTTCTGACTTACTTTTTCTCAGTGTCACTTTTTATATTGATAAAAGTATGAAAAGTGTGAATGGTTACTGTCATTGTTTTGTTCTTCTCTCTTTCAGGAACTGATACCTATGATCTTAGTTTAGCATCTAATTAATCACAACAATAATTATCTTAGCAGTGTTCACAATATGAGAGATGATCGGTAAAGATGTGTACGTCCACCAAGATACTGGTATTATCCATTTCCTAAAGGCTTATAATGGCATATAAATCCATGTTTTTTGTAGGAGGAGTGCAAAGAATGGCATTCACACTGCAATAATTATTTTCAGCTGTCAAGAACAAACACTCAAATTTCCAAACTCCACAGGGTTTGAACGCTGGACTCATCCAGAATGAGCTTCATACAGTAAAACTATCACAGTTGTCTTGCTCTTGTTCCCTCCATCAGTAATAGGAATTCCACTGTGCTGCCTCTGAATCTCTGACACCTTTGAGCAGCTGTATGTCCGGGCTGTCAGGGTGAGAAGGGACCTGTGTAACAAACATTGTGCCATCCAGGGCAGGACAACTCCCACCCAGTGGCAGGGAGAGGAGAGAGGAGTGGGGTGGGGCCCAGAAATTTACCAGTATCTTAAATTCTCTGTGCCCAACCCCAGGGGTGGGAAAAGCAGCCTCCTGTAGCCCAGAAGCTGCACTTTAGTTGCTGCACCAGAGTCTCTGCCTGGCACTCAGAGGAGAAGTACTGGAGCTATGAATTCACTGCTGCCCTGCAGCTTTTAATCCTCATTTGTTGTTGCAGCACAGTAAATCTGCACTGTACCATAACCTATCTGCACCATATTAGGGAAAGACTGGTGCCAATATACCTTCAAACTTAGAGAAAACAAAATTGAGGTGCTGAGGGGAATGTTGCCATGAGATATCAGGGAGGCAAAGAATAATTACACGCTGAATTCAAGTGACATTTCAGTGCTGTTACGAACAGAAGTGCAAGTGCATTAGGAATTCTTGGATGTGCTCCTTCTTTACCTCCTCATCTCCAGTAATCACTTTTTCCTGTACATGTGTACTCTCTCACACACGCTGTTTTCAGAGAAAATTTTCAGAAAGTCCAAACACGAAACTTGAGTCATCCTTCAGTTTTGGGCTGAATTTGAACTTTTTACCTAGTAGTCAAAAAAACTGCCTGAATATACTGTCGCCTTGTTTCAGTCCATCAGGTTCCACAAAGGGGCCATTTTTGTTACGGGAGCATGAGCACACTGCGGTGGGATTAATCATAAACCTGGGCCTGCGAGTGTCTGTGCGTGTGAATGATGCTTTCTGTGAGTTGGGCCTTGACTGAGAACAAAGTCAAGGCCTAAGCCTCAGAAAGCAGCCTCTGTGCTCTCCTTTAAATGCCCTAATTCATCTCTGGGCAAAGGGGACTAGAACATACCAAGCTGGTCCCCCGAGGTACCTGGTGCCGTTTGTGTCGTGACTAACACACAAGGCGAGGGCTTGTGTCAGATGTACTGTGCACTCCATTGACAGCTTGGGAAAACCGTGACACTCTTCCAACATTTCCTGCTTTCCGTGTGGATGAAAAATAATTCACCTTCAAATGGCGTGTTAAAGTGTCAAGGAGAGGAAGGACGAGGGAAAAGCCCAGCAAACTCCCGTCCTTTCGCCTCAGTTCAACTCTGAGTGTGAACTGGTGTTTTAAGAGGAAATGTGGCAAAAATTATCATGTCTTGACAGTGTCCCTGAGTTTCCAGTCCACGGGAAAAGGGTCATGGTGTGCTGTGGAGTAAAACTTCCTACCCTGTGATTCAGCCCTGCCTGCTTTAAGGAGCCACCTAGCCACTGAGGAGACTACCCTGAAAGGCAGCCCCAGGAAAATCAGCTCCAATGGGCTTGGCTAGGGCTAAAGTATTGAGCTGCATTCAGTGTAAAATATTAGCAGTATTAACATTAGTATCATTACGACTATTATTTTTGTTATTATTATTATTGTTATTATTATTTCTGACTATACTGTGAAAATTAGTCTGATACTGACCCCTTAGACCCAATGAAATACTACTAATTTTTGGCTTACTGGAACAAATCAGCAAGCTCTTTAAGCAGTTTTATTCTGAATAATAAAATTTAGAAAACATAGGATGGGTACCACAGCCCCCCGGACATCTTTTGTCACATTACTTCTGGAAGGTTCCCTAGTGTGTCACCACTTGTTCCTCTCCTTACACAGAACAATTAAGCCAGCAGATTTAAATCTGAATTTAAACATTATAATTCAGACCAGATTACATAAAAGAATAAGTTTCATCTCACCTCTTGTGGATGCAGGCCCTTTGTGCCTTTGCTGGCCTGAGCTGCACCCCACTTGTGCTGAATTGTGTGAGGAAAAAGCATCCTCCTTCACTAAAATCAGCTGTTAAATTTGAGTGTTTGCTCTTGACAGCTGAGGTGTGTTGCCTGCTCTGGGAAGGCAGATGCAAAGTTGCTCCCCTGGTCCACCCTGCAGGTTGGAATGAACCTAAGGCAGAAAACAGCCAGCCTCTGGCATTCCTTTTCAAGACAAAATCTTGCTCCAGATGAAAAAGGAGAGATATGTGTGTTTGTGATAGTTTCTTTAGAGCAGAAAGTATCAACTTCTATCGTCTTGTAACTGTGGGTTGTTTCCCAGCACCTCAGGTTTCATTATGCTCCAGAAGGTAATGATTATGTGATACTGTTCAGTGAACTTAGCTTCCAGGAGTTCAGTAATACTATCCCAAACATTACAAATTAATTTGATAGTTGATTAAAGCAGATGAGAATAAATTCATTTAAACTGCATATAGAGGTCACTTTTCCAGATAGAGTGTGATGTGATTTCTGCAGCAGTTAATGGACATTTGTCATTGTGATTGAGTCTTCTGCATGAAGATGAGAATAATGGCCTAGAATAACACTCATTCTTGTTGATACTTGAATAGCCAGTCTCTTATTTCAGTGAAAGTCACAAGGAAATTAATTGGTAACAATCACATTTTTGGATTAATTTTTTGAGTATGATTTTTTTGTTCGTTTTGTTTTGGTTTTTTGTTTGTTTGTTTGTTTGGTTGGTTTTTTTAGGTGAGGTTACTTTTCCCTCCATGGCTTGAGCTCTCTCTT
>VXBB01001815.1:64134-82752 GCA_013399915.1 Illadopsis cleaveri
TTAAAATGTCCAGCTTTTAGTTCATCATCACCATGAGATGAAAAGCGTTTTAGAGAAAGACACACAAATTTTACAGTATTGTTATTGACACAGTCAAACATTGCAGGAGTTTTGCAGGAATTTGATAGCAAGGCACAGGCACAAGGTTTCACCTGGGAAGTAGAATTGTGAGCAAACACCCATGAGCTCTTTCACCTCCTCCAGTCCTCTGCACCTGAGAAAAAGTGATGCCACTTGCTGTGATGAGCCCCAGCAGGAAACAGAGGCCATCCTGCTCCTCCTTCCCAGCCTTGAAAGACACTGAATCAAAGTAAATTCAGTTTGTAATTACAATTGCCTTGTGCATGCAGGGGCCGTTCTCTTATTGTTCCAGTTAGATACACACTGGCATTTTTGTGTCTCGTCCAAAATGCTGGGGGAAAAAAAAAAAAAATTGCTGAAAGATCTTCCCTTTGATACTGGAAAATAAAAAGCATGTGAAAGAGAATAACAAGATGTAAATGATATGTAAACTAAGGAAATAAATGAACTGGACAGCTGGTTTTTTTTCACTTCTCTTAGACTTCCTGATCATCTCTATAACAATTTAGTGGTAAAATCCTATATCTAATGAACCCATATAATTTCTGTCGTATCCATATAATTACTACTGTTCAAAATCCAACTTCATTGGAATTCCATCATTCCACTCATCCCCTTTATTTTTCTCTGTCCTTACTGGCCTATAGTTCTAAATTGCATGCTTATCTCCCAAAAAGGTTTTAAAAGCATAATATATTCATGTAAAAAGAGATCATAGTGACAATTGAAAGGACCTCTTGAATTGCATCTCTTCTAGTAGTCTTGTTCAAGCTGTGCTATATTATTTCTTTGCCAAGGAGTAAGAAATGCACAGTGTGCCTTCTGAGCTCCTTGTCTTTAGGGACTGGGGAGTACAAAGCACAGTGAACTCTGATACAACAAAGATTTCAAGATAAACGTATTTAGCAATTATCCTCAGCGTTATATGGGAAAGATCAAGCAAAACTAATCAATTTTTTCAAATCAGAGATTCAAACTCATTAAAACAAAAAAGAAAACAAACAGAAGCCTGCCTTTATTCTTCCCAATACCATCCACATGGCCTTTTTCCATCTAGATGTTCTTGTCAAGAAAAGGGGAATATCAGAACATTTCTCATGTCAGCATAACATCAAGGCAGTGCAATTGAAACCAGCCCAGGCGATCCTGATGTAAAACTGGTCCAAGTTAAACCATCAAAGTCACTACTTTGAAAACTCTGAGAGGAGCTTAATTTTCCCCACCCTGATGGCACTTTGGCAGGTGCACACCAGTCCCAGCTCTCACAGCAACTCAGTCACAGCATCACATCTCTTCTGAGCCTGCAGAGGTTCCTACAGCTGATATGTCCAGAACTGCACACATCCAGCCTCGTGGGCAGCAGAGGTGTGTCAGGACCCTGCATTATGCATGAAGGTTACTGGTTTTCACCCGTGCTGGAGAAAATCTGCTGTACTTTGGTGGGAGTTTGCCGCCAGCTCTAGGGTGACAGTGCTGTCAGCAGCCTGACAATTTTCTCCCAGACTTATTCTTTTGAGGGCTCTGTGCTAACCCAAGGCATGCAGGAGGGCAGAGGTGGTGAGTTTAGATGTTGATATGGATATTTTTGAAGGAAGGTCTCTTAAAGAACAAAGACAGTTTGTTGTTTTGCAGGGCTAACCTTGAGCTGCTCATTTTTTTAAACAGCCTGTTTGAGCAAGATTTATGGTCTCACTGTATATGGGTGGCTATATTTGAGCAATATTATGTGTGTAAAGTGCATTTAAGCAATATATTTCAAAAAATACTATTATTTAGGAAAAAGTCTGAAGGTGGGATCTAAAGCAGGTGATTGGCCAGAGCCATCAATTAAACCTTTGCCTGCTAAATATTTTTTTATAGAAGGATTTTATGATTGTGCATCAGAGTTGACACATATCTATCAGTCCAAACTGTTTGCAAATTTAGAATGGATAGATCTTACAAACACTGTGAATTGCTATCTGTTTTGATTGGTCTTTTGACTTCACAACTTATTCACTCCCTTTCCTTGATGAAACTTGATTTTATGTTAATTTTTTTTTAAACACTCACTTTCATACTGGATTTCATGTGTTCGAAATGGCCTGGCTCAAGTCTCTATTATATTAGCTAAACCATATTATAAAACCCACTGAACTAAAGGTCTCCTACACATTTATTTGATGACATGAGGTTTCGAGGAAGCAGTTGTCCATTGTTGCACTTCCTGAATCAATGCTGTTCCAAAGGAGTCACTGAGTTAATTTATGCTTTTAATCCCACGGTGCTCATTCAGTCTGGCAGCTGTGGAGAAGGTCAGGGGAGGTAAAGCTGTGTTTCTTAAGCTGCAGTAGCTCTGAGAAAACCTGGGTCACTCTAATTACTGCCACTCCAGGCTCAGCATCCCGGCATCCTACCTGGTGCTTCAGAGACCTCAGCAGTCCCCTGCACCTGGGGAAAATGAAACACAGTTTTTGTGTCATGCACTCACAGGGATGGAGTGGCAGTCACCTGGGATGCAGCTGGATTTGCCTCTGAATGAAATTCTCTGAAGTGAAGCAGCTTAACTGCCTTTTGTCAATAATTACACCTGCTACATGAATCAATCTCTAAATAGGCCTGGCAATGCATGGCACATCTATGACATTTTCCTTGCCAAACGGAGCCCTTGGCAGGACAAAGGAGCTCTGTGCCCTGTGTGGGTCGAGTTTCTGCCTTCCTCTTGTAGTGGCATCTGTGTTCTGCCCAAACCCAACCCAACAGCTGATAAATTATTCAATTTTGGTTATGTGCACTGAACTCTGCACCTGGAACTTGTTGCGCCCACGTGGTCCAACCAGTCTGGGTGCTGAGAACATTTTGCTAATGATCAGCCTACAGTTTAGTTTTCTTCATAGATCCCTATTTTTCTGAGTGTCCCATGGCCTTCACAAATTGTCCATTTTGTAACAGTTGTGTTTCTGGCCCTGCCTCCCCTTGAATTCATTTCTACATTTGTGAAAATGCAACTGTGCTTGAAAATGTTAAGCAAATGGTGCTAGACATTTTCTACACTTTGAAGGGAAATGTTTCCATCCAGGCATGTAGGAATTCTTCAATATTTAATTTAAAAGCAGTATAAAGCATTTGAAATAATGAAGATTAACACGCGCTGACAGTTTCTGGGTTAAGCTTCTCCTCTGAGTAGGTTTGTTCCTTGTGACTTCAGAACAATAGATTGTGTAAAGATGGTAAGTAGTCAAAAATAAAATATGCACTTCATTATTATTTAGGTAGAGCTTGCATTTACTGAAACAGAGTATCATTTGTTTATATTAAAAACATTTCTGAAACAAGGGGAAATGCGTTCATGTTGAACACATACTTTCTTCAAAAGAATCTTCAATATTTTTAGATGAAATATCCAGAAGCAGACACTTCTGAAAATGTATGTGATTAAGAGTTATGACTAGAAGCAGAAAATAATAATCTGAATTTGCTCCCCTCCCCCCTAGTTTCTATTAGTAACAATGCAGAACTTCACCTACAGAAATAAACCTTGAGGAGACCTTAGCTTTTAAGTTCTTTTCATCACATACAGGCTATTTCTTTCTTTCTTTTATTTTTCAAATAATGAGCATAATTTTATGACATGCATTTCATGTGCCTTATAAAGAACAAAATACTGCTTCAATTAAAGAGAGGCTTGAGTTGCAAAAAGACCTAAGTGTTCAGCATTCATTGTCTTCCTTCAGGCTGTGAGGATAAGGCATAACCTCTCTCCTGATGGTAATTGTTTGCTGCTTTTATCACATTCATTTTCCCTCCCTCTCAAAATATGGCTGAAGAAGGATGGTAGAATAGGAATGGCTTCTGCAAGAGGGATTGAACAAGCCTTATCCTCAAATACTACATAGCATTCCACAAAACTGTAAGAGTCATCCTCTGCATTAATAGCCTTGGCTGTCTGCATAATATTTGACTAGAAAATGCTACACTTTATGAATTTAAAACTGCATCACTGAAAGTAAAAGGAAGACCTGAATTAGATGCACATTTAATTTTTTATTAGTACATTTGAATGATGCATCCATTCTAGGCAATATTCTCAGAAAAATGTGGTTATAGACTCACAGAATGGTTTGGGTAGAAAAGGACCTTCAAGATTATCTCTTTCCACCCCTTGCCATGGGCAGCGACACCTTCCACTATCCCAGGCTGCTCCAAGCCCCAATGTCCAACCTGGCCTTGGACACTTCCAGGGATCCAGGGGCAGCCACAGCTTCTCTGGGCATCCTGTGCCAGGGCCTGCCCACCCTCCCAGGGAACAATTCCTTCCTAATACCTAATCCAAATCTACTCAACTTCAGTTTAAGGTAAATTCTCCCTTGTCCAGTCACTGCACGTCCTTGCAAAAAATCTCTCTCCAGAATCCTTTTAGATACAGGAAAGCTGCTCTAAAGTGATATCTAATATTTTTGCTTCCTTACTTCTGACTTAATTTGGATTAAGATCAACAAACAACTTTCAGAGACCACAATATATTAAAATCCTGCAATGTATATTGACTTTGAGATGCAAGCTGATGGAATCAGAACAGAAAACAAAGGGTCATGAAACAAACCACTGTACCCAGGGGTGAACACAGAGCTGATGGCACTGCAGAAGTTAGAGGAAAAAGCCTGTATGTCTCTGGGAGACTCCTAGATCTGGCAAAAAGTTCTGACCTAAATAATGTACAAGTACAGAAAGGCTGAATAGTTGTCTTCGAGTTTGTTGGTGAAATCCAAGCATAAGGGACACCCACAGATGTGCAAACCACACATTTGGCTGCATTTCAGAATCACATGGGCTTCAGATGATGAATTTCACCCTTCACCCATGTTATTGTGTCAGAACAAGGCAGGTAGGACAGTGCAATGGAGGAATAATCCTCATCTGATGGGCTGGGTGCTGCTCACAGCCTCAGTGACACAGCAGACTCATTGTGCAGTGCCATTGTGGTTTTCCTTTGGGTCTCCCCAGGAAAGAAGGGACAGATTTCTGCTCCTCTTGCAGAGAGAAGGGGAAGATTTCCCTCTGTCCTCTGCCATAGCTGTCCAGGAGGGTTGTGTGAGTGCTCCCATCATCACTGCTCTCTGTCAGGTCAGTCTCACACCTGCATGTCCTGTGCCACATCTTGTGATGGCCACTACAAGGATGTGCCAGAGTGGGAAGGGCACCATCAAAGCTGCAGGCACCAGGGAGGAAAACCCCTACAAAGTTTGTGCCTCAGTTACTACCTTCCCTGAGAACAGCTTGTGGCACATCCTCTCTGGCTTGCAAATAAATCTGATGTTTTTCTTCTGTCCCTTGTTTCTCACCTTTTATCTAGCTCCTGTTTTTCAAGTATTCACATTGCAAAACCAAACAGTGTTTTCTAGCAGAGTAAATAAGCAGAGTAACACAGAACGTATTAGCAAGCTCTGAGTTTTCATTGTACTGAGAATTAACTCTTTGGTCTTTGTTTCATTGTCAGCTGCAAGGAATAATTAACATCGGACAAAGAACGAGTGCCACTGTAAGGAGCAGCACAGCTGAGATCTCTTGTCTCATTTGCAATTATGCCTGGAGCTAACAGGATCACATAGCAGGCTGAGATCCTGTATAATTAGTTAAGAGACTTCAGTGTAATAGGAATAGAAAAAAAGGTCATGGTGAAGAGGCATGCAGAGATGCCAGTCATGCAGCTGTGCCTGCTTCTGCATTTTGCAGTCTGTGCAGCAGTCCCAGGCAAGCCTGAGCACTTATTAATGATAAAACCCATCACACCTGCACACACCTGTGTGGGGCTGTGCTGCCCTGAGGAGGGCAGGGAAATGGTGCCTCTCACACCTTGGCTCCTCCTGCTACTGCAAATGCATCTCAGATTCCAGCTTGCACATTCAGACACTCCTTTCTCTTCCTTCTTCTCTCACCTTCCCTCACCACTGCCCCTTAACTCCAATTTAATAAAGGCTGTGGATTAGTATTCATGGGAATGATCTTTCCTGTTCTCAAAGTAACTAATCTCCTGCATGCAATCAGATTGTTTCAAGATGAAAACAGATAAAGAAGAGGCCCCTGTGAAATAGTTAAGATGTGCATTAAAGCAACATTGACATTTGAAATCACTTTAGCCAGAACTGTGTTATATGAATGAGCCTTTCAAGCAGGTTGGCTATAAAATTAAGTTAATTTAGGTAGGGGTAACTCAACTGCTCAGAGCCAGACCATACATGTTAGAGACTGGGAGACCTGGAGAGTCACAGGACTGCTGAAGGATTAAGTTCAGATGAAGATCTACCCTTTTTCCCCTCCTGTCCCTCCATAATGAATATTCAGTCCCAATAAATTGGATAAAAAGCAATAAAAACAAATTCTTTGCTGCACAGGGTTGGGACAGCCCTTTTGAATGGGAGGTGCTGCCTCTGCTCATGCTGTTTTTGGCAGTGGTGCTCACAGCTCACTGATCCTTGTGGCTGGGATGGCTGCATGCAGAGGCCAGCCCAGCCCTGTCTCCTTCCACACTTGCTTCATTTTCTGTGTGCTCTGAACCACGGAGGGAATGCCAAGCCAACACCACGGAGAAGCTCAGAGATTCTGAGGCAGAATGGGAGCTGGAGTTGCCTTCAGTGCGACTCTACCAGCATTACTTACCTGCTCTTAAAATCTCTGAGTCCTGCTGATGGGAGGTCAATTATTGCTGGGGACCCAAGGAAGGACTGCTGAAACCCCACCTTTCCCCACTGCTGCTGGAGTGTAAGCACAAGGATCTGTGTAAGATCCTCTGGGATCAGGGCTGGTACAATCAATATTTTTACTGCAGAGCTAAAGGAGAGGCCCCTGGGAAAGATGATAAATAGGAAAAGGGAAGGTTATCAAAGTGCCTTTCCCCAGCACAGCCTGATGCACACGTTCCCTGGTATGAAGTCTGTTACACTGGCCACGGAGAACCAGTCCAGACTGTCTTGAGACAGTGAAGGAATGCTAATTAGCCTTTGCCTGTTCCATCAAAACACTCCTTTGCTGCAGTTCAGGAGGTGATCTGAGCTGCAAAACTGTCAATACATTCACTTGATTCACTGTGACAGCGGGATACCACCAAAAGGATCATCTGTAAATACAGAGAGCTCAGAACAAGGGAAAAAAGGCAGCTTTGAGAGAGTCCTCAGTAATTTACCAACAAATTGTACCAATGGAGATTTTCACAAGACAGTGAAAGGGGATTTCAGCATCACTTGAGAAAGATATCAGGTGAGGATCAGGGAGTGCACCTTTGATCCCTGGTGATACAGAGGGTGGGTGCCTGAAAGGAGCACAGCACTCATCAAAAATCACACCACCACTCACATTGGACCATCAGTGACATGTTTCACTCTCCTTCAAACTAAACAAGGTCCTTAGTTGTGTGAAGTGATTGCTTGATACCAAGGGGTTTGCTCATCTGACTATTTTCTGGTAGCATCAAGGGGGTATCAGACAGCCCTTCCCTTTGGTATGATGGGGATGCAAGACTAGTACCCTACATCTCATTGTGGAGTTTTAGCACTCCATTATCTGACTTCAGGAGAATACTCATCCATTCAGGCAGTCTAAATGCATGATAGACATGAATCTGAACAGAAAGTGACCCATTGGAGGAGAAATTAAACACAAANAACAGAGGTGAGGGAAAAAGATTGGTTAAACGTTTTTAAAAATACCCAGACCGTTTCAGTTGAAGTGCAGTCTTTTATGCCATGAAGGGATTAACTGGGACATGTTTGCTGAGCCATTCCTGCTGCCCACTCCTGTTTGCACATGTAAACTGTGCATGCCATTCAGTCAGCTCAGCTGCTGGGCCGGGACCAGGGGCAAGTTTTCCTCCACCACATCACACCCAGCCCCTGGGCTGCTCTGTTTGGAAGCTTGGCTTTGGACTCCCAGAAATATTTGGGGAATGTGACCGTTACTGAGTGAAAAAGCCACTTGTGAATAGCTGGTCTGACTGCCACAGCTGAACAACACTTTCTGTCACGGCTCAGGAGCTGGAAAGGAACAGGGAGGTGGAGCAGCCAATGCAGGTGGTGAGTGGCATGTGGTATATATGTATATTATATAAATATTGGGTCAGATTCTTCTGGAAGCCGCTCTGACTCCCACCTTTGTGAACCAGAAAACCTCCTCACTCATTCCGGTCACTGGTCAGCAATGGCTCCTGAAAAATATGAAAATGAAATACTTGCAAATCCCTAAGTAAAGGGAAAAATGGCTTTAAAATAAAGAAGCACTTCTGACTTTCAAGTAAGGCTGCCCATGCAAGCTTCTAAGGAAAGGTAACTGGGGACAAACTTTTTAGCAGGACCATTTGTGACTGGACAAATAGGGAAAGGGTTTTAAACTAAAAGAGGGTCAATTTAAATTAGATATAAGGGAGAAGTTTTTTACAGTGAGGTTGGTGGAACACTGAAAGAGGTTTCCCAGAGAGGTGGTGGCTGCTCCATCCCTGGAAACACTCAAGGGCAGGTTGGATGGGACTCTGAGGGACCTAAGAGGTCTGGTTCAGGGTGTCCCTGCCCATGGCCGGGGATTGAACTGTTTGGCCTTTAAAGGTCCTCTCCCACCCAAACCATTCTGTGAGTCTATGGTAGCAAACCAGGGGCATAAATAAAACACCTACAAAGATGCACTGTTCCCCCCATCCTCATCAATTTTTCTTAAATGGAAGAAAGTTATATCAGCATACATCAGAATAACAGCTAGATTAGGTTGATGAGCTCAATTAACATCTTTGTAATGCTATTTCTACTTTTCTCTCTCTATTCTCAGATGAAATATTGCATGTATGACACAACCTATAGAAAATGCAGATATATACATATATATAAATATGTATGTAAATGTACACACCATATTTACTCAAACAACCCATGATGTAATTGCTTACTCAGAAATTCCCCGTTAGTGCCTTTTCACTCTTAGAAAGAGACTGTGAACACACAGTTTAGAGAAGCTGTGAACCTGTTATAGTAGCATGAGTCACATGTAATAAAGGAATTTTCTCCAAGTCAAAAATAGTAGAGGCACATCCTTCCAGAGAAAAAAATGAGGGAAGAACACCAATTGTTCTTTCTCACCCACCACTGCTGTAGATGCATCATAGAACCCACCAGACTTCTTAGGTATGACTTGCCCTCAGTGGAGCCACATGAAGAGGTCAGAAATCATCTGCTTATTTTCCATGTGCCTTGGCATAATTTCCAGAAGGATCTGCTCCATCTTCCCACAGGCACTGCCCACCCTGTAGTTCCGTGGATGTCCCTTGATTCCCCTATTAAAAATCAGGGTTATGTTTCCTCTTTTACAGTCAGTGAAACCTCCACCAGACTGCCATGAGTTCTCAAATATGATAAAGAGTGCCTTAGCCACTTCCCCTGACAGGTCCCTCATGACCCTTGGGTGCATCTTGTCAGGTTCCACGGCCTTGGGTTCTTTCCTTGGATGGTCTCCATCCTCATCTCCTCCTACACTGGACAGTTCTTCACTCCCTCCCTTCACCTTCTGCACCTTGAGCACTGTAACTGGAGCACTTCTTGGTGAAACTGGGGCAAATTGTTGAGTACCTCAGCATTCTCCATGTCCTGGGTGTCCCATTTTCTTCCAGAGTGGGCTCACAATTTCCCTACTTTCCCTCTTGTCACCAACATACCTACAGAAATTTTTCTTGTTTCTCTTGATGTCTCTGGAAAGATTCAACTCTATCAGGGCTTTACCTTTCCTAATCTGATCCTGGACAGCTTCTCTGTATGCCTCCCAGGCTACCTGTGATTGCTTCCATGCTCTAGACATTTCATTTTTGTGTTTTCTGTTTGTCCAGGAGCTCCTTGTTCACCCACAGGCTCCTGGTATCTTTGTCTGGTTTTTTTCTTTGTTGGGGTATTTTGCTTCTGAGTTTGGAGAAGGTGATCATTGAATATTAATCAGCTTTATTGGGCCCTGGTTGTCTCCTGGACTTAAACCTGTCGTACTTGACCAAGCAAATCCCTAGAGGCCGAATTCTCCTCTCCTGAAGTCCAGGCCATTGAACTTGTGTTCAATGGATCCTTACCACCCAAAGGATCTCGAATTCCACCATTTCACGGTTACCACTGCCCCTCTTGGTAGGTTTAATTTTTGGGAAGTCAGGAAGAAAACGTAGATGGGTTTAGTTATTAGTTATTAGGAAGGAATTGTTCCCTGGGAGGGTGGGGAGGCCCTGGCACAGGGTGCCCAGAGAAGCTGTGGCTGCCCCTGGATCCCTGGAAGTGTCCAAGGCCAGGTTGGACATCAGGGCTTGGAACAGCCTGGGACAGTGGAAGGTGTCCCTGCTCGTGGCAGGGGGGTGGATTACACGATTTTTAAATTTTCTCGCAACTCAAACCTCATTTGGGGTGGTTGAAGTCCTCCTTGTGGACCAGGGCTTGTGAACACGAGGCCGCTCCTGTCTGTCCATAGAGGGGCTCACCAACTCTTCTTGCAGTCTGTGGCACATCCCTGCCACCCTGTCACCTGCCCCTGCCCTGTGGCACATCCCTGCTACTATGTCACCTGCCATCCCTGTGACCTCTTTGTCATCTCCTTTGTCATCCCAGCAGAGCTCCATGAGCTCCAACTGGTCTTTGATTAGAGGTGACATCCCCTCGTCTCCTCCTGCCTGTCCTTCCTAAAGAGCCTGTGACTGAGGCTCCCCTTCCCAAGAAACTTTAGAAGGGTAAATCCATCCCAGCAGAACCTTGTGCAAGCCCACAGTGTATCAGACCATGGCACCTACATCATATGGTCTGACACGTTCATCAGAAAATAGCATGTATCACTTTTTAGGAGCCCTTTGATCTTGCTTCAATGCATCACATGTATATTTAATGCAGTCTGTTTACTTGGCTGCATTTATGGTGACCAAGGCAGCACAATACATTTCCCCACATCTTCTACCGACCTCTCACAGCATCCCAGAAAACAAATACATTCATTTAGTCTGCTTTTGATTTTCCAGTCTGATGCAAATGATTGGTGACCTTTCCTAATGTATTTTGAAGGTTGATTTCCTCCATGTAGTGAGAAGTGTGCCTGCTGACCCATCATCTGATGTGTGGCCTCAGATAACCGCAGTCCAGTTGGCAAACCAGAGAAATAAATATTTTTGGGACAAAGAGGCTGTGCTCTGGCCATTCTCCCCACCTCTTCTGCCCCACCAGTGTTTCACCAGGTGGTTCTTGCTTCCTATACACTCCCACACACGTGGAACCTGATTCCAGTTTGATATAAACTACATAAAAACCCAATTATTCTTACTCACATACACTGGTAAAATACATTTTGCTGCACTCCTAGTGAGGTAAATTGTGAGAACAAGACATGTTTGTATGTTCTCCCATTCAGAGGAATTTAAAAATACATATTTACAATGATATATCTATCACTGAAAGTTAATTTGCAATAAATTAACTGTAAAGCTGCACAGCAAAGTTTTGTGCAATTTTACCTTTTATATTTTAGATTCTTAATCTAAAGCAGTTTTCTGCATTCTAAAGTGTATTTCTCTATTAAGAAAATTATGCAATTTATATTTTAAAAAGAAAAGACTTTGGGATCAGTAAAACGATCTTTATCTGGTCCTATTTAAAAATTATCTTCTAATTTGTCTTACTTAGTATCTAAGACTATGTAATGACAGGTCACTTAGTAAACACTAAGTGAACAGATTGACCTCCTGCTATTAAATCTAAGATATAAAATAAATATCATTGTATTTACCACAGAAGTATCAGAGACTATTGGATTCATGAAGATGTAGAGTGTTGACACTCATGTTAATCCCTTGGGCTCATCAGCAACAGATATGGGAGGATGGACATTGATAAATAGTTGCTATTCTGAAGAGATTTACTCATTATTTTCTCTTGTTGTCTTCACTAGAATTCCTGGGGATATATGTAATGAAGAATGTGAGGAAAACCCACTTTTCAGTTCTTCAGGAAAAGTCCCCATGTTTTGTGAAACAGTTGCAATTTATAACTAAAAGTCAGAAAGCCTCAAGATGCAGAAATTTATGTTGGAACTGCTAATATTCAACCATCATTTTCCAAAAGTACTCCACTTCTTGTGTGCAGCATTGTATTCTCATTTTTGTGACTGGCAGAGATATATAATAAGGGAAAATTTCAATTTTGTGACTTTTCTCCTGAAAGACAGCATGCTGTAGTGAGTGTTGAGACTGCATGTTGGGCAGACATTGTCACAGTGAGTGCTTGTGGATGGCTTTTGTCTCTAAAAATGATGATTTTTTTGGATGATTTTTGGAGAAAGGACACAAGCTGAAACCATTATAAAACAAATGGATGTGTATTTACAGGCTCATTCAAGGTGCAAACCACAGAAGCTTCACATCTCTTCAGTAAACAGAATATTTTTATATAATTTTTTGGTTTAAATTGCTTGGGAGCAAATGGCTTTTCCATGGGCTATGTTAATCTCTAAGCTTCTTCAGAAAAAGAAATTATAGAGTTAGGTAATATAAGAGATTTTGGGAAGCAGACTGCACAGCAAATAAAAGAGAAAAGGGGCAAGGCTGTGAGAAAACACCAGATCTGCTGTGGCATCTCATAGCAGGTCTGGGCTGCAGCCACTCCTTATCGTAGAAATTAATTTGTCTGTGCAGGAATGGAGGAGAGAGGATAAGGACTGATAAATATCCCAAGAAATTTGACTAATAGGAAATGAAATTGTTATTTTAAATTTCTGGTGCTCATTCAGAGAGCAGCAGGATTGGAAAAAAATTTTTTTTAGACTCTTTCAAACCTACAGTTTTTTATTTATATCTGGAAGAACAAAAGGAACACATTGAGGGGAGGATAGCACCAACTGCTGATTTTTGCAGAAAAAAGTTACCTATCACAAAGTCCTTGTGGATGAATCCAGGAAAATGCCACATCAAATCTCTGCTCCACATTTGCCACCAGTGAGATTAGTTGTGTCTCCTTCAAGGTGTTGCAATACAACAGCTTCAAGAAAACCACTTCATTTTTCAAAAGTTTTATTGTTAAGTTTGAAGACTAGACAAGGTCGTACTGGTTTTACATCGCTCTACATGATTTAAGTATATACAAAACCATTTGAATATCACACAGCTTGAAAGGTTGCAAAGGTCGTTTGTGTCCCAGATACTTCTGTACTTACTGACACATCAGAAGCCAGCACTGAATATTATAGTTCACATTGGTAGTATAGCAGAGATACACTCATTTAGTATCCTTAGTCTTCAAAACTGACACTTCATTTGTATGCAGCCATTCCAAAAGAGAAAGTCAACCTCAGGTTCAAAGCCGGTTGAGGCGACGGGCCTTAACGCCGATAAAAAAGGAGCCTCATGCCAGTGCTTTATTTCCCAGGCTATAAACGTAGCACATTACCCAGCAACATAAAGGTGAAACCTGCCTACAAATACTTAACTGGTTCAGGGTGAAATTTAATTAGGAGAGCACTTTTGGCCTTGTTCAATGTCATTGTTAACAATTAATACAGAAGTCAAGGATCATTTCCAAGCTTTCCTCTGTCCCCTCTTAAAGGGACATCCCCTGTCCTGCACTTCTGTTTTTTTGGGGCTGGTTGCTTTTACTGCAAGAGAACAGTTCTGTTAATTTATAACTTGCCTCTTATGGCAATAGTATGCACTTAGACAACAAAATAAAATGAAAGGGAAAAAGTTTAATTCTATCCCCTAATCTGATTCCCACCTGTTTTGTTGAATCTGAAGGATTCCCCTTAAACCAAGAGCTATTTCAGACTGATACTGCTGACACTGGGAGCCAAATTTGGTGCTGAAAATGCCGTTCCAAGATGGCTTTTTGGTAGCTGAGAAGTAATGTCATTGGAAAAACTCCCAGCATGCAGGCTGAAATAGTAAGGGCATCAGATATGTGATTTTTTAATGCATTGTCATGGAGTATTATCACAAGACATGGAGCTATCCTTGCAGGTTGTGAAGACTGCTGACAGCTGACCTAGGACATGAGGGTGAAAAAACTCAGCACAAAATTAATACTAAATGAAAATTACTGTGTTACATTGCATGAAAACTCTATATGCAGATGAAGGGATTACAATTAATTTACTAAAACAAGAAATATTATTTCAAAAGAAAAACTGAGGTTGCAAAAGATGAATAAGATGGAAAAAAAACCCCCAACATTAAGAACACAAACCAAATATTTCAAAAGAACATTAACACAAGTTTTTAAACTAGGAAATCTAATTTTCTGAAATGGCCTTCTGCTTTTTTGGATACAGTCAGTTAGTGAAATATCTAAATGCTATTCTTCATATCTGTAATTAAAGTCAGGGTCAACTGCTCTCCCATAATAGGAAAATGTATTTAAACCTCTTAAATGTATTGTGTGTGCACACCCTAAAGAGATAAATATTAGTAGCTTTTTTCTTTTTCTTTTTTTTTTAACCTAAAGCCTAAATTGCAAAATATAGGCAGTAGGTAATGTGGGGATAGGCTTGTCCTCCATTATTCCGATTTTTTTTCTTGTTAGAAGTAGCATCACAGTGATTGACTTTCTCTTTAAAATTGCTCCTTCTGCTTGAAGACCACTCCATATATACATCATTAAGGAATGCTGTTAACACAGTTACAGACAAGACAGTAACAGTCTAGTGGCTTTTGTTATGCAGCACAAAGTAAAAAATAAAGAACAAACTTAGCAGTGTTGCACAGGACCTCAACATTTCTTACACATACTTTTACCTTTACAGGACTCTTCTTTAGAAGTCTTTAAATGTCTAAGCCTTATAAAATAAATACTTGTATAAATACAGTTTAAGGATTAAGTCATTTTGTAGAGGCAGGGTGTTCTGTTTGCTAAAATGTGACAGTTTAAGTGACACTATCAGAAAACCGCCACCATTATATCCCCAATTCTTGTATGTAAAATTCCTGGCTGCTATTCTAGAGTCTTTCACAGTTCAATGGATAATATATATTTAGTCTGTGGTGGAGAATGTGTGATTAAATGCAGGTTTTTTTCGAAATCCAAACCATTTTGTTTCCAAGGTAAACTTTGCCCTTTGCAGATTGTGGGCCAGCTAGCTGCTGGCCTGAGAAGCAGTGCCCAAGTTCATACTTCAGAGTTTTGGTGAGAATGGAACAGTGACAGAAAGTATAAGTTCAGTGATATTTACTAAAACATGCAGCTGCATCTCTCTCTCTCTCTCTCTCTCTCTCATTCTCTCTTTCTCTCCACATCAGCATGTTATGAAAACAAAAGGTTGGCAGTAATCCCAAGTGCTGTTGTTTCAGGTAACAGATAAAATGTCCCCTCACTCCTTGTCCCAGGATCTGTTTTAGACTGAGGTGCTGCTCTAATGTAGTCACAGAGCACTTTACTCCAAGGGAACTTGAATTGCTCTCCAAAGGTTGCTATTGTTATCTCAATGAGCAGGGGAAACTGAGGCACGGGGGAGAATGTCCCCCCTACTGCTCCACTTTTCCTCCTAGAAACTACTTTTTAAACTGGGGTTGCTATCATGCTGTGTGTGAAGCATTCCTTAAATGGGGCATGGTAGGAAACAGCCTCCTTGTGGCGCACTGGTGTGTGTCTGAAAAGACTTTAGGAGCAGAGGGTGACAAGGGCCAAGCTTTGGTGTGTTCCTATGTCACCTCTTACCTTTTGGGGAGGAAAGCTTTAGGAATAGCCTAAAGAGAGAGGGTTTCCTGGCGGTAAGGTTGTCATTCCTCCTGTGTGTCTTTTAGCACCTGGTTCCTTCACCCGACATTTTCCTCCTCGCAGGAATTCATAGTGTTTGTGAAAGCAGTAATGGGGTGGGCAGATCACAGTCTAGGGCTGGACACCCCTGGACAAATTATCCTGGAATGGGATTTCTGATGCACTGTGTGGGCACCCAAGATGAGACACCACAAGTACTCTGGTGCCTCACCTTAGTCTCCATGAAACAGCACAGAAACTTTGTAAATTCATAAACTTTGGTAAATTCATTAACTTCATAATACAATGATTTAGTTACATATGCAAACAGGTGACATCTTTCAAGGAAAACAACACCAGCAGTGTGATACTAAACAAAAAGATGTAGCCCATGTCTACAGCATGCAAAATAGAGAAGGAAAATGGGGCAGTAAGGAAAACCCTCCAGGTGCGTTGACTCTGCTGTCTGGATGAAAGTGGTGAAAGGTAGCTCGTAACATCACAGGTACCATGTTTTACAGTACCACAGAGAATTTCCCAAAATATATGTCATAAGAACTGACAGTGTTTGATAGGCACAATTACTATAATGCAGTCATCCCCAAGTAAACTTATTGCTAAAAGCTGCAGTATCACTTTTTGCAAGTAAGATGACGGTATGATTTATGGAGAACTCGTCAGCCAAATGTTCCTGAAGCTGCAAAAGAGCTTCGTCACACTATTTCCCTTCCCTTGTAAAAAGGATGCTGCTGTTTTATTTTCTCTTTTCCCTCAACGCTTTTCAACTGGTGGTGAACAACTCAAAGGAGAACTAGGAGGATAATTCCACAGCAGAAGGGACAACATCAACAGATTTCAAGGGCAAAAAACTCGGATCGGATAATTTTAAAAGGGCAGGCTTAGACCTCCTGGCGAAAGACAGCTAGCGGCCTACCATAAAAATGAGCGAGCACTGGTTCATGGAAAAACCCCACTCAGCATCCTACAGGCTTCTTCTACGGCGGGAGGGGGCTCAGTCCTCAGCTGCACAGCCCAGCAGCTCGGACCGCAGGGTGATGCGGCCGTACCACGACCAGGGCAGGATGCGCACGTGCCGCGCGTAGATCGGCGGCTCAATGACATTCTTGCGGTGTGTGTCATTGTCGAAGTTCCCCTGGAACACCTGTGGGGAAGCAACGGGAAGGATTTAGTGGGTGTTCCCTGGAACACCTGCAGGGAAGCATCGGGGAGGTTTTAAGGCTGCCCAGCCAGCGGTGAAACTCTGACAGCCCTGGATCTGTGATGAATTTTTATCCATCGGGACGTACAACTTTTAACGCTATTTAAACTAAAGGTTTAAAGTGGCGAAGAGAAGGTTTGGATTGGGTTTTAGGAAGGAATCCTTTGCCGTGAGGGTGGGGAGGCCCTGGCACAGAGTGCCCAGAGAAGCTGTGGCTGCCCCTGGATCCCTGGCAGTGTCCAAGACCAGGTTGGACACTGAGGCCTGGAGCTGCCTGGGATAGTGGAAGGTGTCCCTGCTCATGGCAGGGGTGGCACTGGATGGACTTTGAGGTCCCTTCCAACCCAAATCTGTGATTCCATGAGCCTGTGTCTCTGTTAAAACCTTGTGATTCATTCACAATCAGCCCCCAGTGCGAGTAGAGCCTTCTACTCAAAGCTTCACCCACAATTCTGCCAGGGCCACGCTCTGAAAGTTACACAAAAATCATTAACATTAAAAAAATTAAGTGTCTTTTTACTTGGCATTTGTACCATCTCAAATTAATCCCAGGAGATCCTGTTACAGTTACTGAGAAAATAACATTAATAATTAAAGTGAAGAATTTCAATTGCATCACTTATGAAGGTAGCTTGGATGCAACTACATAAACCCTTGTAAATTGGTGATTATCAAGGATATTATCTTCTCATGTCAGACAAAAGTCAGCAGATTAATTAAGGGCATCAGGCTGTGATAAAAGTAAAACATCCTAGCATAGCACAGTGCATGTTATGATCTTATTTCCACCTGTATTGGTTAACCCACACAAAAGTGAGTTATAAAAACCCTATTTGCAATAAATCAGTGCCAGATTTTTCCCCTGCCAGCCACTCTTTAAATTCAAAGGCCACAGCACCAATTTTTGGCAAAATGATCAGATTATCCCCTTGGGTTATTTTCAGTTTTTATGGGAAATGTTCTTTCTCTTAAAACATCAGCCAATTCACTTCTCATTTGTGAAAAGTGAACCTGATGGCTTTTCGACTGGAAATGAATGACTGTTGTTTGCATCATGCAGAGAAGAATATAGACCTCCTGGAGAAGTGCTTATATGATTGAATTAATGCAGAATTACAGGTTTCCTAGAAGTTCCTGGGAAAATATCAGAGTTTGACATCCAAGGTGGCTGATACAACATTTTAGCCCTCTGTTTCATTTGTGACATGTTCACAAAGTTTTTGGTCTCCATGCTGCACCTCTGGATTTTGGAAGCTTCTTTCCAGTGCTGTCCTTTCAGGACATCAAATAAAATCTGTCCCCTCCCCAGGTGATACTCTTTTACAAGAGATGAATTCTCCTTCTCATCTGCCATCACAGAGGTGGGTGCATGAAAGGATGTGGGCGTTCCAAGAGATGGATAAAGTGGCAGAGAAAATTATCACAGAAACATCAGTTTTGTGAGTCTAAGGAAGGAAAAAAAAACCAAAACCAACTAAAATTATTTAACACAGGGAAAACTGCTGCCCAAGTACAGTGTGAATACAAAAGTCAGCAGGAGCTTGGGCTAACAAGGTTTGCAGCTCAAGTTCAGTTTCATTTGTAGCAAAAAATAATAGGCACTAAGTTCATAAT
>VXBB01001840.1:0-19555 GCA_013399915.1 Illadopsis cleaveri
TTCTCACAGAAGCCACTCCTGCAACACCCTGGTACCAAGACCTACCTGCATAAACCAAACACACCATGATACTGAGAACAGAATGGGAACAATAATACTTCAAGAAAATATTGAGTTCCATGAAGGTTATAGTAAAACTTGTAGACTCAGTCCAGACCTAGGTTTCAGGAAGGGGTCTTAAAATACTGGCCTTCACAAGGTTTTCTGAGCCTGACCAGGCATGTGATAATAATGTAAAATAGTCTTAACTAAATATTTTGGCCAGGATGGAACAGGCTAAGTGAAAGAACAGAGAAAGACAATGGTTAGTTCATAATCAACAGCAAGATAACTCTAGTATAGATAAGTAAAAAATTGGAAAATGTATTTCTTTGTCGTTATATTTGAATTTAAGACACTGAATTTCTTTGAAACAGTGGAACATTATTTCCATAGAGATTTTGAAGCCTCTGGATTTGGAGATACTCAAAACCCAACTGGGCACAGTCTTAAGCAACCTGTTGTAGGTGACCCTGCTCTGAGCAGGAGGGTTGGGGAAGACAATCTGCAGAAGTACCTTCCAGCTTGAATGATTCTACAGTTTCTATGCTAGATTTCCAACAAACACGCATAGAAAATTTCAGTGAACTGCACAATATCTTGTAAGGTCTTTGGTTCCAAGGACGTTTTATTCAATTTTTTGTTCACATAGGCAATGAAAATCCTGAATGGAGGGGACATTGCCCCAAAAGATTGAGCATAGCCAGTTGTCATGTTATTGCAGGGGAAGAGCTTTAGAAAACTATAATGCCATTGAAAGGCAAATGGCTGGATGTTTTGCAAGACCTGAATCCCAACTTCTTGACTGGCTGACCTTTCATCCTGTCTGTCTATAACTGTTTCATATTTACCCCCTTCAGCACTCAGTAGCAAGATACCAGCGTATTTTGAGCCTTTTGTGTAATTTTTGTCTTGATGGAGCCATTACCTCAATGTTTTCCCCAACCACTCTCTTTTCCAAAAAGGCCACAGACACCCTGGTGTGATCAGAAACAGGGTAACTCCCATGGGTGCAGCTGTCAGGAGGGAAGCTGTGTTTGCAGCTGATATTCACAGCCCTTTCTCCTCCCACAGCCAACAGAGGTATCCAAGGGCAGAATACACTTCAAAACTGCAGGTACCATGGGTGTGCTGGCACCACTTTGGAACAACATAGCTTAACTTACCTGCAGAAATGTTTTTGTAACTTGCACTTTCTGGAATTCAGTAGGCAAAGGGTAAAACTACATTGTAAGCAATAGGATTTCTGACCTTGACTGGTGGTTAGGTTGTGTCAGATTTGGTACACCAGAGAGAGAATAGTTCTTATTTGATTCTTAATAATATTCCAAATGCATCAATATTTACCTGCAGTCATTGGACTAAAAAGGAAGGAGTAAGGAGGATTAACAAGATTGCTCCTAGCAGCCGTATAAAGGTCTACTTCATGACTGCTGACTTTCATGCATTGTATATTCAGGACAGTTACACTGAAAAGAAATCCTTGTAAAAATATGCCCCAAAATGCAGGAAGTAGGAGGGATAAGCCGTCTTTCTATTGATAGTTTAATCTGCAGGTCCAGATAACCTCAGAGTCTTGAAACTGAGATTAACAAAGGAGAAGCTGTCAGACCAAAAGTCTGTAAAACCTCATAAGGTGTTTCTGGTCACTAATCAGTAGGAAATGCCTAGTGAGAAGTAAAAGTATAGGGAAATGTAGAGTTATATACTTTAAAATGCACTCCTGCTTGCCTTTATCAGCAGAGGAGGTAGCTGGTTCATTTATAACAATAAATCTCAAAAGGCTTGAGCCACTTCAGAAAGGGTAATATCAGCCAGTGTCCATTTGTCTGAGTTGGGTGATAAGCTGGCTGTCATGTTAAAGTCAGTTCTTTCAAAACAATGGAAAAGAAAACATGGGATTTCTTTCATAAGGAATAAAAGGTGCCAGTAGTGCCAGTACCACTAAGTGTGGCTTAGGGGAAAATGATCTTGGCAGACACACTAAACTTCATTACTTGAGTAGGTGAGAAGCTTCAGCACAGCATTAATTGTGTAGATGAGGCAGACTTGGGTAAGGTTCTTCATACTACACACACCAAGTCTACTTTCAGTATTGTACATTAAATGGCTTAAAAGCTGATGGACTGACAATTGTGAAAAAATACATAACATTGCAGAAATAGCCAAAAAATTGGATTGTTCAAAGGGGTGGAACCTCACTTATGGCCCAACACTTCCATTGTGGTCTAGAAGTCATCACAGAGTCATTCCTGTTTTTTATTTGTGGCTGTGATGAAGCTGCTGAAATAAGTAACTTTGATGATGAGGAAAAGACAATAACACAGAAACATCACACAGATTGGATTACTTTGTAAATTGAACTACTTAAATAAGTTATGTCTTAATCTGTCCAAGTGCAAAATTAAGTGTCTAGGATTAATGACTGCTAATCATGTATCTAGAGGATATTTCTGAATCCTGGAAAGCTGAAACTTCAGAAAAGATTAAAGGAACACAATCACAAGACACCTCAAAAAGAGCCTCATATACATGTGGGACGAGAAGGGCTGGTGCTGTTTGAGGATGCTCACAGTGGAGTAGGTAGTAGAAATAAGGTGAGTTTGTATCTGCTGGGTCATGTTTTTTAAAGAGACCAAAAACTGGAGAGGCTACAAAGAATTTGGAAGCTTAAAAAGCCTTTAGCTGTTTAACACTAACAAGAACAAAAAAAGTAGACATGAATCATATAGTGCTTTCCTGGTAATAGGAATCCAGTCTAAAGAGAGATGTGGATAGATGGAGTTTAAATGAGACAGATTCAAACAAAAAAAAGACTTGGCTTCCAAAATGATAAATGGAGATCAACCACAAGCAAAACATAATGGACAGGATGAATCTTCCTTCCCTCAATGCCTTCACCTCCAGATTGGATGGCACTTCCTGTCATTTCTGCCCAAGCCCTTTGGTTCACAAAGGAGTGAGTGACATTTCATGGCTTATGCCACAGAGAAATGGTATTAGGCCATCTTTTACAATCCTCCCCTGCCCTTTCACAAGTGGAAGCAGGTAGAAGTATCTAGAAGAATATATTTTCTTGGAGTCTTATTTTTTAGTAGACTGATGATTTCTATCTAAGAATAGTTTCAAGTAATTTTTTTGCTCTGTCAAGACATGCCCAGGCCTAGTTACTCTTAATAGTAGATTTTCTTGTCCATTTTGTAGTCTTTGTGGCGCTGTTTAGAATTTCTCAAGAATTGTCCAGACATTAATTTGTGTTTGTAAGTGAAACTAGTGTAATTATCCAATACAAACCTGTGGAGACAGTGAATTCTGTAGAGTCCTCTAGTGTCCATGCTGAGGTGTTTGCTCTCAGACAGCAATGCCTGTTTCTCCTCTCTCTTTTCATTCTAGGATATTAAAGAATTGATATTTCCAGATATTGCCAAGCCTTTAATGGCAGACTGACCCTATTCCTGGTTGGTTTTGCTGCTGGTTTAGGAAGGGATCTTTCCCTGGCCACCCCAAGCACATATTGCCATCATTAGTCCTTCATTATCTCTTAGCAACCATTTGGTCCTTCACAAAAATTGTCCAGGCTAGATGGTCTCCAGAGTTTCCATGCAAGACTAGTGAAGAATGGGCTGTGACCCACAGAAGGAAATGTGGCAGGAAGTGCACCAGCCTCTGTACCTAAAATAGCTCTGAAAAGAAGGTTCCTTAACTCTCACCTGGGGCAAAAATCATGATGAGAAAAGAGTTGCTGGAACCTCTAAAAGCAGCACTGGTTATTGCTGTCCACTGTGATGGAGGCATGTGGCCATTCACCAAATCTCAGTGGATAAAGCAGAACCCCTTGAAATTCCCTACAGGAAAGTGAAGACAGGCCAAGTTATTCAGAATTCAGAGTGTGTTTTATCCACAGTATGAAGTGTTGCACCATGTTATGGCCAAGCAACCAACACCATAGAATTAAGCAAAATCACAGCATAGGAGAGGCACAGTCAGACCAAAAGGACATGAGGTGTTCCAAGCTGTGAAGTGGTATTTTGAGGAGTTGGGGCTTGGCATTAATGCTGGACAGGGAAATGAGAGGCCTACGTGATTAATCTCTCTGGTGAGTAGGAGATCCCACGACTATGCCCAGGTCTCAATCAGTGTATGTGATGCATAGGCTCCAAGTGGCAAATGCCTTATATGCATTCCTCTCCAAAGGCATGGTTCACAGAATGGTTTGGGTTGGAAGAGCCTTTAAAGATCATCTAGATGCAACCCCCTCCACCAGTAGCAAAGTGTCCTTTCACTACCCCAGGTTGTTTGTCATTATTGGTGGCAAGCTGCTCACAAGTAGAGGCTTTCCTGTTCCCCAGCCTTCTCTGTTATCTGCCTTGTTGAAGACACAGAACTCCAGGAGAGTCGCCTACCGTGTCCCCTGGCTTCTGCAACTGCCAGTCCTGGGTTTGCTGCAAGACCTGCTCCCACCAGGCAGTATCCTCACCACGGAACTCGAGCATGAGACTGCTGCAGCTTGGTGTGCTGCCCATCACCGTCCCCTGGGAGCCTGTGAAGGGGCTTTGACCCATCCATCTGCACTTTTCCAATTACTGCTGGTGTTCAGGGTGCTCCCTGAGAGAGCTGAAGAAAGAACTGGCTTGGTGTTGGCAGGAAGCTTCATATAGTTGCTGGGAAGCAAGGCTTGGAAAGGGGCCCAGGCTGTCACAGTGCCTGTGTTTTGGGAAGCATCTGGCCTGATGTCTGTCAGAACAAATGGCTGCCCACTGAGACAGGCACGTTACAGCCAACACTACACATGCAGACAAAGCCACCAACTCACTTCAGCCCATGATGCCTGGGGACAAAAGTGCCATATGCACTTGTCTCCAATTCTAGGGTGAATTTAGACAGCCAGAGTTGGGTTGTGCACTGAACTGCCCATGCATACAGGCAGCCACAATGCTTGGGAGCCCAAGGCTTGAGGGCAAAGAAAGATGAATGAAGCTGTTAGAAATACTTTCTTTGATAAGAAAACTAGTTGCAACGAATGAAGTAATGAAACAAAGATTGACCTTTACAATTGTGTGTTAGTACACAGAATTCTTTTGAAGAAATTGACATTAAAAATGCTCATTAAATAAAGCAAAAAAAATCTTTCAAAGAAGGTTTTCATGGCATTACACTACATAATTTTACCATGCCTCAACATAGACATTGCTGAGATCTGTGTAACC
Source organism: Illadopsis cleaveri (assembly GCA_013399915.1). Lineage (NCBI taxonomy): Eukaryota > Metazoa > Chordata > Aves > Passeriformes > Timaliidae > Illadopsis > Illadopsis cleaveri. Next base: position 5,247 of record VXBB01001840.1, read on the forward strand.
CTGAAAAATAAGGTATTGGAAGAATATCTGTGAAAAAAGTATGGCAATGTTCATTTGGAGAAATTTCTTCATGATAAGGCTGGAATCATTGGATAGCAAAGGAGTGGGAAATACACAAACTGAACAGTGAAACATGATCAGAGAATCATTTCTTGCTTGGGATCTGAAAACTGTATTTGAACTTAAACTTTCTAATGGTTCCTACTTATAAAAAAAGAGTATTTAAAAAAATGTGTTCAGATATACCAGGCTGATGACTGACTGACATGCTTTTTATTCCAATATTATAATTTATCTTAGAGAACCGTGTCCGGTGTAAAGAATCCCACGGTGTTGGGACCCAGAAGAGGAACGCAAGGTTCTTGTGTTGGGTCTGTCTGTGCTGTACCACACAGGATAGTTGTAGAGAAAGATCAGAAGAGGGTCCAGATATTCAGTCTATGTCTTTTCTCTTTCAGTTATACAAAGTCAGTAGGTTCAAACTGACCTAAAATGTTTAAATCAGTGAAAATGTTGTAAGGCCAGTATGAAATCTCTACAGATGCATATATCTCAGATAACCTCTCTACTTTAAAATACCAGCAAAGTGCAGTTTAGTGTCACTTACTTTGAAGCTGTCTGACATTTTGCATTATACAGGTTTTCAGTTGCTCATAAAACTTTGCCAGCTTTCACAAGTCTGAAATTTTCCCTAAGGGGTGTTGGCCTCAAACTGAATTTTTTTGTGAAGACTCCAGACACAGTTTTTTCAGCTACCTCAATCAAGATGCAGATTATTTGCCCTTGTAGAGAAAAGAAAAAGAAGAAAGAGAAAATAGAAAGGAAAACAAGAAAAGGAAAGAAAAAGAAGAAAGAGAAAATAGAAAGGAAAACAAGAAAAGGAAAGAAAAAGAAGAAAGAGAAATAGAAAAAAGAAAAAGAGAGAAAAGAGGAAAGGAAAGGAAAGGAAAGGAAAGGAAAGGAAAGGAAAGGAAAGGAAAGGAAAGGAAAGGAAAGGAAAGGAAAGGGAAAGGGAAAGGNTTGTTGTTGTTTTTTCTTTAATTGAAAAGCTAAATAAAAAAAAGTTGAATACAGATATTACATTTAAACAGCAGGGTGCTCCTTGTGTTGAGTAGGTGTCCCTTGTGTCCTGTGGAGAACTGTAAGTTATTTGTCTGCATTAAAATCTCTGACATGTCTTGGTTTTTCAAATATTCAATAGACTTCTTAATAATTAGTTGTATTTAGTTGTTAAAGGAAGGCTTTCACAGGCAATTTTATTTCTAGCGCTTCCTGATTAAGTGCTGTGCAAGCTTAGAGGAATTTTTAATTAGGTAGGGTGGTTAATTATTTATTCTACAATTTCAAATAACATCTCTTTGTTTGAACTCTCATTGGTTGTGGGGGTGAGGAAGGGGGCGGATGTAAAAAAACCCCATGATTTCCTCCATAGTTCTGTCAGCTCACATTTCATTTGCCTTATTTGCCCATGAACCAAAGATGCGGCCTAGAGTTGTTGGTGAGTCCATGTAACAAAGGTAAAGGACTGGTAAATGTTCAACTTGATACATTGTTAGAAGTCAGCACTGATGGATCTTGAAAAAGAAAGGGTAGAGGAGATTCGAAGTGTAAAGAGTTCCTTTTCTCGACTGGTAGAGTTGCAGATGGCCTCCAGGGTTATCTGCTTTGGTGACTGTATAAACACTGTTTTGAAATAGAAACAGCCCCTCCCTGTTTCTCTAGGAAATCGTTTAACGAGAGAACAGGACATTACAAACCAAACCATCCTTCTTTTTGGGGAGACTTTAATGGGACAAGACTGATTTTTAGTGTTTGTCAGTTCAAAGCTGTGTTATTTGGTCTCCTTCCAGCAAAACTCTTCCATAGCTACATTAACTGTACTCTCCTTGAATGGATGGGAGCTGGTGATCAGCTTCTACCTGGAGCAGCTCTCCCCAGTCCATAAAGCTCCCAGATTGCTCTGGAACATATCAAGGGTCCACTTTCCTCTGATGCTATGTGTCAAAACAGACACATTCCCGTAAGGCTCAAAATGCTTTCAAAGACAAAATGTCAGGTTTTAACTGCAGAAATAAATTCCCAGCATGAACACATGGGTTGGTAGAACAGCAACAGTGCGAAGTCGTAAGGAATTTAAAGGAGGAATTAAGCTTTCAGAATAATGGAAGTAATTTAAGATCGCAGTTTCCAAAACACTTAAACCACAAACTCACCTTCAAGTGCACAGTGGTCCCAGCAGTGTTAACAGGACAATTTTTGTGCCTGAAGCACGTAAGTGTATGGTTTACAGGGCTGTACCAGTGTTTGCTGGCTCGGCATGTTTAACGTGTGCTAACAGACAATGAGGCAGGAGGCAAGGAGCCAAAACCATATGGAGAGTATGTGAATGCTTGTGATTGCTGTGGAGGGACTAATTACACCCCCATACCTCTTTCTGGTGTGAAGTATGACTCCATGTTAGATTTTTAAAGGATTAAGTTGTATACAATTACTGCCAACACAATAAATGAAGGACAATTTAAAGAAATAAAAATAATTGCTGCTAAATTTTGTTATCAACAGCATTTTGGCTGTAGCCAAGAAAAAGTGCAAAAAATTATTCTATTTCTGTATGCCCAGTACTAGTCACCAAGGTTAAAGAAAACTATTTTAATGAAAACTTGCAAAAGCTGAGACTTAACTCTGTTGTGTGGTAGTTAGGATGATGTTGCAAATGAAGTATTTTGAGATACATAATAGATTACCTAATCAAATAGATGATTAAGCAAAACCAGGAAGAGAAATGAGTTCAGAGAACCCTAAGGCGTATTTGCAGGAGAAAATACTTTTCAGGTCTTCATTGAACACCAAATAAATGAAAATAACTAAACACAGAAAAGTGTAATGTTTGGCAGGGGAAGGGGCTTTCTAAATAACATAATGAACCCAGTCTAGTATGTTGGAGTTCTTTACAAATGCCCACACAGAGGCAAAAAAGGAGAGCTGGTGTCGTAATTCATTTGAATCCTTAGGATTGTGTAACATGAGACTTAATTAAGTAAACCTTGATTTTTTTTTTCCCCCAACTATACTGAAATATTTAAAAAAGTATACTAGACTTTGGACAGAAACTGCTTAAACTGAAAAGTTTGTGTTTTAGAAATGCATAGCCTGCAATTTCTTAATAAAGCCTTCCTCAACACAAGTAAATATTATGTGTATTAACATTACTTCAACTAAAATATTTCACCAGTTTTCATCTGTGTTTGAGCACAGTGTTCTAGTTCCTTGTTTTATAAAAGACATTGAAGAATATGTATTTATTTAAATATTTGAGGTAATTCCTTGAACAAAATGTCTGTTCCTTGGAAACAAAATTCCTCTTGCTAATTTGTTCTTTCTTCATTGCATATATAGTGCCCATGTTAGGAGACTTGTTAGTTTGGTTTTTAATCCGTTCAGGGTAAGAAAGGAGAATTTATTTGCATACTTGTATCACTTACACAGTTTTTGACTGTTATAGCTCCTGTGTTATCCACCATAAACCAAAATTTCTGTAAAAATGGTTATTCTAGCTGGGTTTTTAGTCTGGAAAAGTATGAAACACGCAATTTTTCTACACCACGGGGATGGACTGGAGATGTGTGGAATATTCGATGAGCTTTACAGAAACAAAAGCAGCAACACGAAGCCAGAGCACGTTAGTAATTTTAGCACTATGGTAAGTGAAGATCAGCCATTAAACCAACTGTGCCAAAAGGATTGTGTCAGTGGAAGAACTGATAAATAAGGAGTGGTGTCCACAGGGACGGGTGATGTCAGGAAAGGCAACTGGACGTTGTGGATGTCCATGGGCCGTGCCACGGCCAGGAGGGGGCGGGAGCTGGGAACGGCAGTCGGGGCTCTGGGGGGTGGTTTAGGGAGGGCGGCGTTTGAAACTTGTATCAATGTTTAACCCCAGCCTGGCAGCGAGAGGTGACCCAGAACGGCAGTGGAGCTGGGACTTTACACCGGCAGAAGCACTGATGGGAAACGGGGCCAGAAGTTTAGACCTTTCCTGCGGGCAGTCTGGAGGCTCATCCACATGACTCTGCATGGAAAAGCAGCAGGAACCCCTTCTGCAGCAGTGAGCTAGAAGGAAGCACTTTTTAAAGTGCTACAAAACGAATGCAGTGAAAACATAATTTTAAATTGTTTTTGGATTTCGTGTATACTAGGAACAAATCAGCAAAGGTGCTAACTGAAAGATTTTTCTTCACCCTTTCAGAACAAAATCTGGTATTTGGCTGGAAATGGCATTTCCCAAATACACGCTGATGTCTCAGAAATAACTGACACAACACTTCAACTTTGTACTACTGCACAAGATATCTACATGTTTGTATACCCAACCTATTTGAAATGCAAATGCACACCGCTGTTCAGGTAGCTAAATATGACCTAAAAAGGGTAAAAAATAAAATCACTCTGAAGCAAATCCTTGATAAAGCGAGAAAGCTCACAATGCATCTGTCACTATTTTCATCCTGGCCAAGAAAATCAACATTTTCAACTTCCTTAGCTGTACATGATATTGCTTTCTCTTGTAATTCAACATCTCAGCATGACAGTTCAGTGACTGAGGAGGGGGTGGTACACACATCAGCATACCATGCTTTGCACTTACACTGTTCACACGTGGCTCTCCAATGCTGCAGAGACACGTTCCATGTATTCAGCAGTCTCAAACTCCCATTACTCATCACTCATGTCAGCATTCAAAGCTTTCCATTAGAGGAAATTGAACATTTTGGTGGCAGAAAAAGAACTCTGTATGTGATCTGCCCCCCAGGCCCTCATCCTGGTGTGACAGGATATACAGCACAGTGTAGAAAGAAGTGATCCTTGAGAGCCTCACCCTGCCTGGAAAAGCCACTGGGAAAGCAGGTCAATGCACAACTCTGGCAAGATTATGGCACTGGTGTTCTTTAAATTGCAGATCGAGAGAGACACAATCTCTAAAATATCTGAATGTCTAAAAATGTCTGTGGGTGCTTAACCAGTTTCTCAGAAGCTTTTTCACATGTGTTTCATCAGACCCACAGGTGCAGTGCACTGAGAAAGGACCCTGTACTAAATTTCACCCTGGAGCTGCTGCCATCCAAGCTCTCTGCTTTCATTCTCTTTTATGCTCACCCTCATGCCACCAGACTAGGTAAGGCTTAAGTTTATCCCAGTTCCTAGAGTTCAGTTACAGAAAAGAGGTGCCAAAGCATAGAAGATGCAATCCTTGAAACAGACACAATTAAGATTGTAGATTGGTCAAGTACCTGGAGAGTCAGAGAGAACTACAGCTGACTCTTGCTTTTAAAATGGAAAAGCACTATTCAAAAATTAATGTATTTACTCTCAACACCATGTGAGGTAGTACTTTACAAATGGAAAAACTGAGTACAGGAATGTAGACAGAATAAGGGAACACAATACAATGCAAAATCAGGAACAAAATGCAAGCTGTTTCATCTAAGTCCAGTTTGATGAGTGAAATCATATTTACCTTTAGAGAGCCCTTGAAGACATTGAATAAAACCAAAACCAAGCTTTGAAAACACACAGTACTTTGTACCAAAATATGTTAAGTAGCACGACTTGCTCAATAGTATATAAACCAGCTAGAACTATGTATATTAGTAAAAATGAAGAAGTGAAATCTAAATGGATTAAAGTATTAGCACCCTACAGTAAGTTCATTACATTATGTTTTATCCTGAGGCACGTGATTCAGACTAGCTAAACAAAAGTGGTTTTATACCATTTTTCCTCATCCTATTCACAACTCCACCACTACTACTCTGCCCCCATCCCAAATCATTCCTTTCTACAGCCTCTTCCCAAGTTATATTTACTCAACATAATTTTGAAGTAGTTTACTCCATCTGTATAAAGAACTCCCAGGTCACCCCCACAGAGTTCCATTATGACAAAGTTACATTCCAATTAACCACATTCTTTTCATAAATCCATACTAAAATAGGCAAAAACCAGTACTGCCAGTTCAGATCCAGTTTACTTGTGGTTTTTCTTTGGGGATTTAATAAAATATGTAGTAATATCAGAAATGACAAATTCAAGTCAGCCAATACTGCCATCCTAATTACAAAGTGTAACACTTTAGAATCCTAAAATCAGAACCATAGAAACAAAGGAATAAAGTTTTTTGTTGATAACAGTTGTCTAAACAAAACAAATTGTGCAGAAAAGGTACTAGTCTTCCAAGAAGAGTTTGGTTGCTTACTTTTAATTCTTGTACTTGAACAATCACTGCAGTCTTTTGTTACTCAGAAAAACTGTATGAATTAATGAAAATAAGCAATATTTTATTTCAATACCAGATTTATGGTTTGTGTGTTACACTGGGGCTGGTTTGACTGATATTAAACAGATATGTCTGAAACACAAAGTAACATAAATTAGACATGCCATGAGACATGTACAATTAATTTCTACTAAAATGTGGATAATGAAACCCACTTCTATGCCAATTCTTTTACACTTTTAATGGTGATAGTGACTAGTATTTTAGTAAGAGGGTAAAATTCAATAAAACGCACGAGGACAGCCATGCAACTCAAAGATACTGTTTGCACAGCTTCCAATTCCACTGTGAAAATACACCCCCTCCAAAATAGAAATAGGCACTTCATCTTTAAAAATGAAGCACTCTTTTGTTCTTCAGTCATCATCAACAGTTGGCTTGATTGTCACTCCTCTTCTGATCTGACCCCAACCAATTAAACTGCAAAAAAAAAAAAAAAGTTCATATTACTTTTAATAGTAGTCAGAAATATCCTGTATAAGTCAACATTCTTCTGTCCTTCTTATGCCTTCAGTTCTTACATTTTGAATTTTCTACACTTGTCTCCCACCCAAAACATTCTACAAGACCTAAACCTGCTTAGAGGAAACATGGAATAGAAAAGTGTGAAGGACAGAGGACATTTGTAAGCAGCTAAGGGTGTACTCCTGAACAGAAGCTGAAAATCTGAAAATACTGTAACTTATGTTGTACTGCTGGATGGTAAATCTATTCACAGCTTGATCTCTTCCACCTGTGTCTGAAGTGTTGCATTACTTTTAAAGAGAAATGAAAGTTCAGTAAGATTACAAACAGCTGTAACTCTCAATGAACAGGTAGCCTGTGATGCTAACTCAGCTCTTGGGTAAGTGCTGCTTTACTTATATTCAGGAAAATGAAGGCCTTTTTCATAGGGCACTACTGCCTCAGAAAAATATGCTTGTAAAAATAAATTCAGAATACATCCATTTCCACAGTCAGTAGGTATTTCATATTATTAGTAAGACTGTGTTCAAAACCTTTCCAGTTTCTGGAGAGAAACCACACGTGCATCTCAATTTTGCTAAGCAGTAGAGCCTGTCTTGGGACACCAGAAAAGGAACTGAAGTTTATCAGAGCAGCACTTCCCACTTTTTAGTACCATACCCAGAGGTCACAACTTGACCATCTTTGAATCTACTGATCCTTAGAATCACTGGTGTATCCCATTTGCTGTTTTAACTTTCTCTATGCCTCTGTATACTTCCTTTTTATTTTATACCTCTTTTTAGTCTTGCTTTATGAACTTTCTTCTGTATTTTCAGTACTCCACTGTCTCAGGCTGCAAGTTCCTTTTCACAGTACCAACTGTGTATTATCCTTACTCCAATTAGATTTTATTTTGCTGGTTTTCCCAGTTTGCCTTCTTTCCCTTCTCTCAACTTTCATTTTCCTTACATTGTCTTTACCTTTTTAATACAGCATAGGAATCAAATTTTCAATAACTATCTTTACAGCAGGCTGCCACTATTTGCCCACCTCATAATCCAGAGACAGGTGGGCTTTTGGGCAAAATTTGGTCAAGTTTTTTAACTGGGAAGGAATCTACAGAAGCAACAAAAGACACATTACAATTTGCACAGGCTATCAGTCTACAGCTTAAAAAAAAAAGAAAAAAAAGAGCATAATTTCTAATATAGTCTCTCCTCTTCCTTCTGCTTTACCTGACTTAATTTGGGTCCTGCCTTTTTATTTCCTCCTGTTCAAGACATGTTATCTTTTGCCTTGGTTTTTTTTTTTTTTTTCCAGAGAATAATCTCTTCCCTAATTTGTAATCTTGCTCTGAGACAGCAAGCACTAAATTCCTGTCTACATTTTCTTGTCATCTGAAAAAGAAACATGCATCCATGGATATTTAAAGCTTGGTTCCTTTCCATACAGTACAGAGTTCTTGTAAAAATGGCTGCACTCTCTCATACTACAAGGGCTGTGCAGAGCCAACAAATCTAAATACTCTTATGTTCTTATCAATCCAGTCTTATGAAACACGTGACAGGTACAGTATGTGTAATCATCTAAAGAGAGTCTGGCACTGTGATAAAATGAATCACCACCCAATTCTCTTCATTATTTTCAGCCTCCAGATGCTTCTGTGCAGTCAGACATTTTGTATTTGTAATTTTAATGGCTCAATCCAGTTGATACTTTATTCTTTCCTCTGTGCTTGTAGTACATAAAACACTCAAACATCCCTCCTCTATTCCCCTGCTGTTACTTCCAGGTTGCACTAGAAATCATATGCAGCTCCACAGGTAAAAAACCACTGAGGTGTGCACAAAGATGGCTATTTGGCTTAACATTAGGAGAATTTCCCAACCCATCTGCCAAGATTCCCTACTGAGCTCAGTTTACAGCTTGGCAGTTTGGGCAACAAACAAGAACCTCAGGTGTTTCCTTGTCTGTTAACTAATAGGTACCCTCCCAATCATAGTGTTTGTTTAAAAAAGGGATAGCAATGAAATGAAGCATTCCACAACTATGGTGCCAACGTGTCAGGAGAATCCAGAAGAATTCTTAAAGCAGACATACACTTACCTATTCTAGTACAAAATCCATCCATGTATTTTTTTGTTAACAATGTAGCAACCAGGTACTCTACCAACTTTGCACCAACTTACCGCCAGTGTTTCTCAACTCTTCGACTCAGAGCAATTTTTTCTCCCACTTCTGTGCATACAGGGTTAGTTAGCACAATCTTGCCCAAATCAGCCTTGACAGCACTGACTCTCCCTCCAGTAGACAAGGATCCTATGTTTACCATTAGAACTTCATTCTTGGATAGTTTTTGCACCTGAACACAGACATATAGAACTCTGAAACATAAGCTTTAGTACTAAAAAACAAATAGCACAGACAGTACCAAGTATCTTCTGTTACCTTCTTGCCACAAAAAAGGATACAGCTGAGAAATACTAAAAATATACACACACAAACTATGGGCAGCAGTGTCAGCAGATAAAAGTTTTATATGCAAAAGAACAAACACATAAAGATGTTGTACATGTAGTTCTGAGGTTCTTGGTATGACAAACTTTCTTGGGATTTACCTACATTTTCTATAAACTATACTGATGATTTTATATAATGTAGTAAAAACAGAAACAGAGATATTGTTACAAACTGTGATGTTATACAGATTATTTACAAGGATGGTGTATTCTCATTTCCATTATGCCTACAATAAAAAAAATCAAAAATAATTTATTTCACAGGATAAGAGAGCACTGAAGCACTTTGCTCACTGTTGCATGAAGCAGTTTATAAATGTAAATGTTAACAGGGGAATTATGATCTTTTAGTTGATTTGTATAAAACAGATCACGTTACACAAGTTTGTGCTGGGCCTCAAGTTCAGTTTTTTTTCAACCAGAGTATTTCAAAAATACTTAAACTTGAAAAAATTCTTCAGTGAAAAAAACCTACAAAAAGCATGTCAGTAGGAAGTAGACCAGTACCACTGTAAAACTAATTATTGCACAAATGAACAGGATGATAGCAAAAGAAAACAACTACGAGCATGTTTAGAAAAATACCTAACATGACACATGAATACTTTATGCTACTTTAAACTACTGATAGGAATTTCTACTCCTCTGAAAACCATTCTAGAGTATTAAAGAAGCAGGTAAGTTTTGAGACAAGCTTATATCAAAACTGAGACAAAATTTCTACATATGATCAAAGAAATTATTCATTAATGAAAATTAGCACAGGAAACAAAATCAGGAACAGCAAAAGAAGGGGCACAGACCTTTGCAGCTTTCTTGTCTCCTTCAGTGCGCACACCCAAGAGTCGTCTCAGCAAGAAGTAGGAGATTTCCAGCTCTGTAAATATTTCTGGCAGTGCCCCAACTGCACCAAGGACTTGGCCCACCATGCGGTCAGCCCGGCACAGAGTGGGATCAATCTTAGTGCCAACACCTACAACACAACAAGGGAAGTCAGAAGGAGGAACTGAAAGGGAGATGCCATGTTTATGTGCTAAAATATTTGAGGATGATCTAAAACCACAGAGGATGTATGGGAATTCCCTATTACCTGGACAGCACTTTCAGAATGTCAGCAAGACTGTGAGCTCTGTCTAAATAGATGAAGAAATATTCTGCTGTTAAAACTGGTACAATTAATAGTGCAAGCTGATCTGCATTGGCCAGTGACATTCAGGAAAATTATTTAATTCTTAAATATACATTTTTCACTGCCAACCCTGTCTCTGTCTACATATATGAATTATCTAAAATTGCTCATGGTATTTTTGTTAATTACACTGACATTCAAGTGTTTCCAATAAGCATGAAGAAGTTAATCTTTTCATAAGAGACTATTCTCACCTATAAGGCCTCCTGGAGCAGCATACTGTAGATCATTGTGTTCAGCAAAGAGTGACACAATTTTGGAAAAGATTGGCTTGCACATGAGTTTGCCTTCACTGTCCTTGGACACAATACCAGGCCGCACCTCGATTTCCTGGCCCACCTAATGACAGAAGTGAAGAAGTGTTTAACTGGTTATTTCACAGGAACACAAAGCTGACTAGTCATAGATAAGACTGACATATCCCAAGATCTACTTTTTGTACAAGTCCTTGGTTCTGGGCTACTGTAGAACTTGTAGGATTTCTGCTGCACCGTTTGCTGCAAATTGAACAACACTTACAGCAAAGGTAACAACTGATTTTCTTTTCAATACAATTTGTAAAACTGCTTTAGAAAAGGATCTTTATCAGCAATAATTCCAACAATTAAATTTCAGTTTAATTTTTAAACATTGTATTTCATTTAGAAATATTTCAGCACTGAGAAAAATTGAGTTAATTCAATCAGTGTAACTGATTGACAATCAATACACTGCAAACCAGAGAAAGTACAAGCTGTATCAAAGTTCAAAGGCATAGTTTACTCTCCAGCCTAGCAAAGCAATCGTTTAAAATTTCTGTCTATTGCTGGCAAGCAAGCAAAATAAAAGAATCAAAATATACAGAACACTTAAATGGGGAAGTGAGACCTGTGAGAACCCATACACACTTCCAAGGTGCTTTTGAAGTTCTTTTGCTCTCCTATTCCCCACAGTAATTCAGCAAGTGGACGTGGTAGGACAGGAAAAAAAATAACTCCATCCATTTTTGTGAGGGCTTAATTTTTTATCATTACTAGGAAAAGTTAAGACGGCAATAATGTATTAAAAAAATTAAAACCAGTGCTTATTGTTCTGGTATTTTAAAGCTGTAAAGTGAAAATGAAGAACAGATATAAAGGATAAGTGCCATGTGACTATATTCAATTTTTTTTTAAAAATCAATTATATAGATATATTTTGTAGCAAGCACGGAAAAACTCTACTCATTGTCATTACAAATTTCAGTCAAGAAAGAGAAAAGGTTACCTTTAAAACACCCTTTAGAATACTGCCACCAGCAACACCTCCCTTAAGGTCATCAACTTCACAGCCAGGCTTGTTGACATCAAAAGATCTAATTACTGAAATGAGATCATAACCACATTTACATTTACTATCAGATTTTTAAACAATGTCTTTTTAAAGCAACTTTGCTTCTCTATTCTTATGAAAGGATACACATATTTGTAAATATTACAAAAACAGAACAATCAATATTTTATTCCACTTTTTAGGTAGACAGTTAATTTTATTCTCAAAAACATTTAAACTCCTCATATATACAAATGTTTCATAAGACTTCTTCTGCATAGCAGAAAGTAACTTAAAGATCTGAAAAAGAAAGCAGTGATCAACCATTTTACAAAACCCCTTCAATATTCACAATGTTAATTGTGAATACCAGAACTTGGTTTTAATGTACTCATAGTTGAACACTGTAACCTTGATATAACATGGTCAATTTTTATGCATTCCTGCAATGTAAGACTCTCTTGGATTCTCTGAAAAAAAAGGCAAGCAAATGAATTCCTGGTAGGAACTGCATTCCATAGTATGCTGGACAAGAACTGAAACTTTGACAATTATAACCAGGAAACAGGAGACTAACACAAAAGATTTAACCAAGCTACCCAGAATATTTCCGTGGAAATAACTTGATTATCAAATTCATCAGTTTGCCAATATTTTGTTATATCAAAACTAAATTCATAGCAACTACAGGGATGTTTTTAAGATCCAGATGAATTTCTCACTTTTATTGCATTTTAGTGCTGTCATATGCCCCGAATATACACAAAACCAACAGCAATTAACAGTGAACAAACAATACAGCTCTCAGAAGACATGCAAGTTTTAAAATGAGAGCGTCCTAAATACTCCTTTTAAACCCATCCCTGTTTAGGGCACTCAGCATGTGCTATTCTAAGTGTAGACACATTCAGATCACGTTTGGCCACAGGCACCCAGGCCTGAGCATTCACCTACCAATGAGCCTTGGCTCAGATGTGAAGTCTCGCAAAGGGACCGGGATTTTCTTCACTATGTACTCACAAACCACCTCGATGTTGTACTTCAGCTGTGCTGAGATTGGAATTATTGGAGCTCCTTCTGCAACTGTGCCTAAAACAAAACCAAGTTCAACATGAAGCCTTAATATGACCAAGTGTTCTGCCCTTGTTAAAAATACGGATTAATTTTGTGGCATGTTCTATGCATATTTCCCAAAACAACATCAGAGCATCTATCCTTCCCTTCAACATTTCAGCTCACATCAGCCACACCTGCTTTTTGAGGCATTCTGAAAGTGTGCAAGATAATCTGCCACTCTAAGGGAGAATTCACTTCCTACATTGTGATCAGAAATATTTTCAACATTTCTTAAGAGATCAGTATCTCAGTATTGGATACAGCAGTGTTAATTTTACAGTCAGATTTCATTATGACAAACTACATTTCCTGTTAATTTAATGATTTATGCTTTTCAAACTTTGCAATACAAATACATATTTTAGAAAAATCCTAATTTTACAGAAGAATGCATTTACTAATCCAGGTTTGTTAGACATCATTAGTTTCAATTACGCCTATGTTTCTTGTGATAACTCCAGTTTTCAAACTCCAAATGAACACATCAAGCCACTCTGACAGAGTTTTGAACAGCTTCTGCAAAGCAACAATTATGAATTTAAAAAAAAAGAAAAAAAAGACCCATTGGCAACTTCTGATGGTGACAATCTAGCTCTGCAGCTTGTTACATACCCCACCTACTGCAGATAAACAGCGAAAACAGTGGAAGCTCCTGGGAAAGATAAAACTCAAAACACTATAAAGGTAAGCAGACCTTTACAGAGTAGGATAACACTGCCCAAACTGGATTTACACAGACAGATGAAAGAGAAATCTTTTATCATCAGATAAATATATATATATTTAAACCTACAAAGTGTCCCTAACAAGTACAGCTTCCTTCTCTCCTGCACTGCAGTCAAATCACAGTGAAATCCCTACCAAAGAAGCACTGCAGGAAGAAATCACAAATCCACTGAAAGCTACTACATAAGAGCCATTGATGTCAGTTTTACATCTAGAGCTCTGACCCAGAGCCATAACACTATTGTATGCAAGCAGGCTGAAATGGGCAAGAAGCACAACTCCCATGGTCTAATTTTCACATTAACAGACCATGTACACCAGCATAAGAAGGATTTCTATGAACACACAGAAAACCACTATGTCCATGTCTCAACACTGAATTTCCACCACTAACTGGATTTCTGCTCTTGAAAACTTACCTTGTACAAATGCAAGAATCTGTTCATACTGTTCTTTAGCCTGGCTCTCTTTCACCAAGTCAATCTTATTCTGTAGAATCAAAATGTGCTTCAGTTTCATGATTTCTATAGCAGCTAGATGTTCTGAGGTCTGAGGTTGAGGGCATGACTCATTACCAGCTGAAAGAAGATAAGTGACTGGAATATAGAAACTATAAAGATAGACAAAATTCCTACAGTTAGGATATCTACTTCTATGTATTATCACTATGCCAAAAAAAAAAAAAAAA
>VXBB01001866.1:687-16176 GCA_013399915.1 Illadopsis cleaveri
GGCGGCGATGCGGGGTGGCCGCTCCCGCTCCCCGGAATTTTATTTTCTGAATGAAGTGTAATTTTTTACAGTTTTACAGTTGCTGGAGAGATAGAAAGCAGTAAGTGCAGTGCGTTATTACCTGTCAAGGATTTCAGCATAGCGGGATTCCTTTAACAAGAATGTTAACAAATATGCCAGATGAAATTACACAAAATAGCATCGGGAGAAGCTACTCAGCTGCTCAGCAGTCTGCCAAATTACACTTTATTATATATTTTTCAGTAACCCTGCACTCTAAAAAGTCTTACTAAATTTCTGTTTCCGTGAAATTTACGGTTGCCATGGGTTTTCCAATTTGCAAGTTCCCGTGCGAAAACAATCTTGGTATGAAAGGTTTAACACAACAATCTGTTCTTGGGTTGAAAAATAACTGCATCTGTGTAAACAGTAAGTTCTGTTCCATTACAGCGCATAAAGGAAAAATGTAAACAACCTGAATCTTAGCACGTACACACAAATCACCTTCTGACCAAAAAATGAATTGGTAAGAAAACTACCAGCCAATAGGTGTTGAACACTGTGAAAACTGTATAAAATAAGTGATGTGAATAAAGAAATAGCTTTTCAAGAAAGGATTTCTAAAGCCTTGATATTTACAATGAATAAAACACACAATTAATCTTTTTATTAAGGTTCTAAGAAGTCCTGAGTCATTTGACTGAATATTGATGATAGATTTTCATCATTTAAATTAGCAGTAAGAAAAGTGAACTGGCAGAAGTGTTACCTGAACATGAAAGTGGTTATGGTCAGATATGGAGAGTAAGATAGAAGGATAATTTTTTATTTGTCTGAATACCTTGAACACTTCAGCCAAAATAAGGTGAAGTCCATTCAGGTGGTTTGAAATGCAGTGTAAGAATTTGCACAAACTACTTCAAATTCCTTTTTCAAGGTAGAAACAAAGATGTGGAAAACCTCTATAGCTTTTCCCTAATTACCTAGCTCACCAAGCCCTTGGCAGAGACTCAGAGGATCATTCCTTTATTTCAGGCATGGTGATCATTCTGAGACCTAATTGTATCTGTTATCATTAAAAAGTGGAAAGCTTTTGACAGAAGATCAAGAATGAGAACAAGCTATGTTGATTGATCTGTCTCCTTTTCAGTCTCGTGTTTCAATCTATTTTTGTTTTCTTCTATTCAGTTAACAAGAAATAGATAATTTTTAATGTTACTATATAAATTACTGGGTTATTATTAGCATTAAGCCCTTTCAAAGTTCTGATTCCCCATCAGTTAAATGGATGTACATACAATTTATGCACAAAAAAAAAAATGTAAACTTTTTTTCAAGTCACAAAAGTAACAGGGTTTGCATGAGAAAAGAATGGTTAAAAAATCTCAGCACAGAGCCTGTTGTAGAAAGAGTCTGACTAGTGAAGGCAGCCCAAGCCAAACAGGGCTATGTGAATTATTAATTCACAGGATTTTCAGTGGGGCTGCCTGCCTCTGCCTTCACTGGGTAAAAGCAGCAAAAGGGGCTTACCCCACACAGTCCCTGGGGATGGCTGGTGTAATCCATGCTGGCAGCTGGGATTGGAGCTCTGTATCTGCAGATTTCTGCTGATGGAAAAGTTTGCAATCAAAGCAAGGTAATTTTATTTATTACCTACTCTAGTTTAGGCACACAGGAGATTTTTTGAGATGCAAAATAGTAAGATGTAAAGTCAAAGAGATTTCTAGAACACAGACTGCCTTGGTGCTAAAGGTTACCTCAAAGGTACATTCAAATATGATCCCAAAATATTAAGCTCTGACAAAAATGATTACTAGCAATATCTTTAACAGTTCTGCTGAACTTGGACTGTCCAGGCCTTTCCCTGTCCCTCACTACACTACACTACAGATAAAAAAGCCTGATGTTGCTTTTGCATATCAGGTGACTATTGCATTAAGGCCTGTAAATAGTTTTATAAAAAAAAGGTGACTAAATAGCATCAGGAGATCCAGACTGGAAAAGGTGATAAAAGTCATTAATTAAATAAATTTTTGACTGGATGAAAGAATGTCAGAATTGCAAGGTGAAGGAAGTATTAGACATGAGAGATATCAACACTTGTGAGGTGATACCAGTCACCCAGCATTGCAAAAAAAATGTTGGCAGAGGAGGAGGAATAAACAAATGTCAGGAATTCTTCTCAGGTTTCAGCCAAGGAATAATTTTAAAATTAAAACAGAGTTGCACATTTATTTTCAAAACTCTCACCTTAACAGATGTTCCAGCAAGATAATGTGGATTTCCCAGCTTAGTTGTAATATAAAAGCAGAATTCAGGAAGAGACTCAATGGTGGAGTGTCCAAGGCAAATGCAGGTACTCCTGACTGCTTAAATGTCTGTTTGATAAAAGTGGCTCCAGGACAGGACCAAGTTCTTCTCCAATATTATCCAGTAGCACTTCAACATAACATCAGAATTAGTAGGATTTTGTTGGCAGTTATGTTGCTGATTGACTGCTCTTTATAATATGTATGAATAATGTGTGTTTACAATGTGCAAACAATTAAAATATGAATTGATCAATGGGTAGAGATAAGGAGTGTATTCAGCTGATTGGAAAATGAATCAAAGGAATGTACTTGTAATTTTTTATCTATTCTAAATTTGCAAAAAAACCAACTAAAATCCTATCATTATTACTGCTGCCAATGGCTGAGACCAGTAGTTTAAGGGCTACCATTTTTAAAAAAGGGAAATAACAAGAAACTAAATGCCACAGAAATCATTTTGGGTAAGTCTTAACTAAATTCAGTTTTCACCATATGCATGATATTGTTAAAATCAAGAAAGAAATAATGGTGAATAAACAATCCATCACTTTACTTGCAAGTCCAATTAGCCTTGGAAAAATAGCTGGAGTTGTATCTCTGTATTTCATTAATTTATTTCTCTTTGGAGGAAACAAGACTACTTGCCATGAAGATGCTACAGTGAACACAAGAATCTTTAATGATTCCAGCCTGGAAATCTGGTATTCATACTCTTGAAAAGACAAATGAAAATACACATTACTTTTTAGAAAGATTATTATTCTAATATGAAAAAAGGCATTTCTCATGAAGCAATTAAATATATAAATTAAACTGAGTATTATATTGTGCTAAGATGTATCTTAGTATAGTATTAAGTATAACTTGGAGTGAGGGCTTCACTTACTATAGTACTCACCTGATTCAAAACAAGGGGGAGAAAACAAATCTGTTTTCCTTAACTATGAGAACATTGGATACTCACCACTTTCATTTTTTAGCTAATTGTGCCCCCTCCAGGTCTTTCTGTAATTTACACTTCCATTAGTCACAAACCTTCCAGCACTGCCAAACTGAATGCACTTTTCCAGTGTTGTAATAAACTGAGGGTCACTGACTTTGATTATGTGCAAACCATTGGCTTTTTCCGTGTTCTTTATTCATTTGTTTGTTTGAGAGCTCCCTAAGGAACCATCATCAGAGGCCATCTTCTTGCGTTACCAAAGGGAAAAATACAAACTTCCAGAACTGAAATATAAGCTCTTCAAATGTTTATCTCAAAGTGCTTCTTAAGGCAATTTATTCCCTTTTGTCATTACAGCAAAAGCACATCTGTATGAAACCATGGCAGGCACATAGTACAATCCTTGATGAATTTAAGAGGACATAGATGAATCTCAAAGTCCTTTGTTTACAAAAAACAATTTTCCTCTTTGAAAGAATGTATTTACTACAAGAGTTCTTACTAGAAAGTTTAATCACATTTCATTTTCTATTTAATTCAAAATAATAATACCCCTATGAAATTCTGAACAGCTTTAATACAGTTACATGCATAAGTGAGTATTTTCAAGTGAAAACAAAGGGAATTTTCCACTAAAGGAAATGGATACTGTGGAAGAAAGCCCAAATTTAGCAGAGGAAGTTTTGGTGGAGAAACGTACCATGAATGGCAGTAACCTGCTCTGTTATGGATCAGGAAGTGCACTTGGGAGTGACCAACCACCAGCTGAAGTAGGATGGATGCCTTTCTTCTCCATTTTAGAATGGTTTAGGAAAACATCTGAAAGGGACCCACAATGGAAGAAAGCTTTCACAGCTAAAATGCATTGAGAGATTCAGAAAATACATTTGTAACCCACCAGCACAGCGTGATATTAATCAAGTGGGAACTTTGTAAAGTTACAAGGATTTTGAGTAATTCGAGAAACACAGATAAGGGAAAATTTAGTAACACCACAGGTCTAGAGAAGCAGTAGGGGTTGGAAAGCTGAATATCTGTCAGGTGAGGCAGTAGCATCAGCAGTGGCAGAAAGAGAATCTCATAGCCCATGACAGTGTTCAGCAGTAGGTCAAAAATGTCCTGCAAGAATTGCTGAGCACCCAAATTCCCACGTGGCTCAGTCACTGCTGAGGGCCCAGAGACAGACCCAAGGGAGATGGAGCCAGATTTCATTTTCAACATAAGCTGATACCAGCAAACGCAGACTAAACTGAACACAGGAAAATCTGCAGGTTAAGCACAGCCTAGACCAGACCATATTTATGTAATTTGCTCATAATAATTTTGCTCATTCTTATTTTAAAACAGGAATTTAGCATTTGGGTAAAACTCAGCTAAAACCTGCATTCTTTCCCTACTTCAAAGGTTCAGTCACATATTATTTTCAATACTTCAGACTTGCTATTTGAATAATTAAAGAATAGTTCTCTAATACCAGCCAAACACACACAACTTTCATAATCTATAAAATCCTTCTTCATTGATGGGAATAAATAGCAAGCACTGTATATGTTTGCAAATTATCCTTGGATTGCTTGCTAATTCTGCTTTCTAAAAAATTTCTTGTTACAAAAAGCTTGACTTGCATTTTATATGTTTCCTGTGGTCCTAATATCCAGCCATACACTCATAACTACAGGCATAATATGTACCATCAATTTGAGGCAGATCCTATCTCACCTTTCAAAATTAAAACTATCATTATTTAGTTTTAAAATGCTAATCATCTTTCCATTAGTTCAAAAAGAATTTTGATCAAAGCTGTGTAAAAGTGAAATGGAGGATGAACTGTACAAGTGTTGAATTCATTAACATTTGTCGACTGTTTAGCCTGAGTGATTGAATTATTAATACAGTAATTACTTGAAAAAAATTACATATACAATCAGAATCCCAGCATACATCCTCTAATTTAAAAAAGTAGTTTTGCTTCCAGAAGTACAATCAATGCCCTGTACTGTAGTATTTTTAGTGCCAAAGTAAGTACATTGAAGGAAAAGGGGAAATGGGGATAATAATCCAAAATCTGTCTTCAAATGACAGACATTCATTTTCTCGTCTCTTAATTTTTAGCCATTTTCATTAACCTGGACCTGATTTTCAAAGTAAGTAGACATTAAGTTCTTCAGCTGAATTCAGTGGCAGGTTTTGCCATTCAAAAACATTCAAGTCAGGGTAATCTTGACACCCAAAAGTTCTTACAGATAAAAATCATCTGCCATGTCAAAATTTTTCTGTATTCTGAATTCTGTTTATTTATACAAAGAATTACAGGCACAAATCACAGAATGGCCTGGATTGGAAAGAACCTTAAAGATCCAGTTCCAACCCCCTGCCATGGGCCCCATCCAGCCTGGCCTTGGACACTTCCAGGGATGGAGCAATAACACAATATCTGCAGTGATTGAGCATCTGCTGTTCTGGAACTGCTGTCGCTTTAGAGAAGAAAATTAACCAACATGGTAGAAAACATCCTACAGTAGAAGAAAAAAAAGAATATTGCACAGGAGTCTTATAAACAAAACTCAAAAGCCTACAACAACAGTTTCAGTTCCACTTACTAATTTTACTAAAATGTAATTGAAAATATATTTCTATCAGAAGACAAATTAATGAAATTTAGATTATTAAAAAACCAGAGGGACAAAATCACTGTACATACCACTTGCCTCTAGCTGGATGCAAAGGCGTCTAGGTAAGCTACAATTCCTGATGGAACAAGTGTATTCCAGTCAAGCTGATGTCCTGCATTCCCAGCTCCAAAGCAATCTCATGACAATGAGTTTTCTCATCCTCAAGGCCACCATTAAATTGTTCTGCTGGTTGCAGTTTTTTGCTGCATAAGTCAATGTCAGAACAGAAAAAAATTGCTGATTATATTACAAGATCATTTCAGAGATATTTTACGAACATTTTAAACATTCACAGAGTATTTTCCTACACAGATTTTTTTCTTAAGTAATTTCAACAAATAGAAAGAAAATACCTTATTATTTATTGGAAATTTTTACAGAACCAAAACAAAACAAAACAAACCACCAAAGTCTATTCAGTTACATTTTCATCCAAGTGAAAACATGCACATCCAGTTTAAAACATGCAAATTGAAATAGCTCTGTGTGAGATACAGGAAATATTAATAGTGAAGGAAATTATCTACAAGAGAAAAGCCCTTTAAAGAGCTCACTGTCTCATGAAAGTAGGTACATTCTTTTCTGCAAATAAAGCTCCTTACAAATCCATACTTGGCATTTATGTTGTCAGTTTCTAACTAAGCCATCTTCCCAGGCATGTTTACAATCTATCAAAAAAAAAGGCTTTAACAGGAGTTCAACCCATCCCTTTCAGAATGCTTCACTATCTAGTACAGACACATTTCAGGTAGGATAGAAGGAAGATGATGCAACTCTTGCTGCAGTTGCTGTCCTTTCTCTCCTGGTAACCAGAGCAGCTGCTTTACACCACAGGAACAAACTACTTGTGCAGTTTAGCCCTCTCCTTGTACCTCCAAACCCTACCAGAGTGCACAAGAAACACACACAGAGCTGACCTGAACTACAGACAAGACTTAAGAGTCTATTTCAAATTCCTTTTCTGTTTTTCTAAAAGAAACTCAAGATGATATACCATAACTCTTAAAAAAATCATCTAAGTGCTGCTTAGTTTTTGCCCATATAATCAGCAACAGGATTTACCAAAAACAGTCTCAAAATTGCATTAGCACAGAAGGCAGAAATAAACTTTAAAACTTTTAGTCTACTATCTTGCAAATTAAGGGATCAATCTGAACTCTTGCTAAAATTACTGAAAATTTCTCTCTTCTCAAGAAAGCAGATATGAGTGAGGATGTAGGAGAGGGTATCAGCTGGTAAATTAGTAACATCTACATTTTCTGTTACTCTAAAGCATCTATTTCCTATCCTTTACACACTTGTAACTTTAAGCACATTCCACCAAAGTAGAAGGATTGTAATCTGAAAGTACAGCTTGCTCCACATATTGGCAGTTAAAAGGGAAATACCACGTGATAAAGAAACAAATTTTAAATAACTTCTCTGGCTATCAGCAGAACAATAGTTCATCTTTTGCATCACACACCTGATTTTCCAAGTCAGTTTTCTCCTGTTTCGTGGATTCCAGTGTCTGCTGGAGTACAGCAAATTTATCTTGAACCTCCCTCAGGTTTGTTTGTTTCTTTCTTAGACCATCCATAGAAATTTTTAACTTTCCTTGAGCTTGATTCAATTTTAGCTTTTTGGGTGCAATGTTTGTGTGACTGTAAATAAAGACAAAAAAAATAAATTAAACATCTGAAAGATATACCCTTTCAGGGTGTTGGTTTTTTTTAATAAAGAACACGAAGATGAAGGGAAACCTCAGCAACTCTTTAGCTCATGCAATATTCCATTTTATAACTTCTTATCTGAAGACAATTGGTTTTTACTTAATCTCTTGTTTCTGTGCTGATACTAACTTATACAGTTTCTACATTTTTACTGCAATAACACATAGTGATTGAAAGCAAAGAAGGTTTATACTTCCAAGCTGCATCTCATTTGATCACAACTTAGAATCCATTATAGATTTGTGCCAGTAGAAACACACTAACAATAATATGTATTAAGTAACACTAAACACACACATCCACACAAAATAAAAGAAAATATTAACAGCTTTTCACAACCAAGGATCTGTTTTCCAGTTTTGAGGATTTCACTCTTATATGGATTTTTTTCTGAGGAGAATATTGGATGAAACATGTACTGAAAATATGCTCTTCATCATTCCAAAAACAAGCATGAAAATAAGCTAAAGATGTCCCCAGGATGAGCAGAAGCAGAATTTGACTAGTATTAGCCTCAATTAATGAATCCCCTCTGACACTGGTGTAAGTTGCAGCACTCCTTTAAAGTTCACCTTTTAAAATAATTTTCCAACAGTAGCTATTACAATATTAGTAGCTGCTCCCAAACTGAGAAGTCCCCCAAGCATGCAGTTACCAATCTTTTAGCTGAGTGACAAAACACCTTCTCAAATAAAGGCATGCTGAATAAGAAGCCTGCCATGACTCAGCTTTCAAGGGCCACACTGACCTTAGTGCCCAGAGCAGATTTACTGCTCAGCTGTCAGCTCCAGATGTTCCAAATTAGAAACAGCATCAAACAGAAGCACACTTCTTCAGTGCACACCAAAAATTATCCTGTGGGCTTCATGTGACTACCAGAAATCTCCAAGGACGTCTCAGGAATGCCCCAAGTTTGTGCAACACTCTAAGGAGATGTTAACTTTGTTGCTATCTGAAGAGAATGTTGCTTCCATGCCTTCTTAGAAAAATTCACAGCTGAAAACCAGGCTCTGCACCTCATCAGATGCCTTACGTGAATTGATCTGTATTATTGGGGTTTTGCATAAGTATCCCACCAGTAATTTCACCTCTCTTTTGGTGTTAAATTACACTGATAGACTCATCACTTTAGTGAAATTTAACTATTTTTAATGCATACTTACATATCATAGAACTCCATGGTTATGACCCATTTAAACAAAACAACAAAAACCAAAACAAAACAAAACAAACAAACAAACAGAAAAACATTTGTTTTTTGGGATTTTTTTTTGGCTCAATGCTGTGAGAAACCTGCGTGGCTGCTGAGACACTTATTTCAATGCAACCCAAATAAAGAAAAAATTACCTATTAAGAGATAATAAAGTATCAGACAGAACCACTGGTTTTTAAACTAAACATTACCTAAAATAAGATCCTACTAACAGTATTGCAGAGTAAAACTGTCTTGTCTAGCTATTGATGAAGCTAATGGACTTCCTAAAAGGTAAACAGAAGCAATCATGACCAGTAATTGTAGCTATGGTTCATGCATGACCCTTACTTTTTTATTATTATTTTTTTATATTTCACATAAAATGTCTTTTGTATTACAGGAGATCTTGTCTTGATTTATGTAAAGCATTGTATCCTACCACTATCCCAGTAAAAGCATTCATATTTTCCCAGTAAGTATTGTCATTATTTTATTTGTACATTTTAAGTCAATTAAAATCTTTAACTGAAATTCTCATCCCCATAACATTCTTTATCCTGCAGCATCACAAAACCAAAACACAATCTTTGAGTGAACAAATTCTCTGTGTAACATTCCCTGCAAATTCAGCAAATGCACTGAGACTCAGCAAAGATGAAGCAAGTCATTTTAATTAAAAACTGTTTACATCTGGCTACTGGCCATTCTAGTTAGCAATCCATAAAATGATTGTTCCAGGTATTCTCTTATCAGCAGAAATTCTCCCTGTAGTGTAACCATTCCCTGTGTGAGCAAGCAAGCAGAAATTGAAAAACGGTGAACAGAAGTTACCTTCTAATAGGATTGAGAGGTATCACTCACCTCCCAGTAGCCTCTAAGCTGACTTAACCATTCAAAGTCACTCTCATCTTTGCCTTTTTTGCTTACTAGAGACGTGAGAACATCCTCAGCATGAACATCAAGCTCAACAAGTGCTCCTAGAGCCATTTGATTCTGCTTAGACAGCTTTCCTCACACCAAGGTGACAGTGTCCTCAGTCTGTCTATTATCCTGTCCCAGAAAATCCTCTGGTGCCTGCAAAAAAATTTAAAAGTTAAGAAGTTGAAGGTCTGGTCTTAGGCGTGATTATGTTTTCTTGTATTTCTTTTTTTTTAAACTATATTACATTAATTTCTCTGTATTAAATAGTTGCTTCTCTTTATGATACCTGTACAATGTCCTTCATTCACCAGTAGCTCAACAGGGGTTTGAGATGCTTTTTTTCCTTTACAAACCCAAATATAAAACAT
Organism: Illadopsis cleaveri; assembly: GCA_013399915.1. NCBI lineage: Eukaryota > Metazoa > Chordata > Aves > Passeriformes > Timaliidae > Illadopsis > Illadopsis cleaveri. The sequence goes on from VXBB01001866.1 coordinate 10,812, forward strand.
CAATGGCACATATCTGCAAACAAAACAGCATACACAACTTAATTCCAGCAACAGGAAATATCCATGTCCTTTTACTGTTTCCATTTTATTCTCTCCAACACTACCTAAGAATGTATAATTAAGAAAAACATCTGAACAATTTACTTAAAAGACCATTTAAAGTTAGATTTTAAAAAGTTTATTCTTGTGTACTATCCCTTGCAAGATCTTCCCACTGTATTTACTGAAGATCAGTTTAAAGATGTAAAACTTTACTTACAGTCTCTGTAACATACAAACTAATAAGGATGAACAAGAATTTCCTCTTGAACAGCTAATCCTCCTCCAGTACATACAAAGTAATTATTTGTATCTTCCCAGAAATAGCAAACATTAAGTAAATTGAGTAGAGCAACCAGGTACAACCTCAATACAATAGTTTTCTGTGGTTAAACCCAGACAAAACCAACAGCTTTAAGAGTTTTTTCCTCACAAGATTTCTTGTCCTGTTCTTGGTACTGTAGGGATGTTTCTCTGGGACTGAACGAGCATTTTGGGTTTTTTGTTCCTGTTTTGGCTGGCTTAGCACTGCATTCACTGCACACTGTCAAGTCTGTGTGTGGGGACCCAACCCCAGTTCCTCTCCTTATAGCAAGAGTTACACTACTGAACAAGATCCCTGCTAAATACTTGCATACCAGGTAAGGTCTTTGGCCTTTGAAAAAATCTCAAGAAGTTCCTAATTAGATAAAAAAAAGAATCTGGGGAAAACCAGATGCTTTTTCTCTAAGTGTTCATTTAGTCCCTTGAAAATTATTTCCAGAAATTCATTGTACTTCCTCAGTTTTTCCAGCATCTTGTCTGTTGCTACTACTGTCAGCACATGTCTGCTCTGGAAAAGAAATTATTCCAGATAAAAATATTATTGTCTTTTCAAGTGAATCACCACACAGCACTGCAGGAAGTCTTAATCAAAAATGAATCTCTGTATCACATTCTGCTTTACTCAAAACGTTGTCAGGTTTACAATTTACTGACCTTGCTCATTGCCAGAATTCACTGGAGAAGTAGTTAGGCAGCCTGTAAGAAATTATTCAAAATGTGAACTATTATTTCTGAAAATAATTTCTAAACAGGGTCAATTGATCAAAGAGCACAACTCCCATCACTCTGTAGTTGGAGCAACAACAATTTACACTGGCTATTCAACAGCATTGTGCAATTAAGCAACATGAACAATTCAAACATTTTCATGGATTTTTTGAAGTGTAGTTTTATGGCAACAACAAGGTCACACATTTTAACCAGCAATGAAGTATCAGAATTCAATGCAAAGAATAATCCTTCTTTCCACAGAAAAGATATAAATATATACACAATATATAAGTATTAATATGGCAAAGTTGTACACAGGCAACACTGACACTTCAGTACTAACTCTAAACTGTAATGGGATCTAAAAAAGGTATTCCCTGATGCTGAGACATTTCCTAACTAAATACATGTTTAAAGAATTTTGTTCTTAAAACAAAGTTCTACTTGTTTTAAGAAGACAAGGAATTGCATTTTTCTTTCTTTTCACAACAGCACAGGAATAACACCTGTAAAGACACATTGTTGAATACTGAGTTTCTTGTATTTGTACATTGTACTGATGACAAAATATACATTAAGATATGGAGTGCTTTCCAAATTAATCTCTCAAATTAAATTAATGTCAATTATTAGAAAAGCTACTGCATAAGATGAAAGTTATCTCAGTTAATAGAAATGCAAAAAAGGTTTTGAAAATACCTTTAAAGAAACACTGTTGTCTGAACATCAGGTTCTGGCACTTAATTTGCCTTATGACCCATTTATAGCCTAACCATCATTACAGTTTTTAATCTTGCTCACCAAGTGTGGGGTTGGGGAGCAAAGACACACTGAAATGTAGGAAATTATGCAGATTTACAATGAAGAAATCAAACCAAACAAATGCTTCTACTTAGTTCCAGTATGGGCTTATGAACTTATTGTAGTTCAGTTCCATGCCAGGACATTGTGAACTGATCCAAACCCCTCACATTGCAACACAAAATGTTCTATCAGGGCAAAGTCCTGGCAAGGAAACGGGGATTGATTAATACCAATCCCCTGCTCCACTTCCCAAAGCCTGGGAACACAGGTTCTGCCATCTCCTCTCCCACCCAAACCCGTGTGCATTCCCCAGAGCCCGAGTGGTGCTGGGATGGAGACAGAGGTAACCAGAAATGCCAGCCCACCCCGAGGTGCCTCTGCTGTGCCCCGTGTCTGCCCCTGGAGGCACACAGCCAGGACGCACAGATCCAGGATGAGAACAAAACAATTACAGCATAAAATGAAAATCCATCGTAAGAAACTCCAGAGATGTACAGAGAAAATTTCAGCCTAATCAACCTACTGAGGGCTGGCAAGAACTGCTGACAGCGACAACGACGCTGGATACCAGAGAACAAAGATGTGCCCAAACTATTCCCGGCAGGAGCAGCTCTGCCAGAGCCCGTCACAAGAGGAGACTCGGCTGTCAGGGAAGGCTCTGGCCGAGGCAGAACAACCTCGCCGAGCAGCAGCGGGGGTGGCTCGGGGACAAGGACACCAGGGACACCTCAGGACACCAAGGACACCTAAGGGACAAGGACACCTCAGGAGAGGCTGCACTGCTGTGCACAGCCAGCGGTGCAAAGATGGCCCAGAAACAAACTCCTCACGGGGAGCCAAGGCAGATTGGACCCACAAATCCTTCTCAGCTCCACTTTGGAGAATTGAATAGTAAATTCCAAGTTCAGTTTCAGCCCGAAAGCTCTGAATGTTTGATGCACATTTGCAATATGCATTCAGCCCAGGTTTAATGCCCTGCTCAAATCTTTGTTACACAAACCCTTCCCATCCAGGGACAAAACCAGACCTGGGTGCTGATCTAAGTGATGGTGATGGGGTGCAGCGCCCTAACTGCAATAATCACACCCTTACTTTGTGCAGGAAACTTCACCGTGTGCCTCCTGCCTCACACCACAGCAAACTGCAGAAACTCCATCTACACAGAGGCAATCAAGATGTCAGCATGCCAGCACACCTCATAATTTGGTTTATAAAACAGTTTTTAATGCACAATTGTATAACTATACATTGTCAAGAGAAGAGTGGGGTTTGTTCCCTTTCTTAGGATATTTATCAACAGCAAATGGAATAATTGCAACTGGTAAAGCAAATCAAAGCAGTGTTGCCAGTTCTATAAATGGGATTCTTCCTGCTTGTATTTTCCTTTCATTTGAGAAAAAGCTAGGGAAAAAATAATTTATGCTTCAACATAGTTTCCTATTTACAACTAAGGTTTGAAATAAAAAAGGGAATGGCATCATTCCCAGTCATTCAAAACATCACCGTAACTTATTTTGTCAGTGACACTGCCAGTGTCAATTGCGGGGGAAAAAAGGATCAAGAAAAGCACATAAATCAAGTGTACAAAAATAGTCTGAGTGCCCTGTTAAAAGACCATCAATAATCTGGTTTCTAAATATAACTTTTAATGTATCACAGATTGCAGCCTGAGATTTTTTACATTTGCTGTTTTTTTCTTGCCTTTTTTTCCCTTCTGCTTTCTTCGCTGAGAAGACAGAAAAACTTCTGTACCCAAGATTTTCTTAAAATTTATGGGAAGTGGAAATTAATGCACTAAGTAATTTAAACCTCATCAACACATTTTGCTTAAATTAGATATTTATAATGAAGGAATAATGTATGATTATTCAAATTTACAATGAAAAAATAAATCAATAAAGCAATTTTATTACACAATGACATATAAATGAAAAAAAAAAAATAGCCTGAACAGACTCAAATTAGCTTTATGCTTTAGGAAACACCGTTCATGGAGCCTGGAGAAGAGCATCCCTTTAGGCCATGAACCTCAGTCACTGCATTTGTGGAAGGACAGTGCCACCTTCTGGAAACTGATGCCTGCTCCTTTAGCCAAAATCAACCTGGCACTGCAGAACTTCTGGCATTCACACTCTCCTGCACAAAGATGATTTTTTTTCTTTTTTTTTTTGCCCCTGCCAGTGATAGCACGTAGCACATTCCAAAATTATTTACCACTACCAGTTGACACTTCTTATTATCTCACCAGTATCACACAGATGGGATGATAGCAGTTCTCTCTATTCCCAATTCACTGACATAAGCAATTTGCAAAAAATATATTTTAAAAAAAAAAATGCTATTTATAACCCTGTAACAAATACCTATATTCTTCTTTCCCGTATAGAAACAGGAAACATTTTTTACAATTCTCATACTACTGGGCAATAGAGATAGAATTATTACCAAAAGTTCATGCTGTTAAAATAGATATTGGATATTTGTACAATAAACTCAATTGTGGTACAAATATACAATTCATTCACCATCATTGGAACCAGAGCAGTAATTTTCTCAACAGCACACCCATACATGGGCTGCACCAAGTCTTGTTAAATTAAATATGTGAAAACTTATTTAACTTCTTCCTTTATTCACTGCCACAGGTTCTAAACAACAGATCATTGTACCCAACATGTACCATTTCCTCTCAACAAAGTCTCTCCCTCATCTTTTAACTTCTGGTACCTCATCTCTGGTGACCTTGCTTCTGCCAAGAGATAGGGGAAAATGCAGTTTCCAAGAGGAAGGTTAGGAAGGTCGGTTTATTTGCTTACACCAGAATGAAGACAAGGAATTTGGAATTCTCTTTGGCAGCAGTCCAGAACTCTCCATGCTTCATTAGGTTCCTAAGAGAGCAACCATTCTATAATGGCCTGAATCTCAAAGACTGAAGCAACATCTTATGTTATTGAAGTAATACCTGTCATTATCACTGTCAATCATCAAAACACTCTGAAAACTGAAATTATTACATTACCATGGCAAGCTTACTCTTTTTAAATAGGCAAACCTAACTATTTTACATAAACAAGGAAGGAGCTCCTACACTATGGTATTGTAGCAATTAGAGAAGAAATACTTACTGGAATGCACATGTAGGGATATGTAATGAAACCTGAAAGAGCATTTCTGCAGGTCAGTGGGAGTTCTGAGGTATCCATATTAGCTAGATATTCATAGCCAAGCTTTCTAGGAAAGTCTCCTTCACATTATGGCTCTGTTTGGGGGATTTCAGAAGGAATTATTTCATTGAGAAAAGACACAAAACCAGATTAAAATCTATGCTCAAAGATGGAAGTACAGAATTTTGAACACAATGCTTAATGTTTGAATTTAATTGTCTAAATGTTCTAGAATTCCATTTTTCTGGAAAAAAAAAATTAAATCTTTCATCACATCCCTGAAATTTGTCTTGTCTTCAGTTTCTTCATCTCTATTTTTCTCA